>JAUIMM010000396.1:4445000-4855000 GCA_031769625.1 Taudactylus pleione
TATAACAGTCCTCAGCGTCTCCTCGTCCAATCACCACCAAAGTCGCCAACAGACACGCCCCCTTTTCAATGGGGGCGCGCGCGCACACAAAGGTGCCCTCTCTGGCTCTGGCGCCCTGCCTGCCGCCAGTGCTAGAGTGAACACTATAAATGCATTGTTGTTTTTCTATGAAAAATGTGATTAGCCAGATTGTAGTTTTCAAAAATAAAATGTGGCCCTTCAAGACATCTCATTTTTATCATGTAGCTCCCACCCTAATTAAGGTTGGAGACCACTGTCCTGTACACTGATTTTCTGTGTTGATCATTTCTCATGTTGCCTAAATAATATAATGGATTTTACACTGTTTACTTTTAATAAATATATATTTAAAACATGCAGTTTCTTTAAAAGAAAAAAAAAATATTCAAATCACGCAGAAGTAGACAGGCACTCTCCGCCTCCTTCTGTGACATCAGAAGTTGAAGAGAAGTTGGCTGGTCTGATGAAAAAGTTGGCAGGTTGAATGAAAAGTTGTTTAAGGTGCCCATCCACTAGGCGATTACACTGAGCGATAGCACGATTACGACATCATAATTGTGCAATCGCTCAGTAATCGCCTACAAATCGGGCAGTTAAATGTTAAAAACGACCAGCGATGCACGTGCCCGCTGGTCGGTTTTAACATCTATCATCATCCGAACATGACGGTCAACCTGACGACCGTCGTCAGGTTGCCATGTTCGGGGATGACTGATGTGCATACACTGAACGTTCAGTGCATGCACTTCACCCATAGGGGGACGACGGCACGATTACGATGTCGTAATCATGCCGTCGTCCCCGCATCTACTAGTGGATGGGCACCTTTAGATGTGTGGGGAAGCATTTTAGTTGGACAGACAAGTTGGACGGTTGGTTGGAGGAAAGTTGGTCTAATCTGTGGCCAGAGAGGTGGGAGAAAGATAAATTTGTAACAAATAAATTAGCAACAAATCAACACCTAATTATTTTTTAAACACAGCCTGCAAAACGTAAATTGGAATCTGATTGGTTAGTACTTTATCTCTCACAATTTTATCTCTCTCCCAGCTTTGATACATAGGCCCCTAAGTCTGGTGTCTGTCCAGCTTTAGGGAACCTCTTCTCTAGACAATATGTTTTACATCATCTACTTAATGTGACATACTTTGGGCCATTATGTTAATTTACTGTGTTTCTGTTTTCTAGTATTAACCGATTTTCCCTTGCCTGAGCTTATAAACTATTCCTAAATCTAAGAAAAAAAAAAAAACAACAGAACAAGCAAAAAAGTGATTTGAACCTGGGAAAGAGTCAGAAGGGTTTTCTATTGTGAACACATGCTGCTTACTAAAAGCATAACTGGAAAAAGTTTAAGTCGCATTAAAGATAATTCCATATATGAATTATGAACGGTCTAAAGCAGTGGTCGCCAACCTGTAGCTCACAAGCTACTGGTAGCTCACAGTCTTAATTTTGGTAGCTCCCCTAGCTGCAGCACTGCACAATCAACTAGGAGGAAGTTACCGCTGACATGCACTCCTCTGTGGCGTCGACGCCATGGGTGAAGCCACAGGGAAGCACATCAGGTGATTGCCACAGCCTCTACAGCAATTACCTGACGGTTCCCAAACTTTTTTGAACCACGGCACCCTAAAGTATCAGCACTGTTTTTATGGCACCCTTAAGCCAAAAGTTTGTTTTTGAGAAATTCAGGAAAAATTTGCAGTAAAGTCAATTGTGCTTACCTGTCATCCTTAGGCTCAGTTATATGGCGGTGGACACGTTTGTCCACATATTTATATTACATTGACCATAAATAATTTGATTTGGTGCTGGACCACCAACCTGAGGCACCTCTGCAAGTTTCCCAAGGCACCCCAGGGTGCCATGGCACACAGTTTGGGAACCACTGACCCGACGTGCTTCCCTGTGGTTCCACCCACGGTGTCTACTCTATGGCGGAGCGAGTGACTCCCGTCCAGCCCTGTCGGAAAAATCACACAGCAGCCCTGCCTATACATCATTATGTTTTGCTCCTCTACTGCATGTATCTCCTTGGAGTCGGTAATTAACAGTGAAATGTGAATGTGCTTAAATTTTATTAGTATAAGGGGTAGAATAAATTGTTTTGTGGGTGCCCAGAGTAATGGGCACCCATCAGAGCAATTCAATTGTTGATCTGATCGGGCTTCCAATACTTTTAATGTGCCCAAAAGCACCAGGTTTAGCTGAGCGAAGCGGCTAAACCCGTCTGAAGTCCATGTTTGCCCAAACCATTGTCTTATCACACATTTCTGCTTGCCACCTTAGGAGGCTGCGAGCAGAAATGTGTGCAGCACGGCTATGGGTGCCCCAAACGGCAGAACAATTGAATTGCTGCCAGTTGGCACAAGAAAAAAATTGGTTTACCACCTAAAAGTCATACAAGCATTGTTCACTGTACAGTTACAGAATAAATACTCATCAGTATTTTCTTTATATTGAAATAGGGTCATTCTCTACAGGCGAATTCAACCTATTTTCCTAAGAACCACTGCTCATAACCTAATGTTCACGCTAGGCTATTTTAGCAGGAAGCCGTGCCCTGCCTGATTTTTAAAGGGCTAAGTGTGCCCTGCTAAAACAGCCTGGCCGTTGCCGTTCTGCCGCCGTGTGAATCACTCGGCATCTATTGACAATAAGGGATAGCCATTAGTAATGCCGCTGGCTGGGCACGCCCCCAATATTGAAGTCAGTGGGGCCGCACTACCCCTAACAGCGACGTTGACAGGGCAGCACCCCTTTTCGGGCGCACGCGCTACTGCCGCCGTACCCGTGCGAACTTCCCGTCCCAAATCCTGGCAGGGAACACTAATAACATTAAAGACCCCCAATATACTGGGGTGCCACATAGCACATGCAGGATTGCCACGGTTTGGTGGTTCAGTACCAAATAAAATTATTTATGGTCAATGTGATTTTTCAATTACAAACCATTAATATGGAATACTAAAATATGTTGTACACACAGCCAGATGTGCCGATATATCTGCATCGGCTGTGTTGCAGGGCCGACCTGATATATCTGTAAACTACATAATTTACAGACATATTGAGTGTACACACCCGTCAATCTACTAGCAATATGTTGCTCGTCGATGAAAAGATTATATCAACTAGTGTGTACCAAGCCTAAATGACAATATCAATACTTTGTGACAAGATCATAGTATATCATACCCCACCCACCTACTCCTATACTCCCCAATCCAATCTCAGTTCTCCCCAGCTCCAGTTGACGAGGACAAAATCTCTGCACTCCTCTACATTATCTCACCCTACAAACTGCCATCTCGACCCTATTCCTTCCAAACATCCCCAATGCATTCCTATCTCTCTATCTCTCTCCACTAGCGCGCTCTCATCCTCTGTAAAACATGCGTTCATCACACCAATTCTAAAGAATCCATCGCCCAACCCAGCTTCTCTTTCCAACTAATGCCCTATTTCTCGGCTCCACCTTGTCTACAAGTACTTGAACCACTTGTGTATGATGGCCTCTCGTACTTTCTCTCATCTTTCTCCCTTCTCAACTCTTTTCAATCGGACTTTAGCCACCAACGTTCCAATGAGATGGTCACTATTTATACTTCTAGTCGTGGAACAACATGAGACTACAGTAGTCAAGGCAGGATATGAGAGAATGAATTGTCTTGGTTGCACCTTGTGTAAGAAATATAACAAACCTTTAAGTCAAATAGGAACACAACTGATCAGAGAGAAGTTCAGCAACTGTTAAAAAATGTCCATGGCTGCTGGGTGATTTCTGCAGCGTTCAATAGAGTACTGTGCAGTGCATGCTATATGCAATTGTTGTGTATCCTGTATCTACCCAGTCCTCACATAATCACAGGGGTCCAGCTGCAGGAAATAGATTTTCTGGGTCTACAAATTATCAAAATAACTAAAAAACAAACAAACATTAAAACAATACTGTTTCTTTCAGCTTCAGTAAGAAACATTGCTGTAAAAATGAAGGAAAAAAAACAGTGGTAACAAAAAGAATAAATAACCAGCTTATAGTAAAAAAAAAAAAAAAAATGTAGATAGTGTTTGGGCACAAAGTTTCACAGTGCAATGGTCATTAACATGTTAGTGATGGAGGGAAACGTGACATTTTATAGGTCATTTCCTATGTTTTAGGCACAGTGCTCCAAATTACAGAGATTAGTTTTTATGCAGAAAGAAACCTCAAGTACCAAGAACCCTGCATAAATGATCAGATACCTGGATAAATACAGACTACAGAAACAAACAAATCCATAACAATTTAAAGACTGGACGGTAATAAAGACCAGCATGTATGATCACTATTTCTTCTCTAAACCCAATATAGCTTTGTAAGTGTCAAAATATCTGACAACACTATCCACTAAATAAAAATATATAAAACAGAGACGAGCAATCGCGATCCTCCAGTCTGTGATCTCGTGGGAAGATCTAGAAAAGCACTGATAGTGTCTATGGACAGTCAGTTGCACAACACTGAATTGTGTTAACGTGCCCATACATGGTGCAATAAATCAGCCGATACAACGGATTGGTGCGATTTGGCTGCTCTATCGTACCGTGTATGGACTTTATACCGGATGCACTATCCATGGAGTCGTACATCGCACCTCCAGATCTTAAGGTGCCCACACACATACCGACTTGCTCCCAATCAGCCAATGTACACGATTTCCCCTGAACTCTCCCTGAACTCTCCCCAGGCAGTCGTGGACACGATTTGGAGTTAAAAATGTCCAATCTGACTTAAGATCTATCGTGCAGCCAGTGCATTGTATCCCAGATTGGCTAATCTGCCCTACAGCACGGCAGATCTGAAGATGCGATGTACGACGAGCGGGGACGCGCATCGGCATCGTGATCAAGTGTAGAAACTCACGATTTGGCCATTTTTTACATGATCTGTCGTCACGATTCGTCGAAATCGGCCAAATTGGATACAAAAAGTCGGTATGTGTGTGGGCACCTTTACTGCAGGTTCAGTTGATCTGGGGTTGCGATGTGCGACCCCATGCTGTGCTATGCGGGTGGAGGAGTGCTGGCATATCGGGTGGTCGACCACCTGACCGCTACATGTGTGGGGACAGCCCGATAAGTCGGCTGTCAAATCCCCCGTCGCAAGGTGCAAATCGCACCATGTATGGCTGGCACTACACTTTCATGCAGAGAAAGTGAAACATCAAGCAAATTACAAGACAACAGACGTTTATAGACAACATTTCTGCTCTTACATGAACTCCCAAAATACAGTCTATCTACTGTATGTGGTCACCTTCACAGGGCTCAAAACAATCATCGTGTAAATTAGCAGTAATTAGCAGTGAGAAATGTCGGTAACATGTGTGACAGCACAAGTAGTCCTCCTGGTGTGTCTGGTTAGTGACAGCTGGGATGCTAGGGCACATCAAGCCAAGCTGTCACTTGGGACAGATACTCTGATCACTACAGGATGAGCACTGACCTGAAATGTGCAGGGACATCACCACGGCCTCTGCGGCACCCCAACCTGGGGGGCAGTAACAGCAGCAGCGCCGGGCTACACACACACACACACACACACACACACACAGCGCTATTACCTTATAGTAGACGTCGAACTGGATGTTCTCGGGCAGGCTGCGGATGTCCCTGCGGGCTCGGCTGTAGTTATCCACCACTGCGGAGATGGCCGTGTTGTACAGGGTCTCCGGAATCCACTCCAGCTCCACCGCCGCCATGTTCTCTGGGCCCCCAGGGCAGCACTCTCTATCGGCTATGGGCAAGGGCCCGGGAGCTTCGGCAAAAACTACCACCCCCAGGAACTAGCGACTCTATAACGTCCCGCCTCTCTAGCCCTCTCCTAACAGGGCACGCTTTTCCTCCCCGCCGCTGCCAGCGCTGTCCCCTTTCACGGGCAGTATCGCACGGCAGCACCGCTGTTCCAGTCTTGTTACAGTCGGGCATCTAGCACTCTGTTTTGCCCTCATCACATAACGTGAGGGGCCACGGCAGTGACGTCATCGCGTACAGAAGAACAGGCGAAGGGGGCGTGTCCATGTGTGACAGGGGGAGATGTCACGTGCCCACAGGCGGCGAGAGTGCTAGTAGCAGAGTCAGCAGCAGCTGCACATTGTTATGTGTCAGGCTGTCAGCAGTCAGCACCGGGTAGCCGCTCTACAGTAGTGGCCAAAATTGTGGAACCTTTTGGAAAATGTGTGCTTTTAGGGTTTAATTGCATATAACTGCATTATTTTTAAAGAAAATCCTATGAAGATGTATATCTCTGGAAAGATAATTGTATACACAATGTAATGCAGCTCACCGCAACAAATTATCTTTATTGCATAAAAAGTTATAGCTAACTAAAGATAGGGAGCACATATGTTGCTACTAGAATTGATTGTAAAACATATTATTTAGTTGTTTGATTATCACTAAGTTGGTCGCTGATTTTTATATGTGTTTTTACTTTCATTTCTAGAAGTAAGCTGTATAACTTATTTAGATGATAAGCAAAGTAAAAAAAATTTACAATATTACGTGAAGAAGGTAAGCAAAGGAGGCATTTCCAAACTGTGACATAAGTGTCAATAGACTCAGTCAATTCCAATCAAAACTTGTAAAGGTAGGAAAAGATCCACACCACCATTCTGTGATAGAGGAATGAAAAAAACGCTTGAGTGACAAAAGAAAACCGTCTGAGGCAATCCACAATGATTTATGTGAATGAATGAAATACTGTATTTCATTCCATCACTACCAAATATGGATATTCTGGTTTAGTCGCTCCAGATGACACTGTTTCATTGTTTTTCTGATCAATCAATATGCTTTTTAGCTCATTCTAATCTTTTCTGTCTTTGTTTGACAGATAAAAGCAGCTGTTTCCTTGGAATTCTGGTGTTTTATCTAAAATATTGAAGTCTGCGTCGAACAGTCCTGGCATTGATGTTCACACCACATTCATGTAAATCATTGTGGCTGCCTCAGACGATTTTCTTATTCATTCCTCTATCACAGAATGGTGGTGTGGATCTTTTCCTACCTTTACTAGTTTTGTTTTGAATCGACTGAGTCTGTTGACACTTAGGACCTGATTCTGACCTGCTCGCCAGCAAGCGATCGCTCGTTGCTGGCGATAATTGCAAATGTGCACATACGTATACTTCACAGTGCACGTGCGCAAACTAGTATGAGCGATTGGGATGTGCTCGCTCGCCCTGCAAAGACAGCCCAGGGGAACGAGTGACAGGAGATGCCTTTTGTGGGTGGTAACAGGGGCAGGGCAGTAGTAACGGGGGAGTGGAGTTGCGGACACAGGCGTGCCTGAGTGTTTCAACGCCGTTTTCAGAGGTGTGCATAATTAACAGGCAGTGTCATAGTACATGTCACCTAGTTGAATTATACACTGAAGTGATTGAGGTAGGGTACACTCAACCGCAAGTGCTGCGGTCAGATCTGATGGAACCCGATATACCGATAGTTGTATATATTTCCTGGAGCTGACGTTCGCTAGTAGGCGGCTAAAGACAGACTGGTGGGCGTCTGTAAACACAAAGTGATCGCACGCCAATACATAGTGGGTGTGCTTATGCCTTGCCGTGCGAGCGCCTGCCTTGACGTCACTTAGCTGAATTTCCATACGCTGGGAGCGAGCATTCGCATCTAGCGAGCGGGTCTGAATCAGACCCTTATTCCACAGTTTGGAAATGCCTCCTTTGGTTACCTTCTTCACATAACATAGTCAACTTTTTTTACTTGTCATCCTAAATAAGTTATACAGCTTACTTCAAGAAATGAAAGTAAAAAAACACATAAAAAACAGCGACCAACTTAGTGATAATCGAACAACTAAATAAGATGTTTTACTATCAATTCTAGCAGCAACAAATGTGCTCCCTATCTTTAGTTAGCTATAACTTTTTATGCAATAAAGACAATTCGTTGTGGTGAACTGCATTATATTGTGTATAAAATTATCTTTCCAGTGATAATACACCTTCATATGATTTTCTTTAAAAATAATGCCGTTATACGCAATTAAACCCTAAAAGCACACATTTTCCAAAGGGTTTCCACAATTTTGGTCCCTACTGTACATTGACCCTGCTACTGCTCCCCTTCTCTCTCTGGCCGGGGCTGTGTATAGAGATTGTCAGGTCCTCTGGGCTTTGTTTTTAGACTCCACTTTTGTTTTTGTGCGAAGTCATAATGTTGCATATACACGTAGCGATAAAAATTAACGATTTTATCGTACAAATCGTAAAATTTTTGGTCCCTACCAACTCGCCAACGACCAGCGATGCGTGGCCATGTATGGACGATAGCGATATCGTCCATCGGCCGTGCATGCAGGCCACCTTGCTCGATATCGAGCAGGTTACTATAGGGACCCGCGATCGTTGATGTTGTTGATCGTGAGTTGGTGGTGTGCTGGATGATCGATATCGATCATCCAGCACAGCAGGGAGGGTGCAGGACGATCAGCCAGCGATATCGTATCGCTGGGTGATAGGTACGTGTGTACGCACCAATAGTATAACGTATAGGCAAACTCAGAGCGTGGCACTTTCATATTGGGAACCTTATACTTCCAGACGTGGGAAATCCGTCCCCTTAAGAAATTCCAAATATCTTAAATGGGCTCTGTATTATACTCTAGTTCGCAGGCAATAGGCCCTGTTCTGCATAGTAGTTAGGCTATGAGCTACTATATACTACTAGGCATTGGGCACTTTGTTACATGCTGGAATCAAGAGAAGGGGCTGTTTTTTTTTATTTTGTTTTGGGTGGTGGTTTTATTTATTTTTGGTGGTGTTTTTTTTTATTTTGTTTTGGGTGGTGGTTTTATTTTTTATTTCTGGTGGTGTTTTTTATTTTGTTTTGGGTGGTGGTTTTATTTATTTTTTATTTTTGGTGGTGTTTTTTAGTTTGTTTTGAGTGGTGGTTTTATTTATTTTTTATTTTTGGTGGTGTTTTTGTTTTAATTTTGTTTTGGGTGGTGGTTTTATTTATTTTTGGTGGTGTTTTTTGTTTTAATTTTGTTTTGGGTGGTGGTTTTATTTAGTATTTTTTTTTGGTTGTTTTTTTTTTTTATTTTGTTTTGGTTGTTATTTTTGGCAAAATTTGTTTGGAGCATACATTTTCGAAACCAGGTAAGTTGTTGTGTTTGGGTGTCCGTGCTTTTGTAGGCTTAAAAAAACAACATTATTAGAAGACTCAAGTAAGTGTGCCAGCCCACTGCATTTTTTGTTTATTTTTATTTTGTTCTATAAACCTAAATAAATTACATTATTATTTTACATTTTATCTGGATTTTTTTTATTTGTTTATTTTTATTCACAGTCCAGTTTGTACTTGAATCAGGTAAGTGTCGATTTATACAAACCTAAAAGTTTGTTTTTTTAAATGATGTATTTTTTTGTGTCGGTTTTTTTTACATTTAATAATGAATTTTTTATATGGAAATGAAAATAATTAAATTACCAAAAATTAATATTGACCAATTTAAAACTTAAGGTTTGTTTTAACAATAATAGTAGTTATAGTGGTTTTTAATAAAACAAATAAAAAATTCTTTTTCTTCCCTTAAAAAAACAACCGTACAACAAATACACCTGTAGGGATTTTCGAAGATGGCACTGCCCGACCCTGTAAGAATATGCACCATTATTATAAAGCTAAGTATTTTTGAACAAATAATCAAAATCCATTCTCTCAAACACTTTTTTTTTTTATAAACATTAACTTTACAGAGCGATGTTGGACAGCTAATAGTGGCCATATTGCCCCCCACCAACCTTCCTCAGCCTCCTCCTGGGCGTAGGCATAGGAGGAGTGCAAGGGCCAAGATATATAGAACACGTGTCACCCTTTTTGGAATGCCTGATGTGTTTGTAACCACTTATCGCCTGCCTCCAAATATTATCCTAGACACTCTTTCAATAATAAAGAATGGTCTAGAAAGTCAGATTCACATTCCTTCAGCAATCTCACCACTTACACAGTTGTTGGCGTTGTGTTACATTTCTGCGCCTTAAGGTCCTTCCACACCACTGTGGGGCTGGTGGGTGGCCTCTCCCAGCCCTCATTTTCATGGATCCTGAGGCGTGTGCTAGATGCATTCTTCAATCATATAGCACATTTTATTAGTATGCCTTTGGATACGGAAGCCCTTGATGTGGTAAAGCAGAAGTTTTTTGAAATTGCAGGCTTTCCACACGTCATAGGGGTAGTGGATGGCACTCACATAGCACTTCAGCCCCCTGCATGCAGGGAACAAATATATAGGAACCGTAAACTTTTCCATTCCCTAAATGTAATGGTGCTATGTGATGCCTCCCTCCAGATCCTCTCCCTGAATGCCAAATTCCCAGGCTGCAGCCATGATGCGTTCGTGATCCAGCATTCAGGGATTTGGCCAAAATTAAGCACACTGCAAGCTGGTGATGCGTGGCTTCTTGGTAAGTAAAAATCCAGTATGTAGCTATAGTAATAGTGTATACATGTTTTCCTGGTCAATTTATGTATCTTTTGGTGTCCCATTTCCATCAGGTGACAGTGGATATTCTTGCACGCCCTGGCTGCTGACTCCTTATTTGACTCCCAAACCAGGGCCACAAACTCAGTATAATGCCGCGCTTACTGCCACGAGGCAGGTGGTGGAGCGCTGTATCGGCCTTTAAAAGGGCCGGTTCTGGTGTCTCCATCACTCTGGTGGTGCACTCATGTACTCGCCGGATATGGTTTCTCGCATTGTGGTCCTGTGTGGGATTTTACACAACATTGCAATAAGGAGTCGAGTACCCATGCAGCCAGAGGAGGCCTTACCAGAGGATGGCCCCCCAGAGGAAGGTGTTGTGATGCTGTCGGGCAGACGCGATGATGTTGTTTCACGTTTTTTTAGGTAAGAATATTTACCTGTTTTTTTTTTTAACACTTAGTGCAAATGTATTTTAATGTGTACCTTTTTTTTTTTTCTTTTCCTACCAACAAAATCACAACACTTTACAAAGCTGCAAAACTAATGGAACCCATTGGCAATATCCTGTATGTTTTTGGACAACTAACAAATTTAGCCCAGATATACCCCAACATGTGTAGTTATTTTGCCTTTTCTTTTATTAATTTGTATGTTTTCCATTCAAAAATCTATTTGTTTTTTACTATTGTTGTTTATGTCTGACTAAGCCAGATGTTTTCTTTGGCAAAACCCTGAGGACATTTGTTATGTGTGATTCTGTGCTGAAATTCTTTTTACGAGTAAAAGCCTGTTGGCAACATGTTTGTTATTTAATAAATTTTTACAATTAAATACAAATTATTTTTTTTTTATGAAAGACATTTTGAATGGATAATGTATGCCAACCCCTAAAAAAAAATGAAACAACATTACTGCAAATGTTCTTTACAAATACATTTTTGCATTTCTTACACTCTGGAAAGGCACCCAGCTTTGTTCACAAAGTATTTGAAATGCAGAATTACTCCCTTTAATTTGTTCAAAAAAAGAGGACAAATGTTGGACCAACAAAAACTTTAATGTAATATAATTTGAAAAATGGGCAAAAATGAAAAAAAAACTAAAATTGCTCCAAACTGCCCACAATGCGTTGGAGGCAGCAGTAGGCCTGCAATAAATGTCCACTTGTGGTTCACAGCTCCTCCCTCATTTGCCCCAGGATGTGGGTTAGATCTGTGGACAGAAACATTTTTTTTAAGTTTAAAAACTTAATAAAAATGACCAACATTTGAACATTACACATTATTCAATGTACCAAAAAGTGGGTAAACACAATGATGTAAGGGTGTGTTTGAAATTTTCATCCACACAACATTATTAATATGATTATACATTTATGCTGTAAAAACAATTGAAAACCCTAAGTATGTGGCATAAGCCAAAAACCCCTATGATGATGTTAAAAATAATGGGAGGTGTATTCTTAAGTCATGATGGCCATATCCTTAAAACACAATGCATGTATTCACTTCTAGAATGTTCTTGATAATCCAAAAATACAATGTGTTTGTTTGCTATGGCAAACATCACTTTTCCTAATGAAGTTACATCTTAGTACATTTTAAACACAGTGTACACAACATTAACAAGGGTAGTGTCACGCTGGGAGGCGGTTTTCTGGAAGCTGAGGCCAGAGGCTGCGGGAGGAAACGGAGGCGAGGGGCCTGGATGTACGACCTCCGCATCCACGGGTCTTGATCGTTGGCGAGACCTAGTCAAAGGTGCGGAATCTAACCCACGAGATGGTGTTCGCCAGTGACCCCACCAATCGGGATATGGGCTTGAGCTGCACCTCGCAAGCAGGTCACGGTCCTTTGACTAGGTGACCAAAGCCTGCGGGAAAAAGGAGAAACGAACACTCGTGGCCCAAAGGGTCTGTGCCAGTAAGGGGCACGTAGGGACACTGTACTTGAGGTACAAGGAAGTGTGCACTGCGGACACACTCTACCGGGTTGCCGGTCAGAAAGAATGCACCACGGTGCAATACTGTAACACGTAGGTAGAGACCACAGAGTCCAGTAGTGGGTAGTGGTACTGGAGCCAGCCAGATATTATGACGCTGGAGAGGTGGGTACGTATAACTACATTCAGGCTGTGATGGTAAAGCACTGGTGAAATGGATAGTATACTGCACACAGGTGGCGGTGGTAACGCACTGGTGGAATAGAGGTATACTGCACACAGGCGAGGTGATAACGCACTGACAATATAGCTGCACACAGGCTGAGGTGGTAAAGCACTGGTGAGATGAATGATATAGCTGCACACAGGCTGAGGTGGTAAAGCACTGGTGAGATGAATGATATAGCTGCACACAGGCTGAGGTGGTAAAGCACTGATGAGATGAATGATATAGCTGTACACAGGCTGAGATGGTAAAGCACTGATGAGATGAATGATACAGCTGCTCACAGGCTGAGATGGTAAAGCACTGATGAGATGAATGATATAGCTGCACACAGGCTGAGGTGGTAAAGCACTGGTGAGATGGATGATATAGCTGTACACAGGAATAGATCACTGGAAGCTAGGGAACCTGGAACGAGAGACCACTAGTAACACTAGCAGCGACAATGGTTGTTAAGGCAACTACCTGATACACAGAAGCCGGAAATATACCCCTGGAAGCCCACTGATTGGTCCACAGCGTCAGCTGACCGGCCAGACTGTCAGGGGAGGAAAAGCAGTCAGAGCAGGAAGTGTCATGGCGGCGCCCATGACAGGGACTCCGATCCCCGTGCACCTGGCCGCCCGGGACACAGCATCAGGGAGAATGCTCAGCACCTCCCACGTCGCCGCACGAGCCGCCCGACTGCCCGGGAAGTCAGAGGAAGCCGGCGGGATGGTAAGGGACAGCCGATCCCCGGCTGAACTCTGACAGTACCCCCCCCCTTTCAGGGTGGACACCGGACACCCACCAGGTCTACCAGGAAATCTAGTATGGAAGGCTCGAACCATTTGAGGCGCGTGAACGTCTGTGGCCCTGATCCATGCCCTTTCTTCCGGACCGTACCCTTTCCAGTCAATGAGATATTGGAGTTTGTTAGATTGGGTAAATCGAGAGTCCAAAATCCTCCCTACCTCGAACTCTGTACCTTGAGAAGTTTGCACTTGAGGTAACTTGGGAGCAGAAGTTTTAAAACGATTCAGCACTAGAGGACGCAGTAAAGAAATATGAAAGGTATTGGATATTCTTAGTTGAGGAGGGAGTTCCAACTTATACGCGACCGGGTTGATGACCTTGCAAACACGGTAAGGACCAATGAAGCACGGAGCTAGCTTCATACTAGGTACTCTTAAACGGATGTTCCTGGAGGATGCCCAGACTTTATCTCCAACTCTCAGCAGTGGGACAGCGACACGTCATCTATCCGCAAATTTTTTGTAGTTCTTAGACGACTGCTTCAGAGAAGAATGAACCCTCTTCCAAATGGTTGCGAAGGACTCCACCAATTTAGAAAAGGCAGGAACCTCTACAGTAGGCAAATTTTGAAAATCTGGGACTCGAGGATGTCTCCCAAACACTGTAAAAAAAGGAGTGGCTTTGGAGGAAGTGTGATATTTGAAGTTATGTGAAAATTCTGCCCAAGGTAATAGATCCAGCCAGTTATCTTGTGAGGAGGAAACGAAGAGTCTTATGAAAGTCTCCAGTTCTTGGTTAACTCTTTCGGTTTGCCCATTAGTTTGTGGATGGTAGGCTGAAGAAAATTTTAACTTGGTTCCACAAGTGCTACATAAGGCTCTCCAAAATTTAGCTAGGAATTGAACTCCGCGGTCGGAAATTATCTCTTTAGGAAGTCCATGCAACCTAAATATTTCCTTAATAAAGACTCTTGCCAACTGCGGAGCAGAAGGGAGACCCATCAATGGAATAAAGTGTGCCATCTTAGAAAAGCGATCCACGACTACCCATATGGTATTGTATCCTTGGGACCATGGTAGTTCAGAGATGAAATCCATGGATATATGGGTCCAAGGCGTATTAGGAATGGACAGGGGTCGCAGGAGACCTGCTGCCTTCTTGCGAGGAGTCTTTTGCTGAGCGCATTTTACACATGAAAGAATAAATTCTCGAATATCCCCTTTCATTGTGGGCCACCAATAGGAACGCTGAAGAAACTTGTAAGTCTTGAGGATGCCAGAATGGCCAGCAAACAGAGAGCTATGAGCCCAAGTTAGTAATTTTCCCCGTAGTTCTGGGGTCACGAAAATTTTCCCTGAGGGAGGAGTCAAAATCTTAGTAGAGGCGAAGACTACAGGATCTAAAATTGGTCAGGAACGTTGATGATCCTCTTCCTGAGTGCTGGACAAGAAAGACCGTGAGAGGGCGTCAGCTTTTCTGTTTAGACTGCCAGGACAAAATTGAAGTTTTAAATTAAATCTTGAAAAGAACAAGGACCAACGGGCCTGTCTAGCATTTAGACGGTGAGCCGTTTGGAGGTAGATTAAGTTTTTATGATCCGTGATCACGGTAACTGGAAAGTTGGCTCCTTCCAACAAATGCCACCATTCCATTAAAGATAACCGCATAGCTAGTAGTTCCTGGTCACCAATTCCGTAGTTCTTTTCGGCAATGGAAAACTTACGAGAAAAATACCCACAGGGATGGTACTTTCCATCACTTGAGATTTGAGACAGCACTGCCCCTACCCCTACTGAAGAAGCATCTACCTCAACTGTGAATGGTTTGTCCAATTGGGGTTGGCACAGGATAGGTGCAGTGGAGAAGGCTTCTTTTAATTTTTGGAAGGCTTGGATGGCAGTATCTGGCCAGCGAATGGGATTGGCCCCCTTCTTTGTGAGATTTGTGATAGGTGACACCAGTGTAGAGAAATTTGGTATAAACCGCCGGTAATAATTTGAAAAACCCAAGAAGCGTTGAGTAGCCTTCAAGGATTTGGGTAACGGCCAGTCAGAAATGGCTTTTAACTTCTCCGGATCCATCCGGAGGGTCTTTCCAGAAATTATGTGCCCTAGGAAGGGTACCGCGGTTTGTTCGAAAAGGCACTTGGATATTTTTCCATAAAGGTGATGTTTCAGGAGGCGGGACAAGACTTCGTGGACATGCTGGTGATGATCCTGCAAATTCTTGGAAAAAATTAGAATATCATCCAAATAGACTATAACAAAACTGTAGAGAACATCCCGGAAAATCTCATTCACGTAACCTTGAAATATCACTGGGGCGTTGCAGAGTCCGAAGGGCATTACGAGATATTCGAAGTGGCCGTCTCTGGTGTTAAAAGCGGTCTTCCACTCATCTCCAGCTTTAATACGAATTAAATTATACGCACCCCGCAGATCAAGTTTGGTGAACAAAGAGGCCCCGCGAACTTTATCAAAAAGCTCCGGAATCAGAGGCAGAGGATATCGATTCTTTACAGTAATCTGGTTGAGACCACGTTAGTCAATACAAGGCCGAAGCCCGCCGTCTTTCTTGCTAACAAAAAAAACCCCTGCCCCTGCTGGAGAAGTGGAGGGCCGGATAAACCCCTTAGCTAGATTTTCTTTTATATATGCCGCCATAGCGGCTGTTTCAGGAACTGATAATGGGTAGGTTCGACCCTGAGGAGGGTTCTTCCCTGGCAGGAGCTCAATACCACAGTCCCAGGAACGATGAGGTGGAAGTTTTTCCGCAGCCTGTTCGCAGACTACATCGGCAAAATCTTGATAAGCTGCTGGTAGACCGAGAACAGAAGAACACTTGGGCTTGTCAGATGGGTGGAAGCTTATATTTTCACTGGAGGACACCGTATTAGTGTGGACAGGGAGTACTTGGACGGGGCATCCATGGAAACAACTTGGACCCAACGATAACATCTGCATACTGGACCACTCAAACGTAGGGTTGTGCTTTTGTAGCCAGGGGAGGCCTAAAACTAGTTCATAGGCTGAGTCGGGAAGAACAAAAAATTCAATTGTCTCCTGGTGCAGACATCCAATCTGGAGGAATACTGGCAGGGTTTTAGAGGAAATAGATCTTCCTAAAAAGGTTTTCCAATCTACACCTGAGAGCAGTAACCTGTTTGGCAATGGAACCACCGGAATGCCTAGGGTCTGAACCAGTGACTTAGAAATGAAACTGCTGGCAGCCCCAGAATCCACAAAGGCTTTAACCATCCTTGTCCTGGACCCGTAGAAAAGTGACACAGGCAATAAACTGTCATTTATTTGGGAGGAGTCAGAAATAACCCCTAATTGCATGCTCCCAACATCAATTAGGGTTTCGCGTTTCCCGCCGGAGCAGCACAATGTAAGCACAATTTATTTTGAAAACGCCGGTTCCGTTCGGCGTTACTTAACCAGGATCTGTTAATTTGCATTGGCTCCTCACTGCTAAGGAAGGAAGGAGGGGCATTACCTCCCAAGGATGGGCGATCCCGAGGACGATCTCCACGCCCCCAATTTCCCCACCGCTCTCTATGGCGAAGGTCAATCTTTATACAGAGGGATATAACATCCGAGAAGGCGGGAGGTAAATCCCTAGATGCCAATTCATCCTTCATCCTCTCAGATAAGCCATGTAGGAAGGCTGCCTTCAGTGCTTCCTCGTTCCATTTTAGTTCGGACGCCAGGGTTTGAAATTGTACCACATATTGCCCGACGGACCGGCTACCCTGACGAATGCGAAGCAAATCTGAAGCAGAGACGGATCTCCCGGGTTCATCGAAGATCCTTTTGAAAGCTGCCACGAACTCTTCATATCTAGATACGAGTGGATCTGCTCGTTCCCACAAGGGGGAGACCCAATCCAGAGCTGCCCCGGTTAGTAACGAAATTACATAGGCCACCTTAGACCGGGAGGTAGAGAAATTCTGGGGTAGGCATTCGAACTGGATCTCACACTGGTTTATGAAACCACGAAATCGTTGAGGCGTACCATCGAACCTCGGGAGTAGCCAAGTGCAAACGGGATTTTTGAGGAACGACCCCCGAAGGTAATACCGGAGAAACCGTAGGAGCAACAGAAGGTGGAGCATGAGACATAGTAGCCACAGTGTTCTGAATAGACAGGAGCTGACCAGATAATTCCTGTAGGTACTGGGCCACATGTTGCTGTGCCGCCTCTTGGTTATCCATGCGAGCCGTTAGCTCCTGGAGATTCCCAGTACTTGGGGAGCCCGTAGCTTCCATTGGGCCTGAACAAACTGTCACACTGGGAGGCGGTTTTCTGGAAGCTGAGGCCAGAGGCTGCGGGAGGAAACGGAGGTGAGGGGCCTGAATGTACGACCTCCGCATCCACGGGTCTTGGTCATTGGTGAGACCTAGTCAAAGGTGTGGAATCTAACCCACGAGATGGTGTTCGCCAGTGATCCCACCAATCGGGATATGGGCTTGAGCTGCACCTCGTAAGCAGGTCGCGGTCCTTTGACTAGGTGACCAAAGCCTGTGGGAAAAAGGAGAAACAAACACTCGTGGCCCAAAGGGTCTGTGCCAGTAAGGGGCACGTAGGGACATTGTACTTGAGGTACAAGGAAGTGTGCACTGCGGACACACTCTACCGGGCTGCCGGTCAGAAAGAGTGCACCATGGTGCAATACTGTAGCACGTAGGTAGAGACCACAGAGTCCAGTAACGAGGTGGGTAGTGGTACTGAAGCCAGCCAGAGATTATGACACTGGAGAGGTGGGTACGTATAACTACACTCAGGCTGTGATGGTAAAGCACTGGTGAAATGGATAGTATACTGCACACAGGTAGCGGTGGTAACACACTGGTGGAATAGAGGTATACTGCACACAGGCGAGGTGATAACGCACTGACAATATAGCTGCACACAGGCTGAGGTGGTAAAGCACTGGTGAGATGAATGATATAGCTGCACACAGGCTGAGGTGGTAAAGCACTGGTGAGATGAATGATATAGCTGTACACAGGCTGAGATGGTAAAGCACTGATGAGATGAATGATACAGCTGCTCACAGGCTGAGGTGGTAAAGCACTGATGAGATGAATGGAATAGCTGCACACAGGCTGAGATGGTAAAGCACTGATGAGATTAATGATATAGCTGCACACAGGCTGAGGTGGTAAAGCACTGGTGAGATGGACGATATAGCTGTACACAGGAATAGATCACTGGAAGCAAGGGAACCTGGAACGAGAGACCACTAGTAACACTAGCAGTGACAATGGTTGTTCAGGCAACTACCTGATACACAGGAGCCGGAAATATACCCCTGGAAGCCCACTGATTGGTCCACAGCGTCAGCTGACCGGCCAGACTGTCAGGGGAGGAAAAGCAGTCAGAGCAGGAAGTGTCATGGCGGCGCCCATGACAGGGACTCCGATCCCCGTGCACCAGGCCGCCCGGGACACAGCATCAGGGAGAATGCTCAGCACCTCCCACGTCGCCGCACGAGCCGCCCGACTGCCCGGGAACTCAGAGGAAGCCGGCGGGACGGTAAGGGACGGCCGATCCCCGGCTGAACTCTGACAGGTAGTCTGGTTCCTAGCACCTTGCCAAGTTGTGTGACATGTTTTTTAACACTCTAAAATACAAATCCAAATGTAATCATTTTTTAATTGAAGTAAATTACATTTTTAAAAGCCCAAAAGACCTACATTTTTGTGGTCCCTCCCAAAAAAAAGGCCCAGGCAAAATACATAAGGTCGAAATTTGGAAAAACAGCATTACTGCGCAATGATTTTGACACCCATACTGAAATTACCAAAAAAAAACCAACGCCAAAAAATGAATACAAAAACATGGATAACAAAAAAAAAAACATTACAAAACACATACCATCAGAGTGGTGTGGCAAAACCCCAGATGTCGATGTGGCCGGAGATGGTGCAGGAGATGGGGAGTACTTTGGAGTTGGGGGAATGGTGGAATGGGAAATCGAGTTGCAAATATCCAATGGAGGGGATATTTGGGATGAGTGGGCAGGGGAGGGAGGAATACTCGGGGAGGATTGGAAGAGGGAGGGAGGGTTACTGGGGGAGTATGGTGGTGGGGAGGGAGGGCTGGGTTGTGCAAATGGGGAATGTGAGGGTGAGGGCTGCAGGTTGGCACCTGCATTTCCGATATTTCTGCGTACCCTTCTCTGTCTCCGCTGTGTTTCTAAAATTTAAAGATTAAAAAAAAAAAAAAAGATTAGTTTTCAATGTCGGCTACACAATACAAGTACACTTTAGACATTCAGGACAATAGGGACAACATACAGGAGGGTTTTTTAACATTGACTAAAATAATTGGAAAAGGAACATACATTTTTAACAGTCCACTAATTATTACATTTATACAAACACATACTTACGTCTGCATAGTCGCGCCCGCAAATTCCTCAAAGGACAGGTGACCGGCGGTGCAGATCTGACCAGCGCCTCTCTAATTGCGCTATATTGCGCCTGTATCCCGCACTTCTAAGGGCTCGCCTCACCTCCGCATAGGCCGCCCGCTTTATGAGGTTGGAAATAGGCGGCTGTGCGGACGTAGTCTGCCTGTTCATTATCTGCACCAGGATCAGCAGTTCCCGACGGGTAAAGGCCGCTGCTCTCATGATGGCAATGGCAGATTTTTCAGAAAACATGAAATATACATGGACTAAAAAAAGATGATTGGCTAAAGTATTTACTCAGTTTCCAAAAAAAAACACTATTGGCCAATCCTTTAATCATGTGGCCCGAAAAATAAGGTCACATTTGATTGGCTACAACATGCAGTGTGCAATTGCAAACATAAGAGTGCAAATGATCCGAACGCAAAATGCACGTGCATTTTTAAAGTTAACACACTTATCAACAGTACATTCACAGATAATAAATCTTACTTTGTTTTTAAAATTGTGTGAAAAAAAAGAAAACGGAGAAAACACCCACGAAATGAACAATAAAGTTTATTGACACATGATAAAAAACTCGTTTTAAAGAACAGCAAGAGTTAAACACTCTTAAAAACATATTTTTATTGTAAAACCGCAATAAACAATATAACATGTTGATCAGAAAATTACAAGACATCAACAGGACCACAACAGTAATGTGCAATACAATGTATCCATGAGGAATGTAACAATACAGGAATTAAAATGGTGGTTCACCTGAAGACAAGGTTTCTTCATTATACCAGGCTGTAAGTTGAACTGCAGCTCGAAGCGTGTCTTTAACCTGAGGTGTTAATGTGTGAACATATGGAAGCCAAATATTAAAGAACTTCTCTGCTTCCTTGTCTTTATTAAGGGATAGTTCTAGCCAATCCATATTAAATAGGTATGTAATTCTAGGTTGTAAAAGACTGAGCGTTAAAGTGTCAGTGGATATCCATTGAGATAATATTGTTTTTTTCGCAGCTGCTGCAATCTTTGCTAGTAATAGACGGGCACCTCCAGGGGCACAGGATGACCCAGATGATGGTACAATATCCCACATAGCCCACTCGGGTGTTAGTTCAAAAGCAATTCCCAACTTGGTGGATATATATGTGTGTACTAAGGACCAGAACCTCTGTACCTCCGCACAGTGCCACATACAATGCATTAGATCCGCATCAGGTTGACCACATTTAAAACAATTTGAGTCTGTGGAAGTACCTGTGATGAGTCTTAATTTGGGGGTGAAATAGGCACGATGCAATAATTTATACTGCATTTCCGCGTATGAAGCCGAAATTAATTGCTTATTAAGTCTAACAAAAGATTTTAAAATGGTGGATAGGGGTATGGTAGGGAATGTGGAATGCCACTTGGCAAATCCCACCGTCTCCACTTCCAAATTTATTTCCCGGCGTATATAGGTGTATAGCATAGAAGTGGAAAATGACATAGAGAGGCAGCGAGACAGCACATCATCCAAACCATTTTTCCCAGGTATAATGGGAATTTTAGGGAGTAAAGTATTGACATAACTACGTATTTGGAAATATATAAATAAAGGGATTTGGATACAGGGAAATTTTTCCTGTATTTGGTTATGAGAGTAAATAGTCATTGTGGAGAGATCCAATAATTGATATATGTAACGCAATCCCTGTGTGTTCCAGGTTTTGAAAGTCTGTGTTAGAAACCCAGCATCAAACCCTGGGTTATGGCCGATAGGAAGGAACAAGGAGACATTGGGAGGGACTCTCATTTGAGTTCTGGCTCGTCGCCAAGCCAAGCATGTAGTATGTAGTAGTAGATTTTGTGCTACGTGAGGTGGAAGAGACAAGGGTCGTGTGTGTAGCAAACTAGCTAATGGCATTTCAACACTAAAAGATTGTTCTATTAGCGTGTCAGCAAATCCATTTGTTCCTCTAATCCAGTCAATTGCGTATCGGTAATTTGACGCAATAGCATAAGATTTTAAGCAAGGGAGATTAATTCCGCTTAAAGCAGGTGGTTGGCTGAGTTTGAATAGTGAAATCCTGGGTTTTTAGTTCGCCCAAATGAACTTGCTGATCGCTTTGTTAATCAATTTTAAATCAGATTCTAAAGGAAGCAAGGGGAGCATCTGAAAAAAATATAAAATCCTAGGAAAAGATATCATTTTAATTAATTGACATCTACCGAGATATGAGAGTGGGAGATGTTTCCATTTTTTAAAATCTAAAAGTCTACGTTGTATTAAAGCAGGGAAATTGACTGAGTATAGGGCGGAGGGATGTGCCGGGATATTAAGGCCTAGGTATTTTAGAGTTGTTTTGGCCCATTTAAATGGGAAAGAATTTTTCCAGTTTTTTGTGACGTCCGAGTGAAGGGCCAAGGCCTCTGTTTTGTTATAATTTATCAAAAAACCAGAGGTAATATGGAAGTCTTTCAGGATATGAAGGAGTTTAGGTATGGCAGAATGTGGGTTCTCAAAATACAGTAATAAGTCATCCGCATACGCGGAGACTTTCAAAGTGTTATTTCCGATATTTATTCCCTGCCATTGTTGACATAGCAAAAAGGTGCGGATAAGAGGATCTATAGCCAGGTTAAATAATAAAGGGGATAGGGGACAACCCTGTCGGGTGCCCCTATGTAGTCTAAGGGATGGAGTATTCAGGCCGTTACCTGTTAGGAATGCTATAGGAGTGTGGTATATTGTTTTGAATAATGTAATAAATTCGGGACCAAAATTTTGTAGCTGGAAGATGCGCAGTAGATGGTTCCACGACACCCTATCAAAGGCCTTGTCAGCGTCGCAGCTGACAAGGAGCGTTTGGTTATTTCTCATTTGGTGAGATTTAGTTAATCCTGCAATCAAATGTCGGACGTTGATCACTGAGTGTCGTCCTTTCATAAACCCAGTTTGTGCGGTGTGTATGAGATGTGGCAATACTAATTGTAAACGTTGAGCGATAATACCAGTGAGGATTTTAAAATCCTGGTTGAGCAGAGATATTGGCCTATATGATTGGGTCAGCGTAGGGTCTTTCTCAGGTTTCAAGAGAAGGATAATTCGGGCCTGGTTAAAGTCTGGTGGTGTTGAGGCTCCCTTCAATATTGAATTAAATAAGGAAACTAAATGAGGGGTTACAAGTGGATTTAATATTTTGTAGTACTCGGCACTAAGGCCATCTGGGCCGGGTGTCTTTCCGTTGGCCAGGGATTTGATAGTTAGAGCAACCTCCAACTCCGAAACAGGAGTTGTGAGTTAAACACTCTTAATTAGATAATTGACAACAAGCTAATAACAAGCTGATCGATAGTCCATGAAAACATGACATGTGACCATCAAAACAACACATACGGCCGCAAATATCAGAACATAATTAGCATACAGCGACTGACAGCGCCTGACTACGATTGTATCGTTCGTACGATCAGATCAGTCGGTAGCTAGAGGAGGTGCAATGCTAACGAATGGGCATCACTTTGTTTGCGATTGACCTGCCGTACGATCGGAATTTGCGGTCGTTGGCCGTACGACCGTGCGGCCACTACGACTGACTCTGAATGAGGTCCTCAGTTCCTTTCACATGCAAAGGCTTTGAGCCGTTTTTAATGATGTGTTTAGTTATCTTAATGTAGTAGCCATGCGCAGCAGCAGATGGAGTTGTGGGCGGGTACAAGCTCTGAAAAGCCGGTGTGCGTGAAAGGAAACATTGTAAATTGTGCTTCAGTGATGGAGGCCCGGCACCGTCCACCATTGTGAGCATCGATGGTCGCGATGGTGAACCCAGCCTGTGACCGCTGTCATGCTGGGATCGCAAATGCAGCAGAGGGTGTCATACACTTCCTGCTGCATTTGCATAATAGCAAGAATCGCAATTGCAAAGCTGCCTGCATGCAGGGCCGTTTCTAGGGCCGGGCGACCCGTGCAATCGCACGGGGCGCGCCTCCTCTGACCCCTGCTGTAGAAAGCCTGTGAACTGCCGGGCGCCTGCTGAGATTCAGTTACCAGCGGGCGCCCGGCAGGGCAGGGCAGAGCAGAGCAGCCGGAGACGGAAGCTCCGGCTTCCGGCTCCCCCAGTGTGCACTATGGGAAAGACGTCATGACTCATGACGTCTTTCCCATAGTGCAGAGGAGCAGCCAAGCGGATCGGACGCCGGAGCGGGGCTTATGGTAAGTATTAGTGTTTTTTTTTTTTTTGTGTGTGCACGAGGCTTTTACTAGGGACAATACTTGGAGGGGGGGCATGGCTGCTGGGGGAGGCACTACTACTGGGGGCACCCGGGCACTACTACTGTCTGGGGACATTACTCTGGGGGCACTTCTGCTGGGGGAAACACTACCACTGGGGGCACCTGGGCACTACTACTGGGGACATTACTCTGGGGGCACTTCTGCTGGGGGAAACACTACCACTGGGGGCACCTGGGCACTACTACTGGGGACATCACTGTTGGGGACATTACTAATGTGGACATGACTGTGGGCACTGCATAAGGGGCATAAATACAGGGGGCACGTGTGGTTTTAAAACATAGTTTGTGGTTCTGGCTTTTCCAATATATTTTATGTGGAAGTGGTTTGTTGCAGTGTAATCCCTAAGTGGCCTTTTCAGTGTATTTTATGTGGACCTGGCTTATTACAGTGTATTTTATGTGGATCTGGCTTGTATCTTCAATGTGCTGGGCTCGACCCCCAACCTTACTAAAAACGGGTGTGATACAAGGTCATACTTCTGCAAATGTCACACCAAAGGCATGCACACACAAGTGCGGCGTGGGTTTGTGACAGCTAGGCCACACCCCAATTTTTGAGCGCGCGCCTAAGGCGCGCGTATGATGTCTGTCTTACTTTTATCTACATATATTTTTCAGCGCTTTGCCTGTGACAGGTTAGCCACCCCTGGGCTCAGTAGTCACAGCAGCTGACATTCTGTGGTCTTTCAAGACAACGCTCCCTTACTGTGGTACCACACCCCCCATGATTAGGCCACGCCCATAATATTACTGCTTCTTGAGGGAAGGGGGGGGCGCATTTTGACTGCTCGCACTGGGAGCCTCAGACCCTAGAAACTGCCCTGCCTGCATGCAACTCTGCAATTGCAATCCTTGCTGAAGCAGGCCCTATGGGGTGAAATAGTAGCGGTGAAATGCCAATGTTTGCAATCGCATTGTGATCACAGCTTACCATAAGGAGTCTCACTTCCCCTTACACACATCCGTATGCTTGGGCATTATAGCAAAATAATCGGTAACATCGGACCCATACGCACAGGTAAGGCAGGTCAGACCTCACTCAGGAATTGCTAACTTCAGCACACGCTATGAGCCCTCATGCTCCGTATGCTATTGCAGTGGATAATTTATGCATGCCCCTGCAACGGCGTTGCAACGCACTGGCATGCCTGCGTTCAGCCGACCACCCCCTCGTCACCACCCACAAACGGCACTTCCTGTCAATCAATGTGCTCGGGGTCTGCGTAGCCTCTGCAAACGCATTTCCCATCACAATTGCTTGTTCACGCACTGCGATGTATACGCATGCGCAATGCGAATTAATCAACTGATTGCTTGCGTCTTTGCTACTGCGATCCTTGCTGAATCAGGCCCTGTGTCTGCAGTAAGGTCACTTTATATTGTACTAAAGAAATACATCGAAAATACTTGTTAATGATGGTACTTGGTGAGTTAACGTATTGTAGAAAGTTCACTATATGCCACAATATTTATCAAATACAATTTACAGGGCCCAAGTAAGCTACTGCAAGCACAGTTTTATTATATAATGTCTGTTGAGGCGGTTTATATAACAAGAAACAGGGCCAACCTCATGTCTACTAGCACCCTGTGCAAGAAATTTTGGAGTGCCCCCCGATACAACTATATCCAGAATTGCTAGTTTTATTTATCAAAAAAATTATTCTTAGTTTTTAATTAAACAAATTATTCCACAGAAGAGAAAGAAAAACAATTACCAAGGAGTCAAGCCCGCACCAGGAAAAAAAACACATTCATTGTTCCCAACAAAAAAAACACACACATTGGCCTCCACAGGGGAAAAATCATTGTCCCTGATAGGGAAAGAAACAAACAATTTGGCCCCCACAGGGAAATAAATGTACACATTGGCACCAATAGGAAAAAAAAACACACATTGGCCCCCACAGGGGAAAAAAACACATTGCTCTCCACAGGGAAAACAAACACACATTGGCTTCCACAGGGGAAAAAAATAACTACACACATTGCCCCTCACAGAGAAAAAAACACACACATTGGCAACCGTAGGAAAAAAAAACTTATTGTCCCCGACAGGAAAAAAAAAACACCCATTGACCCCCACAGGGTAAAAAAAACACATTGCTCTCCACAGGAAAAAAAAACACACATTGGCTTCCACAGGGAAACAAAACACACATTGGCTTCCACAGGGGAAAAAATAACTACACACATTGCCCCTCACAGAGAAAAAAACACACACATTGGCACCCATAGGAAAAAAACAAAACACATTGACTCAATGATTGCCTCCACAGGAAAAAAAAAGAAAACACATATTGATTCTTTGCACCCCCCAGCTAGAAAACAAACATTAATTTATTGCCTCCCTCCCTACAGAAGACTGAGTTGCTTCACCTACTGGGTTGTCACAGACAGCTGCAGAGTTAATTGCAGACCAGTGAATTCCTCCCTCCAGAGAGTCCAGAGTAGAGGGATGAGACTTGGTACCACTTACTTACCCGGGCCGTCAGCACAGAGACGTTACCAGTGGCAGGCTGGGCCGGGGGGCAGGGTGCCATGTGCCCCCCGGGCCGCAGCGTCATGCGGGCCGCGGGCCGGTGCAGTCTGTGTCACTGTGACACAGACTGCACCGCATGTGTAGCGCTGACCGGATGGAGTCCGGTCAGCGCTACACAGCACAAACACACAGCCGCCGGAGCCGGCAGCTGTGTGTTTGCTGTAATCAGCAGCCGCTGAGAGTCTGTCTTCCGGCTCCCGCAGTGGGTAATGGGAGAGCCGTCGTCATGACGATGTCTCTCCCATAATGCAAAGCGGCCAGAGGAGCCGGTGGAAGCGTCGAGACCAGGAGCGGGAGTTTCAGGTAAGTGTTTTTTTTTTTTATTAAGTCTCTCTCTACTGGGGGCACTACCAAGGGGGGGGATTACTATGGGGGCACTACCAGGGGGGGATTACTATGGGGGCACTACCAGGGGGGGGATTTCTATGGTGGCACTACCAGGGGGGGATTACTACTGGGGGCACTACAAGGGGGGGACCACTACTACTGGGGGAACTACAAGGGGGGACTACTACTACTACTACTGGGGGGGCTATTACTGGGGGCACCAGAAGGGGAGGGGAATACTACTAGGGGCACTGCATAGGGGGGAGGGGACTACTACTAGGGGCACTACATAGGGGGAGGGGACTACCGCTGGGGGCACTGTGAGGGACCACTGCTGGGGGCTCTATATAAAGGGCAATACTGGGGGTACTGCATAGGGGGGAGACTACAACTGGGGCCACTATTTAAGGGACATTGCATAAGGGTTACCACTATTGGGGGCACTGCATGGAGGGGGTGGACTGCTACTGGGGGCACTGCATAGGGGGTACCACTATTGGGGGCACTATATAAGGGGCTTACTACTGGGGGCACAAGGGGCACTGAACAGGGGGGACCACTACTGGGGGCACAAGGGGCACTGCATTGGGGGGGATCACTACTGGACGCACTACTGAAGGCCTGCATAAGGGTGTTATCTCCTGTGGCACACGGGGGCACTGCATATGGGCGCTACGACAGGGGGCTGCCCCATATCTTTATTTTTACCTTACATTAATCCCATATGGACCCGCCTCCTCCCTGAAACACTTGAGGGGGGGCGGCACCATAACACGCATGTTCTTCGGGCACCCTGGCTACACGCTACTCCTCTGCCAGGGCCGCCTGCATGCATTTGCCCCCCAGGCTAAAAGTTGTCAGCCAGCCCTTGGACGTTACCAGGGTCTGGTGACACCTGGTGTGCACTCTGCATCATGCCTGAAAAGGGGGCATGACCTAACGAAAGGGGGCGTGGTCTCATGGGAAATCCCTCTGGGGGTGTGCCCAGCATCCCTGGTAATGCTGGGCTGCCCATGAAGCCTAGTTCCTGCACTGTCAGCTCCTCCTCTGTGACAGGAGCCGAATGCTGCAGGAGAATGTCACACTGCAGCACCCGGCTCCAGTCACTGAGGAAGAGCCAGCATTTTGATGTCAACTCCTCCGAGGGTGACACCCGGTGCGGCCCGCACCCCATAGCGACGCCACTGCATTATCACCATCCTCAGCCCCCAGCACCTCATCACTGTCATAAGCACTTCATTAGCCCTCAGCACCTCATCACTGTCATCAGTCCTCAGATCCTCATCACCGTTCGCATTCCCTCAGCACTGTCCTCAGCCCCTCATCACCATCCTCAGCCCCTCATCACCGTTCTCAGCCCCTAAGTGACTTTAGCCCCTCAGCCCTCATCACTGTCCTCAGCCCCTCATTACCTCAGACCTGCTATAACCTCATCACCATCCTCAGCCCTCATCATTGATCTCTGCTTCTTCCACAGGCCCTCATCACCTCAGCCCTAATTACCATCCTCAGCTTGCCTCAGTGTCAGTGAGTGACTCACTGTGCGCGGGAGGTAATGATGTGCAGCAGCATGACCTATGATGTCACATTGCTGTCTGTAGGGTCACGCCCAGCCCGGGCCATGTCTGAGCTACCTGGAAGAGTTGTGGGCGTGGGTTCCAGCTGCGGCGGCCACACTGCACCCACTATGGGGTGCGGCGCCTGTGAGGCTGCTGAGTTGAATGTACCTCGAGCCAGCCATGACACTAAAGTCTTGTAGCAATTGCAAATTCTTAATGAGTGTCCTACTAGAGCCAGCACTACCATTAGACAAGCTGTCAAAAAGAGAGCCAACATTATTGGGAAGCCTATATTGGGATGCCTAGAGTATAGGTGATTGTATTCAAGTGTGGCTCTGCCATTGGTCCTTTATACCGTCATATGATAGGACACTGCGGCTGGCACTCATGAACACAGGTCCGTGATTACGTGGAACTCCAAAACAAGCTGCATGTGTCTAAGGGCATGATTCAGCTTTGGTAATAGAGTAAGATATAGCAAGTAACTGATCATCTTGGTGAGACCATGCTGCACTGCAGGTGGGGCAGATTTAAAATGTGCGGAGATTTATATTTGGGAGAGGGGTGTCCAAACTGACATATAAATTGCAGTGTAACAATAAATCTGTGCAGTATTTGTGGGCTACATGCAGAAGGAGCCAGTATTTACCCTACATACAAAATAAAATGTATGTATTTGCACCCCTTGCATTGCAACATGGTTTGTCCTGGTTCACAGTTACTTGCTATATCTTACTCTATTCCCAAAGCTGAATCAGGCCGTAAGCCCATTGTCAGGCAAAATGTACTTGTGTTGTGCACATGAGACCTGGTCTCACAGCAAACACAGGGACCAGATACCCACAGGGACCAGACTCACAGCACCAGGGAATCTTGGGGTCTGGTACACTCATATTTTTGGGGCCCCATATCCCCTTTCCTGGCCCGTCACACACACCCCCAGCCCCTGTGTCTGTCACACTCTCCCCCTCTTCCCAAGCCCCTGTGTCTGTCACACTCTCCCCCTCTTCCCAACCTGTGTCTGTCACACACCCCTCTTCCCCAGCCCCTGTGTCTGTCACACTCTCCCCCTCTTCCGGGGCCCCTGTGTCTGTCACACTCTCCCCCTCTTCCCCAGCACCTGTGTTTGTCACACTCTCCACCTCTTCTCCAGCCTGTGTCTGTCACACTCTCCCTCCAGCCCGTGTCTGTCACACTCTCCCCCTCTTCCCCAGCCACTGTCTGTCAAACACCCCTCTTCCTCAGCCCATATCTGTCACACTCTCCCCCTCTTCCCCAGCCCCTGTATGTCACACACCTCTTCCCCAGCACCTGTGTCTGCCACCCCCTTCATTTGCAGCTCCCCACCACTCACCCCGTGACTCTTTAGCCCCCAGCCCGGCCCCGACCAACACTTACCTGCTGCACTGCCTGTGTTCCTCAGTCTTCCTTGGCGGATGGCAGACTCGGCGGCTCCTCTCTGATTCAACGGTGCAACATCATGACGTCTCGCACACTGCACCGGCCCGGCCTCCCCTTCACTGTCAGGACTCGGGAGGAAGGATCTAATCTAGCAGCTCTAGTCCCTGCTTACACAGCAGGTGGCAAAGGCAAGGGGGACATGTGAACTGGGCTCCCAAAATTCATGAGGGTCCGGGGCCCCTCGGAATCTCGGGGCTCAGTACAAGTGTCCCCTTTGCACCCCCCTGTTGCCGGACTTGCACAGCACAATGCCTCACTGTTCTGGTACAATCTTTTTCTGTGTTCTGTCATCAGGGCTTGCACTAACACCTGCTTGCATATGCATACACTTCTCTCCTGTTACAATGAGAAACAAAGCATGGCAAAGTTTTCTGTGCTGGAAGGACATCTTGTGGGGGCTGTGAGATACCTGAGGCTCTGCCACCAGGCTGGAAGAAACCAGGGTCAAGAAACTGAGCATGGTCAGCATTGGCCGATGGCGTAGTCGTACATGCCGTGGCATGACTCAGTAGTGCCGATCGTCTTTTTGTGCGAATTATGTGTACCGTAACTTGTAGCTCATGGAGGATAGATGTATGTGGACATATCTGTACTGTGGAGGCTGCGCAAGCCTTGTTTCTTTAGGTGATTGAACCTAAACTCTTTGCTCGATGGCGAAGCCATACATGCCATGGTGTGACTTTGTTTCATTCAAATGCATCTTATTCCAGCTGCGATGTGAATAGGTAGCACAAAAAGCTTCTGCTGTTTAAAATGATATGCAGCATGCCTATGTTTTGTGTTGCTCACAGGAGCTCCCGCCTTATGTGTAGCACGACTTGTAGCTAGAGGATAGATGTATGTGGATACATCTGTAAGTACCCAGAGTTTTTAATTTAACAACATAACAAAACATTACACAATAGAAAACAAACACCATACATTAATGTGTGCCACCCACACGTATGACACTTTAAACCAATCATGCACGGTCTCTTTCGGAACTTGCAAAATCAGCCAAGTTAGAGTGATTGCGTACGCATTGGCACAATATGAATGGATGCAAAATCCTGCCATGTTCAGCAAAGATTATCAAAATTGAACGCAAAATGTGAATGAAAATTACGAATGGTTACGAATGAATACACCATCGATCAACATGAATGACAACAAATTGGCAGCTTAGTAAATTCAGTAACTGATTCGAAAAATTAAACACATGTATACGGACAATGTCATCCGAAATTGATCTTGGATGACATAGAATAGAAATCGGCACCTTGGTAAATTTACCCCTTACTCTGGCAATAGGTGTGAGGGCATTATCAATTAGAATTTCATTTTCAGGGACACAAACATACTGCACTACTGTACATCTAGTAGAAACTGTAACTCAAGCAGCGGGCATGCATCCAAGAAGCAGTCGACATCTACCCCATCCCAGCTGTCAGTTGCAAAGAAAACGGGATGTAACTGCCAGGATTACTGGCAGTCACATTTCTTACACTTACCAAAGAAAAAAAAATTGCTATTATTATTATTAGATAAACTTAACTTTGTCACAAAGGCTTAATACATTTAGGGCCAAATGTTACAGGGTGTGCGTTTATTCACACATATGGATTTGCACCTAATTACATGTTTTTTAGTTGCAAGTATCACTATCAAAACACATATGTAATAGGTAGTGATATTTCAGCCACATACGCTGTTTGCATGCGATGTCTCGCGAGGAAACTCCCAGGAAAAGGCGCAAATTTTAGACCAACTAGAATGCGAAATTCATTTCAGCAAGCATACTGACACAAAGAGAATCACCCATTGGCAGTCCCATGACTTAGGCATCACACACACTATATAAACCCCTGAGCCACCATTTTGTGCTTCGATAGGGAGTGAGGAGCTGAGTGAATGAGAGGAGAGGTGTGGTCTGACTGCAGACACAGGGACACAGCATAGCAAGCAGGAGAGCTGGGGGAGCTCAGCAGGGGCTGGAGGAGAAGCAGGATCCGGAGGTGATTGTCAGGCCGAGTCACAGTCATCAGGAGGAGGAAGGTTTGTCTGACCAGGAAGTGCAGGAGGAGGATGATAGACAGGTGGAGGAGGAAAATGAAGATGAGGGGGAGGATGAAGAGGAGGAGGCTGAGTCTGCTGGTCCTTTGCCTGGTAGGACGCGCTGTGGGCGCAATATGCGCTTCACCTATGAAGGAAATTCTGCACTGATACATGCTATGGTACCAGTGTTCACACGTTTCCTGGGAGAACGCACACACTCTACCCCCCCTGGCCAGAAAGAAACAAACGTGGGTTGACATCACAGAAGCTGTTAATACTGTTAGTAGATGCAGACGTGACGTTTTACAAAGTTAAAAACGTTTCAACGATATCAAACGTGTGTTAAAAAGGAAAATGGCTGATGAAGTGAAGCAGTCCCGCAAGACTGGTGGTGGGCGTCACATCCCCATACACTACACATCTTATGAACAAGAGCTCAAACAGATCATTCCACCAGCGATCCTACCCGGAAGTCATATTGAGGATACTGGGCCTGATTCAGAGCAGCTCGTAAGCGGCCGCTCGTTCGCTCCGAGCGATGTTCGCACATCTGCGCATGCGTATGGGTCGTAATGCGCATGCGCCAACCAGTCAGTGCGGTCGGAAGTCGTGTGTTTGCAAAATTGCTAGTGCCTGCTAATTTGAGTGACATGATGAGGCATTTGTGGGTGGAAACAGGGGAAGGTGCTTGAAAATGGGGAGTGGAGATCCAAACGCAGGCGTGCCAAATGGTCAAAACGGGCGTTTTAAGGGTGTGCATAATTAACAAAGCAGCGTCATCGACCATGTCACTTGGTTGTTTCTTAGCCTGAACTGTTAGCATGATTGCGGTAGGAAAATCCAACCACAAGCACTGCGAGCAGTTCAGACGCCTTTCGATGTACTCGATTAATCTAATAAATAGCGGAGATGACGTATGATGCGAGCGGCCAGGGGGAGTCTTTACAAAATAGGGAGCGCATGTTTCGTTTGCTCGCTCAGACATAGAGGCGTCAACAGACAGCAAAGAGCGAGTGCTCAATTTAAATAGCCGGCCTCTTTTTCTGAACGAGCGATCGCAAATAGCGTCCGGCTCTGAATCAGGCCCACAGACAGACCTCCAAACCCGGCCCCTATTGGTGAGTAACATAACAATACTCATATTACATATTTATATTAGCATCATTTTCAGGGGTGTTAGTACTGCTCCATTACTGTATAGTAAGCTGCTGCTGTACAACTACACATACAAGTATGCTGTCACCTAGATTGCACAGAATAGAAAGCTTTCAATGTATGGGCATGCTGGGATGTGTTGTGCTACAGCATTTTTTTGGTTTGTGAAAAGAATAATGTTAGCAAGTAACAATTTAATTGAACTCAACACTAATATTTTTTTTTAGATAAGCTAGCACAGAAAGGGCCATTACACTATTAGCTTAAAAACCACAGTCATTTTTTTGTTTGTTGCACTGCTTTTTTTGTTTTAATTTGGCCGCTGCTCCAAATAATTTGTAAACACATGGAATGGGGCAAATAATGATGTCTGGAATTGTTTTGCAGCTGCTCCAGGGAGGAAGAATTCAATGGCAAAAAGAGCTCGTCCACATGTGGAAGAACATGCTGCAGGTAGGGGCGTAGTGAGGGTGGCTCCAGTGGAGCACCAGCTCCAGGCACCTCCTCTGGCCAGAGCGCTGGAGTTCAGCCAATCCGAAGAAGGGCAGAGCCCCTGCTGAGCTGAGAGTGAAATACAAAGAGATCAGTGCTTCCAGAAAAAGGACATGTGTGGATGGAGCAGCACTTGTGGTGCCACCCACACCACGCCCCCATCAAGGACGTACTGATCTCTGTATAAGGCATAATGTGAACTATGGACATTACTGTGACATAATATGAAATGTGGGGACTACTGTGTAGCATAATGTGAAAAAATAGCCCAAACTGTGGCATAATGCGAATTAATGGGTACTAATGTGTGGTATAATGTGCATTGTGGCCATTATTTTGTAACATAATATGAATAAGGGGCACTACTGTGGCGTAACATGAATAAAAGACACTACTGTGTGGCATATTGTGAATAAGGGGCGCTACTGTGTGACATAACGTGAATTGTGGGCACTACTATGTGGTTTATTTTTAATTGGTGGAATTACTTTAGTGGGTTGGAATACATCTAGCCCTCCATGACCCAGTTTAATACTGCCCCATATGTTTATTTTTATTTCCCTTTAATGTGCCCCTACATATTTGACACGCCCCCTACCTGGCACACTTGGCGGGTGGGGGCGCGGTAGCACATACATGCTCCGGACAACATGGCTAAATGCTACACCCCTGGCTGCAGGTATGTGCTAAAATAGAAATGTAGGAAAAACATAAAATTTGTATGTATATGAGCATTTAATGACGAAATAGACCCAAAGCAAATATGCTTTAATGAGGACATTGGACCTCATTCAGAGTCGGTCGTAAGCAGACGCTCGGTCGTACGCATCCGATGTTTCCAAACATGCGGCTTACGAGCAGGAAGTGGTTTTCAAGAGTTGATTGACATGAAAGGCCGTTTGTGGGTGTTGACGGAGGTGGTGGTCTAAAAACGCAGGTGTTCCTCACCGTTTTCAGGGCGTTTCAGGGGCGTACATAAATTTCCTGCATAGAATGCCGGAAGTAGTAAAACGTCACTCTGCGAGCAGGTTAGAGGCCTGGCTGATCGTACAGCTTGAGGTTGGGTATGTGCTCTCTCAAGCCCCAGAGTACAATCGATACTATCGAATGTGACTGATGTTATGTTTGATGTTTCTATTTTGTGCCACACAATGCAAGCAGCTAATAATCATTTGTTGTTGCCAATAACACTGCTAGTTGGCTTGTAATTGATTCATTTGCGTTAGCATTAGCGAATAATAAGAATAAATAAATTTCATGGGGATGGCTTATTCTATGCGTTTTTTTGTTCATTTTTGGTGTAATTTGCACACAACACAAGCGGCCGCAACCAGCAGAAGAAAATTAACATACAGCGACTGATAACGATTGACTCGATCGCTACCTGCTATCACTCGCTAGCTAAAGGAGGTGCTTTGTTCATGTATGGGCGTCACTTTGGTTGTGATCACCAGGCCTTGCGATTGTTTTTTTTCTGATTCTCGATTGTTAGGCGTACGACCGAGCGGTCGCTTACGACCGACTCTGAATGAGGTCCATTATCCTTAGATTTTAATACACATAACTTTAGAACCATTTCATGTGGTCACAATCTGCAAACAATGCAGAAGCATTGCAACTGTCTAGCCTCCCCCCCACCATTAAAAAAGTCAAAATAATAATAATAATATTAGTTTTATTTATATAGCACTTTTCTCCTAAAGGACTCAAAGTGCTTTACATTTGCCTTTACAGTACAAAATACAAAATAAGCTTAAACAAGGGACATTAGTGAAATGCTTGGGTGAAGAGGTAAGTCTAGAGTGGAGGCCTCTCGAACTGTGCGGGGAAGTGAGTTCCATAAGGTTGCAGCCCCAAAACTGAAAGCTCGACCCCCAGATGAATTCCGGGAGATTCTAGGTACTGTTAGTAATCCTTACCTTTTTTTAGGTTCATCACGTCCACACCCACAAACTCCACAACTCCATCGTCAGGAAGAAGAAGATGATCACGACATCATCTTAGTCACAGTAGATCCTGGCATGACTGTGGATGAAAATACCAAAGTGGTTACTAACAACAACCAGCAACTAAACTGCATATTATTATTATTATTATCCTTTATTTATATGGCGCCACAAAGGTTCCGCAGCGCCTTGCACAGTACATAAATGAGCACACAAGAAAAAACAGTAATAGTAGTACAAAACAATGCAGGACAAGGACATGGTTTATAAACATTGCTGCATACCACAAGCAGCAGGGCATAAGCAAGTAAGTGTTAGGTGCCAATTGGGGAGTTAGGAGTACATGATAGTATAAGTAAGGGAGGAAAAGCACATGAGGGATGAGGGCCCTGCTAGTGAGAGCTTACATTCTAAAGGGGGGGGGGGGGGGCAGACAGACAGGGGCAACACAGATGGGGTAGATAGTGAGGAAGGAGCCTGGGTTAGGATATATGCCGCCGAATGTGTATAAGATGACCTTGTGTTATGTCAAAATGTAGTCCTTCATTCATCTATCTCTATGACAAAAATAGATTTTTTTTTTATGTGTTATTTGCATGAGAAATTTACAAAATAAAGTAGTTTGCCCTTTAATTTTTGTCTGCTACATTTTAGCATCTAAATACATCCAGCTAAAATGTGGTTATTATGGGACTGCCTCGCCATCCTAATAGTGAGTACTATAGTCCCGGCTGCTGGATGCTATGCCATGCTCCTGTGAGTGGGTGCTTCTTACATTCTAGGCCCACCCACAGAGAGGTGCAGCCATCCCCAACATGCAGTGGCCACACCCCCTCCAAGGGGGGACCCCCAGGATGTTGCTATATTCTGGTCCAGGATTTCTCACGACAGCCCTAGAGGAGACTGGCAGAGACAGTAGAGAATAAGGCTTAGTGGTAGGGTAGCAAGTCCATGGAGGGAGGGAGGTGGTTAAGAGTGGAGGAACAGGAAGGGTGGTTGAGAGAAGTAGAGGGTTGTAAGGGAGACTGGTGAGAGAAAAAATGTGGAACAGCAAGTGAAGGAGACTAGAGGGGGAGGATAGGGGTGGAAGAAGTAGGTAAAGCAGAGGATTATGTAGACACTAGATAAGGGGGGTGATTGAAGTAAAGGTGTTCATGCTGTGGTAATAAGTGAGGTGAAAACTGGAGTGGAGGCTGTGTGATGTAGGGACAGTGTGGATAAATGTCGTTAGATGTTCAAAATACAGGTAAAAGAACAGTGCTGCTAATATATGAGCGCAGCTCCAAAACTGAAATATAAAGAGAAGTAGGTGAGTAATGGGTGCAGGAATTAGTTACTAAAATAAGGAATGTTAAAGTAGATAGTAGTGAAACGGTGGAAAGAGGCAATACAGTGGAAACAGGATTTTCAGTAGCATGAAGGGAAAAATTACAATGTACAGAGCCAATCTAGTCAAAGGTGTTTTGAACAACAAGAGCAATCAGTAAGGGCAGCACTTGAAATGTTTAAGAAGGGAGTGTAGTAAAGAGTTTCCTGGATATACATACAGCAGCTATTAGTGATGGTGAGTTTGCTTATTCCCACAAGTATGTTTGATGTCCTTCAGAAATTGTTCTGGCTTTCAGGATGTTCTCTTTCAGTTTAACTCCAGTTTAACTCCAGCATAACGCTGTCATAGTTATTAAATTGTAAGTACACTTATAATCTAACACTTTGAAACTAACACTAACTTTAGCAGCCAAAGGCTTTAGCAGCCTAACAGATCACTAATAAGTGATCACCAGAGCCTATACCTACACCTCAACAACACCCTTCTGTAGAGGAAATAGCTTTATCCCTTGATAGTTTTAGAAATAAGCATGTGTTCTTTATGAAGAGACAAAGGGCCTGATTCAGACCCGCTCGCGAGCGTGATTATCGCGACCATCGGGCTTGTGAGGAGACCCTGTGGTAGGGTCTCAGCTCTCGGAAGCCCGAGTGGACTTCCTGCACACGTGGTGGTGTGCTTAAAGCCATACTTAGAGGTAAAGTAGTTTCAGCGGACAAAAAGTAAATGTTACACTATAGGGGTCTATCCATTAGGTGACCTGAAAAACTGAACGTCTAGCGATCAGTCCTTCAGGTCACCGGGTGCGGTGCCCGCACTGAACGGTGTTCACTGAACATCATTCAGTGCAGGATCCCAACCTCCTATCTTGGAACATGGGGAACCTGCTGAGCGTCGTCAGGTTGACCAGCATGTTCCGTAGATAGTCAGGGTCGGCAAGGACCCAGCATACACGCGCATCGCTGGTCCTTGCCGGCTAATCATTACACGACTTTGTGAACAATGCGACCAAAACCTCCTGGTTTTGGTTGGATAGTTCCAAAAGTCATGTAATGGATAGGCCCATGTTTAAAATGTTATTAGAACACTTTTGGATTGCTTTACATATTTGAATGCAGCTTATAGAGATATATGTCTGTTTTTTTCACTTTTATATTGACAGCTCTTACAATGTTCATTGATGAAAGGGGGTGTTTAAAAACTAACATTAGGACTTCCGGTTCCTGGTTTGATGGAGTAGGGCAGAGATAGCAGGAGTTCTGTCCTCCCCATCCTGAGACACAGCTTTTCAAGGCTTTAACAGCCTTGATATTGCCTCCAGCTTACCCTCCTGCTTACCGCAACTGGGATGGACCATTTTGTCACCCTGGAGCATCAGCCGAATCAACAGACGGCCAGTGCAGCAGCGCGACAGGAAAAGCGCCGCTCAGCCGGAAACATGGCGCCGGACTCGGGGCTGGATCCTACTTCCCCAGCCTCTAAGAAAGCGGCAGCAGAACCCCTGGCTAAGGCAGCCATCCAGGTATTGTTTCCCTGACACTCCTGTTATCTATGGAGAGGTGATAGAGGCAATTAAGTCCACCATGACTCCCCTCCTAACTGAAGCTGCTAGTGATATAACCAGCCAGATACAGCATCTCTCACAAAGAATCAACAGGCTGAGAATCAGCTTGGTGCAGACATACATGATGTCACGTTTGGCTTTAGGAAATCTCCTACTGAGGGGGTGAAAGCTGAGATCCCGGGTTGAGGGAGGAATTGAAGGCATGGGGCCTGTATATAAGATCTCCTCATCCACGAATATTGGACGTTGGCGAGACCTGACCAAAGGTGCAGAGTCTAACCTGCTTGGAGGTGTTCACCAGTGACCTCTACAGGATATGGGTTTATTTACACCCACCAGGCAGGTTGCGGTCCTTTGGTCAGGTATCCGATATCCACGGGAATAGAGAAAGTACAACAATGGCTCAAGAGAAATACTTCAGGAAGAAGTACAGCTGCACCAAGAGTAAGTATTTGTAGTTGTACACAAGTAAAGGGTTTCTGACGCACAGTTGCACAACGAGGTGGCACTTGTAACTGTATGCCGGCAAAGGTGTCTTGACGTACTTTTGCACAAAGGGGTGGCACTTGTAACAGTACATCGGCAAGGTGTTTTGACGCACTGCTGAACCAAGAGGTGGCACTTGTAACTGCACGCAGGTGAGGTGTTCTAACGCACTGCGGCACAATGAAATGATACTTGAATGGCACACAGGCAAGCTGTTAGGATGCACTGTTGCAAAAGGAGATGGCACTTGTATAGCACACAGGCAAGATGTTCGGATGCACTGTTGCACAAGGAGATGGCACTTGTATAGTACACAGGCAAGATGTTCAGATGCACTGTTGCACAAGGAGATGACACTTGTAGACTCGAGGGTATCACGATGAGGGAACCTGGAATGAGGTAATGGCAAGTATACACAAGGTAGCGACAATGTTGCACAGGCAACTTCCTGCTGTCCGGAGACTGGCATTATACCCTGCGGTAGCAGATCTTTGGTGGACAGCGTCAGCTGACCACCACCATGCTACCATTGGGTAAAAGGTAGTCAGGTGATGCAGACTGTCATGGCTGCATATATGACGGCAACTGCAGTAACCAAGGCACGGCACAGCTCATGGATGTCCTCATGGCTCTAGGTATAATGCTCAGCACATCACACGGCACTGCACCTGGCGTCTGACCACCCGAGGGATCAGGGGAAGCTGGCGCTGGGGTAAGCAATGGCTGATATAAGGCCACAACCTGACACATGATGTTGAAGGGATTATACAATCTGTAAAAGATCTGATAACTATCAAATTTGGAATAAGTTAGATGACATAGAACATCGTTCCTGCAGGAACAATATACGGCTAGTAGGTTTACCTGAATCAGTCAAAGGTTCATCACTCGCCCACTTTGTGCATAATACCCTGCCTTCTCTTCTGGGAATTGAGCAAGAATGTCGTGACTTGGTTATAGATAGAGTTCATCGTGTCGGACCGGCTCCTAACCCAAATAAACCACACCCACGGTAGACTCGCTTTCATTGCCTAAATTATCTTCACAAAATGGCATTTTGGGCAGCATCCCACAGGGTCAGGGATCTCCAATGGGAAGGCCATCAACTCTTTATTTTCCAGGGCTACTCTGTGGAGCTGACCAGGGCCCGAAATACTTTTTCTCCTATATGCTCACAACTAGTTAAAGAGGGCAGCAAGTTTGGATTGCTATACCCCACACATCTATGACTTTATGATGGGTCTTCTCACAAGGCTTTCCTCTCGCCTGCAGATGCAGCGGCCTATTTGAGGGAACTCGCTCAGTCTGGCTCAACTGATATCAGTGACCCACCTTCAGCGACAGTTTCATTGTTTGTTCTAATTACACATGTATTTTCTTAAGGAGAGAACATAAATCTGCCTATTATATTCTGTGGCTTACGCCGCATAATGTACAGTATCAGCAATTTCTAATTACTGGAACGGTTTCTTTTTCATTTCTTCTTCATATAAATGACTCCTACTTATAACTTTCCAATATTATGGGTTGTCATGATGAAGAGATCTGCACCTGTTAAAATCTCAAGTTATTGTTACAGTGTTATTGTCATCTACATACATGATCTTGGTCTTTATCTTTCATTTTTTATAGCAATAATTAATAGGCACAGGAGGCATTATCTAAACTTGTTTGAATTTTTGATTGGGGTGCGAGGTTGGAATTCACCTCCATTTACCATTACATATCATATTTGTGTGATTTATTCATGGTTTATATGGATATGTTGGTCGGAAGTATGTCGTCACTTGTATACTTTCACATGTTCTCACACTTCACGTGGCTTTGTGTGACCACCGATACCCTTTGATTGATGTATTGTCAGTGTCTCCCCATCCTCCCTCTTTCCCCTCCCCCTTTATCCTTCTAGGCCATACTCTCGTATTTATTTATATAGTATGCTATGTCAGATTCATTCATTTTTGCACTTCCCCTTGAAACATGCTTAAAATAAATATTGGGTCTTGGAACGTGGGAGGAATCAACTCCCCAGCAAAATGAAGGAAGATTTTATTGTACTCAAACAAACAAAAAGTAAATTTGGCGTTTCTTCAAGAGACCTCTTATCGGTGGAGCATGTAAAATTGAATATGTTACATTGGTCAGTGCTTGGTTTTAGCTCTTATGCATCTAATGCAAGAGGTGTTGCTATCCTGATAAAACGTCACATTCCCATTGAGAATTATTAAGACATATGATGATCCAGAAGGCCGCTATGTGGTTCCTGTTCTCAAGATTGTGAGCCGCCATATCTGTTATGTAATGTGTATGTTCCAAACGCTAATTCAGAAGTCTTTTTTCAATAGTTGTTGGCAACTTTGATCCCCTAATTTTATGTGGTGACTTTAATTTTGTATCCTCCACTTATTTAGATAAATCCCAGCAATCACTTCGTAACACTTCCTTACCTAAATTTGGAATACCAACAGTGTCTGATAGATTACAATTGATTGATGTATGGAGAGCTCTTCGTCCCACAGACAGGGAGTATACTTGTTTATCGGCTGCCCATCATACATTGACTAGAATAGATTATATTTTGATGTCTACTACATTATTCCCGAATGTAGTGGAAGTACAAATTGAACCGATCTCCCTATCAGATCACACTCTAGTGTTGGCTTCCTTGCACATACCAGAGACTCAAGATTACCCTAAATTGTGAAGATTCCCAATGTACCTTGCCAAATCTCTTAAATTTAGACAAAGACTAGAGGCTGCATGGGAAACTTATAAAAATTACAACCTAGCACATTTAGAAACTGATCCTATTTTGTTCTGGATGACGGCAAATACAGACCTCAGGGAAGTAATTGTTTCAGCCATTCATAAAAAATATGCTTCACAATATATGGAATTTCAACGCACTCTGTCGACAGCCTTTCAGCAGTACAAAACTCAACCAAATCCCCATGCTAAACATTTATACCTTTTGGTTAAAACACACTTTGATGAATTCATGCAGAATATGGATGATCGCTACCACTTCAAATTTGGCAACAGAACTGGCAAACTTCTTACAAATCTTTTATATGGCTCACGCCCCCTTATGATTACACATCCCCTGAGGATTCACAAGGTAGTTTAACCACTAGCAATACAGAGATGCATTCATTTTATGTAAATCTATGTTCTGGACCCCCTACCCCAATGAGGTTTTATCTGAAGACTTTTGGGATACCCTGCCTACACCTAAACTTCCGCCAGAAACAACTCAATCCCTTCTTGTGCCAATAATGCTAGAAGAGGTTCAACAAGTGATACGGCAGTTTCGGGGAGACAAGGCCCCAGGTCTTGACGGATTTAGCTCTGATTTTTATAAAATCTTGCTTCCTAGAATAGGTGATACATTAGTCCAAGTTCTTGACTCATTGATTGTTTACAAAATCTTACCCCTACACTTTAATACCGCAATAATAAAGTGTTACTGAAACCTGGCAGGGATTTATCAATCCAAGGTTCCTATCATCCTATTTCATTATTGAACTTGAACTACAAATTACTAAGTAAAATATTGGCAGATCGTATAAAGCCCCTGCTTCTTCATATAGTACATTCTGATCAGACAGGATTTATATGGGGAAGGCATTCTGAACTTAATGTTCGGAGGGTTTTATCGGCGGTTTATACTTCTACAGTCACTTCCCCATCAGATAATAGTATGATTTTCTCCCTTGATGCCGAAAAGGCCTTCGATTTAGTCGAATGGGAACACTTATTCTTATCCCTATCACACTTTGGATTTCCTGAACCTTTTATTAATTTCATAAAGCTACTTTATTCCAACCCACAGTCATGGATTTCATGTAACGGTGTTCTTTCTACTCCCTTCATGGTAAGTAAAGGAACAAGACAAAGCTGTCCCCTTTCCCCACTCCTATTTGTCATAGCCCTCAAACCTCTAGCTATTGTTCAACGATCATCCACATCATTTCAGGGAATCAGAGTTGGGGATGTTGAACTTAAACTCGCTTTATTTGCAGATAATATGCTGCTTTTTATATCGTATTCCACTTCCTCTTTGCCTGACATTCTTCAAAAAAATCCACACTTTTGGAAAGAGAGCTGTGATGTTCTGGGTTGTTTGTGGACCCGGGGTGGTAGCAGGAACAATCACAGAAGCAGATTTGAAAATAAAACTAGGATTTTTAATAAGTGCTTGAGTAGACATATAATGGCAGTAAATAAAAGTCCAGGAATATATAAATGTGCACAAGAGTTCTGTGGTGGGAGTAAAAGGGTTAATGTCCAAGTAGAAACAATTAGAGCTGTCCAGGTGTGCAGGTAGTGAAACTGAAAATAATCAAACCAGGTATGCAGGTAATGAACTGAAAATAAACAAGCCAGGTATACAGGTAGTGAACTGAAGCGCAGGATGTCAGCAGGCTCAGGCACTCAGGTATGGGCAAGGGTGATGGAGGAAGCGGGGTAGTCCAGTGGGAGCTAGGAGCTGACAGGCAGACTGGCAGACAGCGAATTCACAGGAACAGGAAAGCACAGAGAACTCCCTCTCAGCTAGGCTGAGATACACGTTGCACTGGCAAAGAAGGAAGGCACTGACCCTTCCTAAAAACCCCATGCCTTGCTGTTACTGGCCGGAGGGAACATGTGACTCACCAGGATTGGCCGGCCGCATCACATGGCCAGAAGGCAAGATGGCGGCGCCCATGCCAAACGGAATGGAGACGCCGCCAGGCCTTACCAGCACAGAGTGACAACAGGCCCACACAACAACGCGCGCAGCCAAAGCCCCCCGCCAGACACCAGCTCCGTCACCAGACAGCCCGCTCCACAATGACCTCACAGGTAACACTCGCCTAGCGCCATGCTGAAATACCCTGGCCGTGAGAAGAGCGGGATACCGAATTAACATCACCAAATCTGAAATACTCACTTTCAGGAACTCTCAAAGACCACTTCTACAATCCTCATTGATTTCATCTTTCAAAGTAGTGACCAATAAAATTAAATATCTGGGGATCCAGATCACGGCAGACCTCTCTAAATTATAAGAGAAAAATTTTACCCCTGCACTAGCGAAAATAACTTAATTACTGGATAATTGGAAGTTGCTACCATTATCTATCTTGGGCAGAGTGGCAGTTCTTCAGAGCATTGTCTTCCCGAAACTGGTTTATCTAATGCAGATGTTACCTATCAGCTTAACTAGTCATGATATTATATGTCTACGTAAACTAATGACAGCATTTCTCTGGAAGGGGAAAAAAACACTTATATAGTAGCTTTAGATAAGCTTATGGCTCCAAGGGCGATGGGAGGTGTGGGGTTTCCAGATTATGCATTATATTTTCTTTCTACGCTGTTTAGATGTGCTGCTGATTGGCTGTATGATAGATGTGCTTTCACAGATCCCAGATTAGATGCAGTTTTCTTTTTTCCATTTTCTCCCGAGTGGATTCCTTCATTTTAAAGCCTCTGATATTCCTTCCCATATCTTTCACAACCCTTTATTCCATATATTTATTATGCATGACTTGCTCTTAATAAAAAATGTAAGAGAAATCCACAAACCTCCCTACATATTCCATTATGGGGGAATCTGGCTTTCCTCCCTTCTCTCTCTAACATAAATTTCCTCTCCTGGAAAGATAAAGTGTTATCAAACTAATCTAAAGTGTTTGACCCAGGTGGCACAATTCTCCCGTTTCTGACCTTCGAGATAAATACTGTCTCCCACATTCACATTTTTTCATGTACCTGCAAGCAAGACACTATGGCCCTCATTCAGACCCGGATGCAAGTGGCCGTTCGTAAGCTCGGCGTACGTACATACATATGTTAATTCAAGCACTCGCTCGTATTTTTGAACGCATCTAAACATCCTCCCCAAACTCTACCGACCCCTCCTCTAACTAACGAGCGTGCCAAATAGCGAGCGTACATCCCCAATGTGGCTTGAAGGGAACGCACGCACAAGTACAAACCGGAAGTGGGCCTGTCAGATTCCGATTACCTGCTCCTTTATTCTGCCTACCTCCCTCAATCGTATCATGCCAATCAATATATCAATTATCTTAATTGCTCTTTTTTTTTTTTTTGGACAATGCAATAAACTTTACTCTTGTCCGTGTTTGTGTTTCCCCGCAGAATACGTACGGCTTAAACATTCGCTTTTCTTTGTCAAAATACATGTTTGAGCCAACTAAACATTTGTTTTATTTGTTTTTAACCACGCATATTTTCCTGGGTTCATTTCTTTATTTAAATTTGCTTAGGCATGTCACTGCATCAAGCCTATCATAACTCTCAATAGATTTGGGGCCCTGTCGAACACATGACTCATACACTAACCAATAGAATTGGTCCTGTTAATTCCCCAAATACATTAGCCAATCAAATTTATTTTCGGGTCTTTATTAAAAATGATTTTTAGAAAATACACCATTGCCATCATGAGAGCCTCGGCATTCACCAGGCGCGAGCTGATGGTGTTAACCGAGGTCATGGACAGGCGGATCACCAGCCAGCCTCCCCCCATCACCAATAGAGAAAAGCGTTCCGCATATGCGGAGGTACGTGGCCGCCTGCGTTCCTTCGGCTCACGCCGCCAGATCGGCCAGCTGGAGCGCAGGTGGTCCGACCTGCAACGGCGGACGCCCCGCTTGCTGGCATGCTTTCGCATGCAGATCACGGAAAGTAAGTTTTTGTGACTGTGGTTTTCATGTTTATCTTTGTACTCATATGTGCATGGCCATGTTTTCATGTATGTCCTCTTTATTCTTTGTACTCATATGTGCATGGCCATGTTTTCATGTATGTCCTATTTATTCTTTGTACTCATATGTGCATGGCCATGTTTTCATCTATGTCCTCCTTATTCATTGTACTCATATGTGCATGGCCATGTTTTCATGTATGTCCTATTTATTCATTGTACTCATATGTGCATGGCCATGTTTACATATTTGTGTTGTCAAAAATTAGTGTTTAACTAGGTCTGGGTTGAAAATAACCACAATTTGTTTCCCATCTTTTAGGGGCAGAGCGAAGACTACGGTGTCATCGGCATCAAAGACGGCGCTCTCGGCCCCTCTCCCCAAACCCAAGCCAAACATCCACACCCCAAAATTCCCGTATTTCCCCCTCCTCCCCAGCCTGCACAGACCCGGGTGACGATGTTTCGGGGCTCCTTCTCCTCCATCCCAATTCCCCCCTCTCCTCCAACCACCCCTCTCGTAACTACCCCCTCCCCTGAATCCCAAATCACCCCGCCAACCTTGTTGGGGAATGTTGGCACCTCCGAGGAGGACGAGGGAGTGGCTTCTGTAGAGGGCGTTATTTTGAACGGTATGTTTTTTAAATTTTTTAGTTTTTAGAAAAAACTGTTTGTATGTAATCCTGTGTCTGTACCTTTTTTTGTCTGGTTTGTGAGAATTTGGTGTAGATTTCTGTTTGTCTTTACCTTTTACTGCTGATTTCCCCATACACATATCACACCTTTCAGAATCTGATGTTTTTTCTCGCAATTTTTGGGGTGTCCATTTTTGGGGCCTTGGTTTTTTTGGGGTAATTCTGCTTTTGGTCACATTATTGTAATTTTGGGTTAGCTTTGTTTGGCTTGTTTTTTAATGTGGTTTCATTATTTATGTATTAAGCCCCACACTTTTCTAACCCACAGAGGAACAGAGGCGTATGGCGGACTTAGCCGGATGTGTAGAATGGATGCGGGCTTACGTCATCGGGCTGCTGGTGGTCCTTGACCATATGTCTGTCATCCTGCATCCCTAATTTTTTTTTTTTCTTTAAAAATAGTTGTCTAAAATAAAATTTTAACCTTAACGTTCTGTCTCATTCCTTGTTTCCAAATCTGAGATTGTTTACACTGACATAAGTAGACTCTTCCAGCAAGTATTTGCAATTATTGTCACTAAGATTGTGTGTTGTATTTTGTAGGAAAACAGGCACAAGAAACACCTAACAGTAACAATCTGATTGGCCTTTTTTTATGTTTGACAATTTATATATTACTACAATTTGGGGGGCAACCTGCTTAGGCCGAGATTACAAATCCAACTGATTGTACAGGATTCCTTTTGGTGTTGGTTTTGACACAGAAAACATCTTTAAATTTAGCTCAACTTGCGTCATTACAGGATTACCCCTTATTAAATTTTAACGTGGGTGAACCTGGTTACACTTGCTTGTAATGGGCAAAAAAATGACCGAAATTACACTCTCAAAACATTTATTCACAACATAACTAAAATAACAAAGTGTTCACTCACAAACAATCCACACAGTGATAAACAAAAATACAACCCATAAAACAACATCTGAAAAAAGAAATGAAAAATCAAGAACTGGTTGACAAAGGACCATGCCAACATGATTCCACAAATGTTGCGTTGCAATATGGGTTCCAGAATATATATCCAATGTGTCCCCATGAAGGATTTTTTAGGGTAGCAGGAAGTAGTCATCGTTGTAGTCCCAAAGATTATGAAATCAAACAGAAGATGTGGAAAAAAAAGAAAATAATTAGATGTTCTCGAAAAATCCTTATCACATTGTGTCTAAACACTGTTGTGTTGCCAATAATTACCTAAAATATCTGGCCACCACATCATCGCGTATGGCCCCCCCCACATACTGACCTCCGACCAACCTCGGGGGGGCCATCCTCAGGTAAGGCATCCTCTGGCTGCATTGGGACACCACTCCTTATGGCGATGTTGTGAAATATCCCACACAGGACCACAATTTTCTAAACCATACATGAGCTCGCCACCAGAGCGGTGGAGGCATCTGAATCGGCCTTTTAAAAGGCCGATACAGCACTCCACCACTTGCCTGATGGCTGTAAGTGCGGCATTAAAATTACTTTGTAGCCCTGGTGTGGGAGCCAAATAAGGAGTGAGCAGCCAGGGCGTGCAAGGGTAGCCACTGTCTCCTGTGAAAAAGAAGTGACAACATCAGGATCACTGTGTATCAAGCTTAACATTGTTATGTACTAAAGGTCTCCACTTACCCAGAAGCCACGCATCACCAGCTTGTAGGTTGTTTAATTTGTGCCATATCCCTGATTGCCGGATGACGAATGAGTCATGTGCACTTCTGGGTAGTTTTGCATTCAGGGACAGGATCTGGAGGGAGGCATCACATACCACCATTACATTCAGGGAGTGATAGTGTTTCCGGTTGTGAAATATGGCCTCCAGCCGTGCTGGAGGCTGAAGTGGTATGTGAGTACCATCCACAACCCCTATGATGTGTGGGAAGCCAGCTATTTGGTAAAAATTGGCCTTGGCCACACTAAGGGCACCCATATCCAAAGGCATTTTAATAAAATGATGGAGGTGCTTGAAAAGGGCCTCCATCACTGCCCTCAGGATCCGGGAAAAGGAGGATTGTGAGATTCCCGCAACTATTCCCACCGTTGTTTGAAACGATCCTGAGGCACAGAAATGTAACACCGCCATAAATTGCGTAAGTGGTGGTATTGCTGTAGGACTGTCAATTTGCCGCTCAAGATCACTCTCTATTAATGAGAGAGTGTCTATGATGATGTTGGGCGGAAGATGGTAGCGTCTTAACACCTCATCATCGGGCATTCCAAAAAGGGTGACACGTGTTCGATATATCTGGGGCCTTGCACGCAAACGATGCCTATGCCTGGGACGAGATTGAGGTTGGTCGGCTTCCGGGAGCATGGCCAGAACAATCCGACCAAGATCAACCTGAAATGGCAAGATTTAGATGTAAGGCTTTTTTCCACAAAAAAATTTGAAATTTTACTAAGCTTGATGATACAATCCAATGATGCTTACATGCCGGGGTATTGTCATGATTGGCCAAACCTATAAATAATCACAAATAAAAAATGCAACAATTTAGGGTGGGCATTTACAAATCTAAATTGGGTGCAAGACAAAACATAAAAGGGGAGAAACACACATTTGGCCAAAGAGCAAAACGACAGTGCGCAGACTACCTCAATTTGGGCCCAAATTTATTAAACAAATGCTAAAGGGAAAACACAACCAATTTCACGGGCCTAAATAAGCATTTAAAAATGCGCTAATTGGTTCGCAAATACAAGTCACAATAGAAACAGATAAAAATGCGCTAATTAGTTCGCAAATACAAGTCACAATAGAAACAAATAAAAATGCGCTAATTAGTTCGCAAATACAAGTCACAATAGAAACAGATAAAAATGCGCTAATTGGTTCGCAAATACAAGTCACAATAGAAACAGATAAAAATGCGCTAATTGGTTCGCAAATACAAGTCACAATAGAAACAGATAAAAATGCGCTAATTGGTTCGCAAATACAAGTCACAATAGAAACAGATAAAAATGCGCTAATTGGTTCGCAAATACAAGTCACAATAGAAACAGATAAAAATGCGCTAATTAGTTCGCAAATACAAGTCCAAAAATACGCAGATATAAAAACACGAATTATTTCATACATTTCAGACTAACAAAACCAAAGGTTAAAAGTGTAAGGTCGGGGGCGTGGCCTGACTGCAGACGCGAGTGGACGCAATCCCTGTGGGCACCTGCTGAATCCCCTACAAAAGGGGTTAATGAGACCCTCTCCCAGACCCCAAAGGTCTAAAGCGCTTTGCGGGGCCTCTCGGGAGTCTGCTGGGACACCTGCGGCTGTGTCAGAAGTCCGGGGAAAGTGTCAGCCGACCACCGGCGCATAGCGACGCACTGAGGCCTGTCAGACCTGTGAAGCCGGGGACTGGATTTGGAGTGGGACCCGCCGGAGCGCCCCGCGGTAACGCGCAACTCGCGCCTTAAGGTAGCCTCTCTCTCCTGCCCCGCATTTTCCGGAGATCTCTTTGAGGGACTGCTGGTGCTCACCTTACCCTCTAGAAGGAGGATTAACAGGCCCCAGGAGTCGGCTGTATTAGTAGCTGGGCGTCCTGCACTCAGCCTGCATCTGTCAACTGCGCTGTCCTGCTGGTGTGAGTAGGTGGCTTAGGCTGCCTGATATAAACTGGCTTGAGATTGCTCCCCTCCTGCCTTTCCCCCAGTCCTGACATCCAAGAGTCAGGGGCAGATTTTCCCCAGCACAGCCAGGCCTGAAATGAGATTTCTATAAAGGTCCGGTGGCCATTTTGGAAAGTATTCAGGCTGACTCTTCTGCTTAAGCACAGCCAATTTTATTTTATTTGATCAAATCTATCAGTAATTACTCTGCAAGTATATTCTGAACTCAGGGAGATGTAGTCGCTGCTTCACTTTAACACATGTTCAATACCGCCTATAGTAAGACCTGAGATCAGTTCAGCATATTGAAGTCATTGCATGTTGGTGTGTCTGTGCTAATTCATATTTCTATTCTGCAACAATCTTACTATCATACATGGCGCCTAAGAAGCCGAGAGTCGAGAAACCTGTCTCTCAAATTTCTTTCTTCAAAGCCTCATCTCAATCTCCTAAATCAAAGGCTGTTGAGGAGTCTGCAGCACGAAAGGGGTCCGCTATATCTCAACCTGCACAAAGCGAAGGGGCGACACCTCCGGGCCCCTCTCAGGATACTTCAGAGGATGGAGAAGTTCTTACAGTGGGTACAATGAAAAAACTCCTCTCACAATTTAAAAATGAAGTTGCAGCTGAATTTTGGGCTACTCTTCAGTCTTGTCAACACTCCATAGATGATCTTGGAGGTCGTACGGATGATTTGGAGACGAAAATGGGTGAAGTGGTGGGGTCACATAACGATCTCATCACAATGCATGAAGCAATGCAGAATGAAATAGCATCACTCAAAGATAAAGTGTGTGACTTGGAGGACCGTTCACGCCGAAATAATCTAAAGCTACGAGGCGTTCCTGAGAATATTTCCAATAGCAGCCTCCACGATTACACAATGTCTCTGTTTCAAAAGCTTCTTCCTTCTGCGAAATCTACTGATCTTTTGATTGACCGTATTCATAGGCTCCCCAAAGCCAAAAGGGCACCAGAGAACGCATCAAGAGATGTCCTCATGTGTATGCACTTCTTCCATATTAAAGAGGCTCTGTTGAAAGCTGCTCGTCCATCGGAGGAAACGGCCGCTGTTATGGGCCAGTTGCAATTATATGGAGATCTATCGCAGGCTACTCTACTAAAGAGACGTTCACTTCAACCTATCACTTCTGCCCTTCGAAAAGCTGATATTCTTTACAGATGGGGCTTTCCTACTAAACTCCTAATCTCAAGCAATGGCTCCTTGACCACCATTTCCTCTATTGAAGAGGGTGAGAAATTTCTTTCAGAGATGAAGGTAGAAGTGTCCTCTTCTAGATGCTCTCCTCTTCGCCATATTCAGAAGGACTGGTCGACTGCTGAATCGTAATGATTTCGAATAAGTTTGTTTTTTGTTTTTTCCCCATGCCTATATGGTAGAGTTGATTAGTCTCAAGAACCGTAAGACTGTAATATTGAGTTAGATTCTTTGTTATTATGTTGGTCATAGTGTCTAAATGGGTTCCTCTGTAGGCTGGGGAGAAATTCAAGTTATCTTATCTCAGGTCTAGAAGTTCCGCTGATCTAGGTTATAGTTATGACCTTGTATTCCTAATGTTGTTTAAGGTGGTGTATGACATGTGTTTAATTTCCCATGTACCCCAATCGTGTTGCCATGGTTAGGCAACCGTCTCTGACCTCAAGTGAGGCCATTTCAGTTAGTTTATCTTTTTGTTGTTATTTAATTTTTATCATTGTGTTTTTATTTTTCTGTTTTTTATTTATTCATTTATTTTTTCTTCCCCCTTTTGTTTTTTTATTATTTGATTGTAGTAGGCCAAGATGTACTGATTCAAATTGTCGCTATACACAGCTCAGGGGTTACAAATTCCCACTGGTTTTCAACTATCTCATAATACTTTATTATGGTTAATCTGATATCAATTAATGCCAAATGGCTTAATTCACCGCATAAGAGAAGGCTCGCTTTAAATCAAAGGCTCAAATTGTAGCAGTTCAGGAGACACATTTCTGCGTCTCCTCTCCACCAGCGTTTAATAATGATAGATTTCCCCTTTGCTATATGGCTAGCGGTCCATCTAAGAAAGCTGGAGTAGCAATCCTTATCTCGAAACATTGTTCATTTGTACTGAACAAACAATATTCTGACCCGGGAGGGAGATATTTAGTGCTGGTGGGTCAATTAGAGGGTAAGGAGGTTACTATAGCGTCCCTATATGCCCCAATACACGTCAATTGAATTTTTGTAGGAAATTTTGTGCTTTTCTCCAGAAATACAGTAAAGGTGCCATTATTATTATGGGAGACTTTAACCTTGTGCCCGACCCCTTGTTAGATAGGTCCAGTAAAAGTTTGCCCAGGAATCGCCAGTCTACCGAGTGTTCTAGAGGATTCCGACAGCTCCTTGCAGAATATGAGCTATATGACATTTGGAGAATTAAACATCCAGCAGATAGAGATTTCTCATTTTTCTCACATGTTCATGGCTCGTATTCAAGAATAGACTTAGTACTAGCTGATAAATTTACCCTATCTTCTATTAAAAAAATAGATATTATGCCTATGGCATGGTCTGATCATTCCCCTATTTTCTTTTCATGGGACATTGCACATAGACAACATATCCCTGGCCCGTGGAGATTAGGTAAACATATGTTTGCTCAGCCAGAGGCTCAACAACATATTCAGAAGTCCTTATCGGAATACTTAATCAATAACAAACCAGATGAGACCTCTGTCTTTAATTTTTGGTGCACCTTGAAGGCTGTTGTTCGGGGCTCTGCAATACAAATTGCCGCCAAGTTTAAACAAGAATATAGATTAAAATGGGCAAACTTAGAAGAGGTTGTTAACTCCCTAGAAACAGCTCATAAAGCGGACCCAGCAAATAAAACCATATATAAAGAGTTAGCTGGGGCACGCAAGCAACTTAATGTCTTTTTATTACAGGAGGTGCATAGGAACCTTGCCCGTTTGAATCAGAAGTTCTATGTATTTGGAAACCGTGCATCGAGATTACTTGCCCGTAAGTTAAGAGGAAAGCGGGCTAGAGAAAAGATATATTCGATTAATAAATCGAAAGGGGGTAGGGTGATCGATCCGTTTAAAATAGCAAACTCCTTTGCTGAGTATTATGCTAAATTATATAATCTACGGGAGGATCCTTTAACTCCTCAACCAAGCTTAGAGGGAATTAAAGAGTTCCTCAGGGATGTAGATCTCCCTGTCCTAGACTCGGCCACATGTGAAACTCTTAATGCTCCGTGGACCATAGAAGAGGTTGAGAAAGCTATAGATCTCATGCCCTTAGATAAAGCCCCTGGTCCTGATGGATATCCCTCTAATTTTTATAAGGTTTACAAGGCGGATTTGGCGCCGGTACTTTTACTAGTGTTTAATGAAGCTACCAAGTCAGGAATATTTCCCAAAGAAATGCTAGAAGCCCAGATTATAGCCATTCATAAACCAGGCAAACCCACCACTGAGGTTCAGAATTATAGGCCCATTGCTCTACTAAATGCTGATATTAAGCTCTTCGCCAAATTAATAGCTTTAAGACTCAACCCACTGCTACCATCTTTAATTAATGCAGACCAGGTGGGATTTGTTATGGGTCGCCAATCACCTGATAACACCAGACGAGCCTTTAATATTATAGAACATTGTGAGAAGGCTCAAAAACAACTATTACTCTTATCATTAGACGCGGAAAAGGCCTTCGACAGACTACACTGGGGCTACCTCCGGGAGGTTTTTACGAAATTTGGGTTTCAGGGATTAATTGTAGATTCCATTCTGGCATTGTACACGGTCTCCTCAGCTAGGGTATATGTAAACAGTTGCCTTTCCTCTAATTTTAGCATCTCTAATGGCACCCGTCAGGGGTGTCCTCTCTCCCCATTAATTTTCGCGCTAGCAATTGAGCCTCTGGCTGAAAAAATCAGAGGGTCACACGAAATTCAGGGCCCTAAGCTGGGGAATACTAGCCACAAAATTTGTCTATTTGCGGATGATGTTTTGATTAGTCTGTATAATCCCCGAGACTCCCTCCCTGCTTTACACCGTCTGCTGGATGCTTATTCAAGGGTCTCATTATATAAGCTTAATTCTAATAAATCCGAAGCCCTCCCAATAAATATCCCCACGGACACATTAGAATTTTTAAAATCATCCTTTAACTATTCATGGGAATCATGTTCCCTGAAATATTTAGGAGTGCGCCTGACTAGAACCAAAGATATAATTGAATGCAATTATGCCCCTCTACTGGCCAATTTTGAAGTGGCCTTGAAAGACTGGATGCTACATGAAGTATCCTGGCTGGGCAGAATAGCTGCCTTTAAAATGGTGCTACTGCCAAAACTGCTGTATCTGTTTCGTACTATTCCCAGAGTTCTCCCTAAACCTATGTGCAATAAATTTAACAAAGCCATAGGCCGATACATCTGGAAAGGGGGTAGGCCGAAAATAGCAAGAGCAACTCTCTCTTTACCTAAACTTGAAGGAGGAGTTGCATTCCCAGATATAGAGAAATACCAGTATGCTTGTTTGATAAATCAGGCGAGAGATTGGTTTATGGAGGATAACATTAAACCTTGGGTTGCGTGGGAATCGGAGGCCGTTAAACCCCTAGCTCTCCCAGATTTGTTATGGCTTCCGGTCGCCGCACAGCCCCCAAGTTCCAGGCACTCTGGTTCAGTTGGTGCCACAATACAGGCATGGAATAGATTCGTTATTAAGCGTGAAGATGTTTCCTTACCGACAACTGCTCTCTCATTATCTTGTATAGCTAGACTAATTGGAAACCTACAGGTGGAGTCTTGGAATGCTGCAGGAATTAATTCATTGGGGGATATGATGTCGGGTGGAAAAGTTATCTCCTTTTCTGAGCTTCAGAGTAAGTTCAGTCTCCCGAAACAGGATTTTTTTAAATACTTGCAGATGCGGCATTGGGTTCAGAGCCTACCCTCCCTCAATCTCCAACACAGTTCCTTACCTGGGTATATACTAAAACAATTCCAGTCCTCTACTCAAAAAGGCGGCATTACATGGTGGTATCAACAGCTAATAACGGAGAATAGACCAAACAAATTCACATCATTACAAAAATGGGAGAAGGATTGGTCAAGAACATTGGAAAAGGAAGATTGGGAAATAGTTTTTCGAACCTGCTATAAGATGTCCCGTTGTATGAACCACTCAGAAATGTTCTTAAAATTGCTCCATGGATCATATTTCACCCCTGAGAAACAACATAAGATTTGGCCATCCATTTCTAAATTTTGCTGGAGAAAGTGTGGAGAAGTGGGCAGTATCTTCCATGTATTTTGGTCATGCCCTCTACTGAGACATATTTGGGTCGAAGTGTTCACCTTGATTGGGGACATTGCGGGAGTGGGGATACCACTGGACCCGGTTATTGCTCTGTTTCATTTTTTCCCGGGGAACTTATCAAAGGGAGATAGGTATATATTGGGGCACATTCTGATTTCTGCAAAAGCTGCTATTGCTCAATTGTGGAGAACAGACTGTGTGCCCAGCTTAGGTCATATAATAAATACAGTAAATTGCCATTGTGATTTTGAGACAGCGGACAGTAACTATTCTACTGCGGTCTCTTCGCCCCATATGCTGTGGTTTAAATGGAAAGAATATAGGGATAGTCTGGGAGGAATTCCCTTGAGACCTGGCCCAACTGATATTGGAATACTACATTCTCCTTCTCCTTCCAATAATATTGTCTCTTGAGTTCCAAAAGTGTATTGTTTTGTCGATATATAACTGGGTTATACAATACCGTTTTGAAAATGTGATATTTGTATGTATTTTCTGAGTGTGTAGTATCAAAAATTTAGCTATTTACTCTTTTTCTTTTGTCCCCCTCCTTTTATTTTATTGTGTTATTAAATATTATTTGATTTTATTTTTTGTATATGTTATTGTTGAGATTATTATAATATTTCAATTTATTTACGGTATCTAATAAAAATATAATTGGTAAAAAAAAAAAAAAAAAAAGTGTAAGGTCAAACAAAGTTGCGTAAAAAAAAACATGAACATTTAATAAACAAGTGAAAAAATAAACTTACCAATAGAGAATATATAAGTCTCCGGATCAAAAGGTCGTTGGGGCAGAGCCAAAAGAAACCTAACAAGGGCGAAAATTGGAAACATTAACGAGCCAAAATTCACGAAAAGAAGGAGACACAAATTGATCAAAAGTTAGACAGCCAAAAACTTACCAAATAAATACACGCCAAAAAAAAAACCACCAGAAAAAAAGCGAACGGAAAAAAATTAAAGAAAAAGACAAACCAAAAACAACTCCCAACAACGCCAAATCCAAAACCCGCCAACAATCCACTCCGACCAACGTAACCTCCAACAACCAACAACCGCCACCTCGACTCGAGACGCCCAAAGCCATAAATAGTGTTTAGTTTCCCGCACAAATTAAGGAGGGATCATAGGAACGCACAATCAATGATGCGGCCGAAAAATAAGGACGCATGTATAAATACGTCACGAGCCAAAAAAAACGTTCTGGTGTATTTCTTGTTTGGAGATAAGACATGACTACAGACCAGGGAAACAATGGACAACAGTCTGCCGGTAAGTATTTCAGGCATTTCCAAACAATGATTAATTTGAAACATAATATAGTGCAAGTTGTGAAGCTAAAATTTCTCAACATTTAAACAAATAGGTGAGGAGGATGACATGGAAGAGGCTGCTGGGCCCAGTATTCCGGCCAAAGCTGGCAAAAAGAAAAGGCAGCCACAATTCACAAGAAAGGAGATGGAGGTTTTGGTTCAGAAGTGTGTGGACATCCTGCCACAGGCAGACAGGAATATGAGTGCAAGCCAGAAGTGGAGAATGTGGGAGGAGGTAGCCAGTGCTGTCAATAGGGTGGGTGATTATGTCCGTCTAGCCCGGGATGTCAAACGGCGGTAAGTAAAAACTTGACCCCCCTAAAACCAAAACTCATTAAAAAAAAAAAGATAATGGTTCCAATTTCACCCACAGATGAGCCGACTTCAAATATCGCCTGAAGCAAAAACTGGCGGACAGGGCTAGGCATGCAAGGGGTACAGGTGGGAGACCCACCCCTGTGTCATTGGACTTGAATGATTTAGAAGAGCTGGCACAGGGGTGTGTGCAGGCTGTGGAGGTGTTTGGCGTGTCCAACATGGATACGGACATGCCAGACTTTGCGGCTCCTCATGTTGTCCAAGGTAAATATTGTGATGTCACCAACTCTGAAATGTTATTGTGCCAATATGTAGATTCTAATGTGACTCTTTTCTCATTTTGCCAACAGAGACACAGGCGGATGAGTCTGCTCCAGAGGGGAGCCTTGGCCGCAGAATTTCTGCTGGCTCTGCAGGGGAGGAACCAGTACATCCGGCTGAGGACCCTGCAGAAGCCAGTCCATGTACCCCAATCGTGTTGCCATGGTTAGGCAACCGTCTCTGACCTCAAGTGAGGCCATTTCAGTTAGTTTATCTTTTTGTTGTTATTTAATTTTTATCATTGTGTTTTTATTTTTCTGTTTTTTATTTATTCATTTATTTTTTCTTCCCCCTTTTGTTTTTTTATTATTTGATTGTAGTAGGCCAAGATGTACTGATTCAAATTGTCGCTATACACAGCTCAGGGGTTACAAATTCCCACTGGTTTTCAACTATCTCATAATACTTTATTATGGTTAATCTGATATCAATTAATGCCAAATGGCTTAATTCACCGCATAAGAGAAGGCTCGCTTTAAATCAAAGGCTCAAATTGTAGCAGTTCAGGAGACACATTTCTGCGTCTCCTCTCCACCAGCGTTTAATAATGATAGATTTCCCCTTTGCTATATGGCTAGCGGTCCATCTAAGAAAGCTGGAGTAGCAATCCTTATCTCGAAACATTGTTCATTTGTACTGAACAAACAATATTCTGACCCGGGAGGGAGATATTTAGTGCTGGTGGGTCAATTAGAGGGTAAGGAGGTTACCATAGCGTCCCTATATGCCCCAATACACGTCAATTGAATTTTTGTAGGAAATTTTGTGCTTTTCTCCAGAAATACAGTAAAGGTGCCATTATTATTATGGGAGACTTTAACCTTGTGCCCGACCCCTTGTTAGATAGGTCCAGTAAAAGTTTGCCCAGGAATCGCCAGTCTACCGAGTGTTCTAGAGGATTCCGACAGCTCCTTGCAGAATATGAGCTATATGACATTTGGAGAATTAAACATCCAGCAGATAGAGATTTCTCATATAGATTAAAATGGGCAAACTTAGAAGAGGTTGTTAACTCCCTAGAAACAGCTCATAAAGCGGACCCAGCAAATAAAACCATATATAAAGAGTTAGCTGGGGCACGCAAGCAACTTAATGTCTTTTTATTACAGGAGGTGCATAGGAACCTTGCCCGTTTGAATCAGAAGTTCTATGTATTTGGAAACCGTGCATCGAGATTACTTGCCCGTAAGTTAAGAGGAAAGCGGGCTAGAGAAAAGATATATTCGATTAATAAATCGAAAGGGGGTAGGGTGATCGATCCGTTTAAAATAGCAAACTCCTTTGCTGAGTATTATGCTAAATTATATAATCTACGGGAGGATCCTTTAACTCCTCAACCAAGCTTAGAGGGAATTAAAGAGTTCCTCAGGGATGTAGATCTCCCTGTCCTAGACTCGGCCACATGTGAAACTCTTAATGCTCCGTGGACCATAGAAGAGGTTGAGAAAGCTATAGATCTCATGCCCTTAGATAAAGCCCCTGGTCCTGATGGATATCCCTCTAATTTTTATAAGGTTTACAAGGCGGATTTGGCGCCGGTACTTTTACTAGTGTTTAATGAAGCTACCAAGTCAGGAATATTTCCCAAAGAAATGCTAGAAGCCCAGATTATAGCCATTCATAAACCAGGCAAACCCACCACTGAGGTTCAGAATTATAGGCCCATTGCTCTACTAAATGCTGATATTAAGCTCTTCGCCAAATTAATAGCTTTAAGACTCAACCCACTGCTACCATCTTTAATTAATGCAGACCAGGTGGGATTTGTTATGGGTCGCCAATCACCTGATAACACCAGACGAGCCTTTAATATTATAGAACATTGTGAGAAGGCTCAAAAACAACTATTACTCTTATCATTAGACGCGGAAAAGGCCTTCGACAGACTACACTGGGGCTACCTCCGGGAGGTTTTTACGAAATTTGGGTTTCAGGGATTAATTGTAGATTCCATTCTGGCATTGTACACGGTCCCCTCAGCTAGGGTATATGTAAACAGTTGCCTTTCCTCTAATTTTAGCATCTCTAATGGCACCCGTCAGGGGTGTCCTCTCTCCCCATTAATTTTCGCGCTAGCAATTGAGCCTCTGGCTGAAAAAATCAGAGGGTCACACGAAATTCAGGGCCCTAAGCTGGGGAATACTAGCCACAAAATTTGTCTATTTGCGGATGATGTTTTGATTAGTCTGTATAATCCCCGAGACTCCCTCCCTGCTTTACACCGTCTGCTGGATGCTTATTCAAGGGTCTCATTATATAAGCTTAATTCTAATAAATCCGAAGCCCTCCCAATAAATATCCCCACGGACACATTAGAATTTTTAAAATCATCCTTTAACTATTCATGGGAATCATGTTCCCTGAAATATTTAGGAGTGCGCCTGACTAGAACCAAAGATATAATTGAATGCAATTATGCCCCTCTACTGGCCAATTTTGAAGTGGCCTTGAAAGACTGGATGCTACATGAAGTATCCTGGCTGGGCAGAATAGCTGCCTTTAAAATGGTGCTACTGCCAAAACTGCTGTATCTGTTTCGTACTATTCCCAGAGTTCTCCCTAAACCTATGTGCAATAAATTTAACAAAGCCATAGGCCGATACATCTGGAAAGGGGGTAGGCCGAAAATAGCAAGAGCAACTCTCTCTTTACCTAAACTTGAAGGAGGAGTTGCATTCCCAGATATAGAGAAATACCAGTATGCTTGTTTGATAAATCAGGCGAGAGATTGGTTTATGGAGGATAACATTAAACCTTGGGTTGCGTGGGAATCGGAGGCCGTTAAACCCCTAGCTCTCCCAGATTTGTTATGGCTTCCGGTCGCCGCACAGCCCCCAAGTTCCAGGCACTCTGGTTCAGTTGGTGCCACAATACAGGCATGGAATAGATTCGTTATTAAGCGTGAAGATGTTTCCTTACCGACAACTGCTCTCTCATTATCTTGTATAGCTAGACTAATTGGAAACCTACAGGTGGAGTCTTGGAATGCTGCAGGAATTAATTCATTGGGGGATATGATGTCGGGTGGAAAAGTTATCTCCTTTTCTGAGCTTCAGAGTAAGTTCAGTCTCCCGAAACAGGATTTTTTTAAATACTTGCAGATGCGGCATTGGGTTCAGAGCCTACCCTCCCTCAATCTCCAACCCAGTTCCTTACCTGGGTATATACTAAAACAATTCCAGTCCTCTACTCAAAAAGGCGGCATTACATGGTGGTATCAACAGCTAATAACGGAGAATAGACCAAACAAATTCACATCATTACAAAAATGGGAGAAGGATTGGTCAAGAACATTGGAAAAGGAAGATTGGGAAATGGTTTTTCGAACCTGCTATAAGATGTCCCGTTGTATGAACCACTCAGAAATGTTCTTAAAATTGCTCCATGGATCATATTTCACCCCTGAGAAACAACATAAGATTTGGCCATCCATTTCTAAATTTTGCTGGAGAAAGTGTGGAGAAGTGGGCAGTATCTTCCATGTATTTTGGTCATGCCCTCTACTGAGACCTATTTGGGTCGAAGTGTTCACCTTGATTGGGGACATTGCGGGAGTGGGGATACCACTGGACCCGGTTATTGCTCTGTTTCATTTTTTCCCAGGGAACTTATCAAAGGGAGATAGATATATATTGGGGCACATTCTGATTTCTGCAAAAGCTGCTATTGCTCAATTGTGGAGAACAGACTGTGTGCCCAGCTTAGGTCATATAATAAATAAAGTAAATTGCCATTGTGATTTTGAGACAGCGGACAGTAACTATTCTACTGCGGTCTCTTCGCCCCATATGCTGTGGTTTAAATGGAAAGAATATAGGGATAGTCTGGGAGGAATTCCCTTGAGACCTGGCCCAACTGATATTGGAATACTACATTCTCCTTCTCCTTCCAATAATATTGTCTCTTGAGTTCCAAAAGTGTATTGTTTTGTCGATATATAACTGGGTTATACAATACCGTTTTGAAAATGTGATATTTGTATGTATTTTCTGAGTGTGTAGTATCAAAAATTTAGCTATTTACTCTTTTTCTTTTGTCCCCCTCCTTTTATTTTATTGTGTTTTTAAATATTATTTGATTTTATTTTTTGTATATGTTATTGTTGAGATTATTATAATATTTCAATTTATTTACGGTATCTAATAAAAATATAATTGGTAAAAAAAAAAAAAAAAAAAAGTGTAAGGTCAAACAAAGTTGCGTAAAAAAAAACATGAACATTTAATAAACAAGTGAAAAAATAAACTTACCAATAGAGAATATATAAGTCTCCGGATCAAAAGGTCGTTGGGGCAGAGCCAAAAGAAACCTAACAAGGGCGAAAATTGGAAACATTAACGAGCCAAAATTCACGAAAAGAAGGAGACACAAATTGATCAAAAGTTAGACAGCCAAAAACTTACCAAATAAATACACGCCAAAAAAAAAACCACCAGAAAAAAAGCGAACGGAAAAAAATTAAAGAAAAAGACAAACCAAAAACAACTCCCAACAACGCCAAATCCAAAACCCGCCAACAATCCACTCCGACCAACGTAACCTCCAACAACCAACAACCGCCACCTCGACTCGAGACGCCCAAAGCCATAAATAGTGTTTAGTTTCCCGCACAAATTAAGGAGGGATCATAGGAACGCACAATCAATGATGCGGCCGAAAAATAAGGACGCATGTATAAATACGTCACGAGCCAAAAAAAACGTTCTGGTGTATTTCTTGTTTGGAGATAAGACATGACTACAGACCAGGGAAACAATGGACAACAGTCTGCCGGTAAGTATTTCAGGCATTTCCAAACAATGATTAATTTGAAACATAATATAGTGCAAGTTGTGAAGCTAAAATTTCTCAACATTTAAACAAATAGGTGAGGAGGATGACATGGAAGAGGCTGCTGGGCCCAGTATTCCGGCCAAAGCTGGCAAAAAGAAAAGGCAGCCACAATTCACAAGAAAGGAGATGGAGGTTTTGGTTCAGAAGTGTGTGGACATCCTGCCACAGGCAGACAGGAATATGAGTGCAAGCCAGAAGTGGAGAATGTGGGAGGAGGTAGCCAGTGCTGTCAATAGGGTGGGTGATTATGTCCGTCTAGCCCGGGATGTCAAACGGCGGTAAGTAAAAACTTGACCCCCCTAAAACCAAAACTCATTAAAAAAAAAAAGATAATGGTTCCAATTTCACCCACAGATGAGCCGACTTCAAATATCGCCTGAAGCAAAAACTGGCGGACAGGGCTAGGCATGCAAGGGGTACAGGTGGGAGACCCACCCCTGTGTCATTGGACTTGAATGATTTAGAAGAGCTGGCACAGGGGTGTGTGCAGGCTGTGGAGGTGTTTGGCGTGTCCAACATGGATACGGACATGCCAGACTTTGCGGCTCCTCATGTTGTCCAAGGTAAATATTGTGATGTCACCAACTCTGAAATGTTATTGTGCCAATATGTAGATTCTAATGTGACTCTTTTCTCATTTTGCCAACAGAGACACAGGCGGATGAGTCTGCTCCAGAGGGGAGCCTTGGCCGCAGAATTTCTGCTGGCTCTGCAGGGGAGGAACCAGTACATCCGGCTGAGGACCCTGCAGAAGCCAGTCCAGGGCAATCCCCCTCGCAGGCAGTGTCCCTCCTCACAGAACTCAATTTTAAATCGGATTTCCATACGGAGATTCTTCAGAGGATGGACGCCAGTCTGGTACGGGTGGCTGAGGCCCTGGAGCAAAATGCTGCGGCCAACGTGACCATTGGTCAGGCCCTGGCGGAAAATACCAGGGCCAACATCCGCATCGCCAATGCCCTGGAGCAGCTCGTTCGCCAGCACATGGTGGAGCCGACCTCCCTTCCTGCCGGAACATCAGGATCCTCCACCTCTGGCACAACATCAGCCAATCCTCCAAATGTGCCTAGCCCTGTGCCTAGTCCAGAGGCCACAACATCTGCCTCTGGACGGGCCAGCCCGATGACATCCCGGAACCGGTCTGGCACCCTCCCTCCCCCAGCCAAACGGGGGGAAAAACGTTGACAGCACTGGCTACTTTTCCCACACTCCTTCTGTGCTTGCCCCATATTCCTTTCAGGCCAAAACTTCCCTCTCCTTTCTTGTGAATTGTTTTTAATTTTTAGCTTTAAGTTTCCATACCTTTTATGTTTGCACCAATAAAATTTTTTTTGGGAATAACACTGCAAAAAATGTTTGGCCCAAAAATGTGCATGAAAATGTTTAGATTTTGCAATAAATTTTTTAAAAATGTTCGACATTGTATTCTGACATTATTGTACAAATGGTTTACATTTAATCCTGGCCCACAAGGCAAAAACGAGCTCCCCCAAAATTTAAACGAAAAAAAAACCAAAAGGGCTCTTTAAGGAACACTTTAAAATTTACATAAGGATGCAAATTCTCCAGGCAAAAGCAAAATGGAAAAAAACACACAAACATGATGACATTATTGTTACAATAGCCCAAAAACCAAATATCAACCCCCAAAAAAACACCAACAAATGTACGCTAATTGATTGTGTAATCCTGACATTAGCAGCTCTGATTTCCACCTGCGTACGGTTTTGTGCTAACCCAAAAAACTGATTTCAAAACACATTCCAAGCCGGTTTTCAATACAACACTAATTGTTTTTCTGACAAGCCGTGATTAATCGATGCAACATCGTGGAGGGCCGGGACGGAGGAGAAGGCCATCGCCAATGTGGTCGAGTAATCCAGACCCTAAGCTGTGCGAGCATTTTGAACGGAAAGAGGATCATCCAGTGACGTATGAGTTGGTACGAACACATTTGACATTCACATCTGATAATGTATGTACGCCCCAAAAACGCCTCGCCACGCCTGCGTTTTTCCATCTCCACCCCCGTCAACGCCCAAAAACGCCCTGTTCTGTCAGTCACATTTGACATGTCACTTCCTGTACGCTATTTGACGAACGAGAAAAAAAAAACTCGCAATATGCCGTACGCACATGCGCAGTGTTACACTGACGCATGCGCGCTTTCTCAACATCGGAACGCAACGAACGTACTGCTGTTAACGAGCGGCTCTGAATCAGGCCCTATATTTCCTCTGTCTCTCCTCCAAGATCCACCTCCCAAGAAGTTGATGTTGAGCCTAAACCTCTACAATCTGTTCTAACTATTTGCGAACATAGACAATATCGAATTAGATATGTTTATTCTATTTTAACTAATAGAATAAAAAAATGGGATAAACTTTTATTACAATGTCAAAAAGATATTCCAATAATAACAGATTCGACACAGCTAAGTCAGCATTATGACTCTATGATGAGGGCCCTCGATTCCACATACCTACAGGAAGTTCATCTGCGTACAATACAAAGAGCATATATCTCCCCAGCCCGACATGCCCACTATAATCCATCACAGTCCGGAGAATGCCTCAAATGACGATTTGCATCAGCCTCATGCTACCACTCTCTCTGGGAATGTGGACTCACTGGCGATTCTGGAACAAAGTGGTAGCATTTATTAATAATTTGATGTTGATCAGTGTCACCCCCAACCCTCTGGCATGTTTATGGGCCAACTTTTCAGACTGGAATCTGGGTTCCTCATGCAAATCAGTCATCCCCTTTCTAATGGTGCATACACACGGTCAGATTTTTCTTGAGATCTGAACGATAACGATTTTAAAAATTGTTCAATCCTTCATATCTGAAAGAACAATCTGACATGTGTGCAACAATGAACGATGAACGATGCGCGTTCCCGTTTGTCAGATAACGATATCTGACATCTGATGTGTTTACAGTCAGTTTTGTACGATTTCCATTCATTTTAATACAGGTTGAAATCGTTCAATTATTTGCAAATCGTTTGCAAATTGTTCAATCGTTCAGTCGTTCATCTGACATATCTGACCGTGTGTATGCACCTTTACTGTGTTGGTCACGGTAGCTAAGAAAATAATTCTTACACATTGGATCTCTAAGTCAAACCCCACTCTCACAGAGGTTCATAAGAAATTACTGCAAAAATTCTATTTTGATAGGAAATCTGCACAGACAAATCTAGAATTAGGTGTAATCCGTTTCCATAAAAAATGGGGCCTTTATATCGAATGTTGGGATCAACATACCCAAACCCAGATTTTTAAAGTCTTTGAAAAAACTGAATGGTTTCTTCATAGGCAATTATTGGCAGACTCTTAACTTCATTCTTAATTTTCAATGTATGCTATTTTGCATTTATTGTCTATGGCCCTCATTCAGACCCACTCGCGAGCGGCTGTCTGCTCGCAAGTGGGTTGATGGTCACCACTGCGCATGTGCACGACGGAGGGAGCTCCGTCGTGCACATGCGCGAGACCCGACGAGCGAAGGACTTTCCTTCGCTCGGAGTGTCTCATCAAAGGGGGCGTGCTGTCGATGGTGACTGACAGCACGCCCCCTTTGGTGGGCGTGCCGGGGGCGTGCCTGCCAGACGGAGGCGTTCCCAAGGGAATGCCTACCGTCTGAAGCCGGCCCCACTGACATCACTAGTGATGTCAGTGGGAGTGATTTTGGCTCTGATAGAGCCAAAATCACTCCTGGCCTTGCGGTTCAAAAACCCAACCGCAGGCTTTTACTCGCAGTTCCGATGGTCGCGATGGTCAAGACCATCACGACCATCATTTTGCACGCTCGTATATGCTGTGGGTGGTGACCCACAGCTATACGAGCGTCCAGGAGGTGGGCCCTGATTCAGAGCGAGCGCTCTGGTCAGAGCGTCCGGCTCTGAATCAGGGCCTATGTTCTCTGAGATTACGTGAACATGGATTCCCCCCCTCCTTCTTAACTTCGTGTGTTTTCCTTCCTTTCCCTTTACTTGTCTCCCCTCTTCCTCTTTTTATACATATTGTTATAATTGTATTCTAGATTGTTTTATATCTGTCAATCACCAAAAAATACAAAAGTAAAATGTTGACAGCATCAATGGCTCTTTTATGATTTGTTTTCAATGTAAACCTTTGGATGATAATGGCAGAATATATGTACTGTACTGTATTAGGTTATTGTCATTACCTTTGGATTTCCTACAATTACAATTTTTTGTACCTAAATTTATTGATTTGTAAATCAGTATGACTTCTGGTCAGTTACATGTTATTTGTGATTTGATTTTTGAAAACCAATAAAACAGATAAAACCCCCCCCCCCAAAATAAATGAACATTAAACCTACTCAAATGGCATTTTTAAAATGCAAACACTTTAATTACATGTAAAGATAGATTCAGTACTAATTGCAATCCTGGCATTTTGTAATATAAAAAACAATGCCAACCTCCCCCCCCCCCAAAAAAAAAAAAAAAAACCAACAGTACAGCAATAGAGAGAAACACACACCTAGTCCAACTTAAATGTAAACTATTTGTAACTTGAAAAATAACATACCGAGTAGCCAACCCTCTGGCATGTGTCCTTCTCCGCAGGGCTGACTGGCGCAGGATATAGGCATCATGGGTAACCTGCAGCCACACTGAGAATCTTGAGGTTAGCAACACAGACCACCTGCACATTGAGGGAGTGGTAGCCATGTCTATTTACATAGAAATACCCGCTCAAGTGCGGTGACCTGATCCCAATGTGGGTACAGTCTATGGCTCCCAGCACATTAGGCAATGCTGAGAGGCGATAGAAAGCTACCTTAAGGTCCAGCCACTCTGACTCACAACGAAGGAATGAGATATATGTTCACCACAACTTCTTCAGTGCAGATAACACTTGAGATAAATGCCTTGAGAAAGTGGCTTGTGTAATACCCAGCACTCTAGCACTCACTGACTGAAATGAGCAAGTGCCAAAAAAATGCAGGGCACACATTAATTTAGGCAGCCCGGGGCCTGCATAGTTGCTACCAGCCAAAGGCTCCAAATCATCTCTCACCTTCTCATATAGGGTCATGAGGTTTGTGCAGTTCAATCTAAATAACTGAACCACCTCATGATCTGAGAGGGAGTCCAGGTCCATCCTTAGTTGATATCCTTGCCTGGCATGAAGCAGAATAAGGACCTGGATCTGGTGATGCTCCTGCGCCCTCCTCCTGCGCAGCTCCTCCATAGAAAGCAGGTCACAAGCATACAGCTCCAATGAAGACTGTACAAACTCCATTTCTCCAACACTCACAGGTGCAATGGCTGTAGGTGTGGTTTATATAGGAATGTGATTAAGTTTTATGGACTTCACAGGGGTTAATTTGGCACAGATTTTTTTAATTTATGAAAATGACTTTAAACTCGCCTATCTAAACCTGGTCTAAAGTTTTTGCGTTTTTAGTTAAATTTGGATTGCGAATTCCTAACTCGCACTCTTTTACTTTCGGAAAGTTGTATCTTTAACATTGTAAAACATCTGGTTGTGAGTTTCAAAATGGTGAATTTGAAAAAGAAGATAAACATGCGAAAAAACCTGTTCTCACACTCTATTACATTTGAGAGTTCTGGAAAAGTGCGAATTTAATGTCAAACTCGCAAAAAATTTAAATTGCAACCTATTACATTTACCCCTTAGAGTCTTTTTACACAAAAGTAGTTAATGAGAATAATGATAAATTATGGCAGATGGCCTGATTCGTAGATGGATGCTTTTGCACAACCACTGCGACTTTGTACGCATTGGCTCTGCTAAAATATGCAAAAGCCACAGGAGGCGTCTTGTGTAAAAAGTTGCCCACTGCAGGCTTCTGTGAGCTCGTGCTGCGTGAACATCAGTTATCTGCGTAACCCTCAGGATACTCAGGCTGCCCGTGTATTTCACGCTTCCAGGGCTATTGAAGCTGTATCCAAGGACACAAGCACTGGCCTTGGCAAACCCAGAAAATGGGGCTGACACGCTCCAATTTTCTGTAACACTGGCCATCACCACCACTTCCCCGCTCCCACACTCCTAGGAGGCACTGTGACCATTGTCACAAACACAGATCTGCACATGTGCAGATCTCCAAACATCGTAGATGTACGGAAACCATTGGGTTTGCATCCAACTCTGATTCTCTCCTGGTCATGTTGATGGAGGAATAGATGGGTTGGATCGGCGCTTGCTTATAATCAAGGGGTAGGTGACTGAAAAAGAAGGTGCTGCAAATCCCAATCCTAGACTCCCCCAAGTCTAGCTGTAGCAATTGGTAACTGGAAATGATCTATGCGTGCGGAAACACATGTATCATGAGCGGGATTGCGCTCCGTAAATTGTGTGTGAAAGGTGATATATGTGAATAAACAAATCTGGAATATTCTCATGAACTGACAAATCTTTATTTGTAAAGAAAGGGGGGGGCCTTAATCATATAGATGGTGAATGTGGTTGAGCAGCCCCAATAGGGGGGAGGAACAAGATGATGATGGGAACTGGTTATGTTAAACCTGAGGATAAGCGGAGGATAACGGGGGGGGGGGGGGATGGAGAACACACCACAGTGAAAGCCCAATGTGATTGTGTTGCTCAGTAACTTGTAGTGTTGGTACAGTGGGAGGGCGTCCCACACCTCACTGACCCCAAACAGAGATCCAAAACAATGAGTCAAATTCACAGTTTAGGAGTATAATTCAGTCAAACAAAAGTTAGTTTGTATGCAGTCACAGTCTTAGTGAGGCCTCACCTGATGATAAGCATCTGAAGATTTCCGGTCCTGTTCTGTCCTGCAATGAGACTTCCTGCTCCCCTCTACTGTCGCCGATGGTAGGGCCGTATTCCGGTGCTTGGCGCTGCACGGCTACCGGCTTGGCCCCCACAGAATCCGTATGCCGGATCTCGTGCAGCACCGCGATCTCGCGAGAGGTCGCGGGCCACAGGTGATCACGCGGCTCCGAAAACCTGTGCGCTCTACTCGCCAATAATTGAGGAGACTTTGGCAGGCAGGAAGGGAGGATTGGGTCACAATGCTGGCAGTGTGGTGGAGAGAATTGTGATGTCGTTCTGGTGCTCCTACGCGTGTTGGCTAACAGCCTTCCTTAGGGAGTGATGTCAGCGCCATCTTGGAGGTGGAATTTAAGTTGTATTGGGCGGGCGTCACCCTGCTGCACGCCCACGTCATAATGTAAACAAAGTTGCCATAGCTACTGAGCATACTCACATAGACAGACACGGGGAAGAAGAGGAAGATGTGGGGGGCGGAGATTGTCTTCCTCCTAATATGCGATTAGGGGAAGGGGAATGACTGAATATATGTTGTTTTAATAACTTGCTGTAATGGGGACTAATCGCTGCCTCATCTGATTGTCCATAACCTGTATTTCATATAGGGGAGAAAGGAGGAGATGGGGAGGGGTCGAGAGGGATATAGAGGGATCATCTGCTTCACTTTACTGGCTTGGGATGTGTTAGTAGCTTCAAGGATGTACTAAATTCCAGGCGGACTGATCATACTATTCCCACCTAGTTGATCTATGTACTGGATACCGTGCTTACATCTATCTTAATATGGTGACTCTGTGGTAATATACGGCTCTGTTCTGTCATGAAATGACAGAATCAAATAAAATGAAAAACCAAATAAAAATAAAAATAAATATAAAAATAAATGTGACCATTCATTCTGTATATACGTAGTTTATAACTGCTCAGATTATAACTGCAGACCGACTGTTATTGTATATATTGTACTTTCTGTTATGTTAATAGGTCACCTCTGTAAAATGTATAGAAGATGTTGTAGATGGAACAAATTCAGGTTAACTCTAACCTGTTATGACAGATTTTACTTCGTTGTCTAGGTTGAGTCCATATGGCGTTAATGTTTTGAGTTCCGCTATCCATCTTAACTCTTCCTTGTTAATTATTTTCTCATAATTTCCTCCCCTCCAATTTTTCTTAACTTGTTTGATCCCTATAAAGCACATACCCCTTGGATCTTGGTTGTGGTTGTCTTTGAAGTGCTTAGAGAGGCTATGAGATTCCAATCCCTTCCTAATATTCCTGATGTGTTCTGATATTCTAACCCTTAGTTTCCTTGTCGTCCTTCCCACATATTGCTCCCCACAGCAACATGTGACAAGATAGATAACCCCCACGCTGTTGCAAGTGAGATGATCTTTGATGTTGTAGGTTTTCTGTCTCTTACTGGAGCTAAAGGAGCATACTTTCTTTGTGGACTGTGGGTTCAGTTTGCAGAATTGGCATGTTCCACAATAGTAAAAGCCTGAATCCAGTGTATTGCCCAGAAGTGTCTTTTGAGTGGCTACCCTATTTTTCACATGATTGTGTACAAGTTTCTGTTTCAGATCTGGAGCTTTTCTGAAGATCACTTGTGGTCTTGATGGAAGAATATCGTTCAGGGTATCGTCTTCGAGCAGAATGTGCCAATGTTTACGCAAAATCTTACTTAAACGTTTATAATCCTTGCTGTATTGAGTTACAAATGGATTGTTTGGCTTCTTTTGTTTGGATGATCTATCTGTGTATGTGAGCAAAGAATCTCTATTATCTAGTTCTGTCTGTTCAAAAGCTTGTTGCACTACCTCTTCTGTGTAGCCTTTGTGTAAGAATTGTTGTTTCATCATTGTGCCCTGTTTCTGATAATCTGACAATTGGCTGCAGTTCCTCCTGACTCTTTTGAATTGGCCTAGGGGGATATTTCCCAGCCAATTAGGGTGATGCCCGCTACTTGATAGTATATAACTATTTACATCCACTGTTTTCTGATAGGTTTTTGTGCCAATCCTGTCTTGTTGTATATAAATTGTTATGTCTAGGAAGTTGACTTCCGTTTTACTATAATGAGTAGTGAAGTTAAGATTGTTGGTGTTTTGGTTTATGTAGCTGAGGAATTGATTTAATCTGCTTTCTTCACCTTTCCAGATAAACAATACGTCGTCTATATAACGGCGCCAGAGGACCAGGTTTGTCCCGAATTCGTGCTCCGACCAGATGTTGAGGTCCTCCCATCTACTGAGAAATAGGTTCGCATAACTCGGGGCAAACCTGGTCCCCATCGCCGTCCCTGTGTCTTGTTTGTAAAATGATCCATCAAACCAAAAATAGTTATGCTTGAGTATGAACATAATGCAGTCAGTTATAAACTCAACCTGTTTGTTATCCATATCTGGATCCTGCTCTAAAAAATGTTTAACCGCATGTGTCCCTTGCTGGTGGTCAATAACAGTGTAAAGTGAAGTTATGTCACTCGTGCATAACCAGTAATCTGCCTGCCAGTCAAAAGTTTGTAAAGATTTGAGGATATCAGTAGTGTCTCTGATGTGTGATTTCTGTTTCTGTACATAAATTTGTAGAAATGAGTCTATGTATTTTGACAGATTGCTGGTCAGTGAGTTTATACCTGATATAATTGGGCGACCAGGTGGTTTTGTGATGTGTTTATGGATTTTAGGTAGATAGTATATGACTGGAACCACTGGATGCTGGTTATCTAGAAACTTGTGTTCTTTGTCTGTAATGATACCTTGATAATGACCTTCTTTTAAAAGTTTACGGAGTTCCATTTGGTAGTGTTCGGTGGGGTCTCTTGGTAGGAGGCTATAGGTATGGGTGTCGTTAACTAACCTTTTACATTCTGTGATGTAATCTTGTTCATCTAGTAGAACCACACCCCCTCCCTTGTCCGCTGGTTTTATCACTAAATTGTTGTTATTGCAGAGATCTTTTAGGGCTTTCCTTTCCTTGGTGCTGAGATTCATATTTTTTGATTTGAGTTGTATCTCCAGCTTATCAATGTCCTTACTTACTAGTTTCTCAAAGGTCTCTATCATAGATCCTTTCATGTGTGTGGGGTAGAAAGTGGAGGGTGGTTTTAGATCAGTATGTTTGAATTTACTTGGTAATGGGTCAGTACGTAGGCATACGTTCTTACTAAAATACTTGGCTAGTGTAAGTTTTCTTGTAAAGCGATGCAGATCTAGATATGTCTCAAATTTGTTCAGGGCTATTGTTGGGGCAAACTTAAGGCCTTTGTCAAGTAGAGTCATATGTTCCTTTTCCAATGTTACACTGCTAAGGTTAAAAATACCTTGTCCTATGTTACTGCTCTTAGTTGTATCTAAAGATCTTTGTTTTTTTGATGTTTTACCCGTCCCTCCTCTACATCCCCTTCTACTTCGTTTAATTTCCTTTTGGTTTGTGGTGTTTGTGTTAGTCCGCAGGCTAGAACGCCTGCTTCCAGATCTAAAAAATGCATCCCCCATGTTTGTGTAGGAACGGTGATCTCGCTAGATTCTGCTGTCTCCCTTGTGAGATTGGAGTTTGATTCTTTATCTGTGTTTCTAGTGCGGATAGTCACTCCATAATCAATGGACTGTCTTGCTAAATTGTCGTATTCTGGATCTTCACAAATGCTATATGTGGAGAAGCTGGTATCATTGGTTGTGTCCAGATTATGGTCTGTATCCTTGTTGCTGTTTGTCCTTTGGTTTACGATACTGGTACTTATATTCTTACAGTGTAATCTAGTCATATATTGTTGATAGGTTAGGTGTAATTTTTTGTAAATAGGAGTCCCTAATTTACTTGTTGGCAAGAGTGGTTGGGTCGTGTTGGGGTTGTTGGTACTTTTCTTTTTCTTTATCTTTGGTGCAAATTTATTCTTGTGATCTATGGCCAGTTTCTTACCTACTTTATCCCGAATAATTTTGGAGGTTTTGGTTAATATTAACTCTTCCTCATGCTTTTTTAATCTGTTCTTTGTTATGTTCTCCAGATGTATGAACTCTTTATCTGTCTTATATTTGTCTAGTTGTTCATAGAGAGTTTTAATATCCTTATCTAGGGTTAGCAACTCGTTGTTATGCGTATCTATAATGAGTTCAATCAGGTTCTTGGAGCAATCTTTGGTTATATTATCCCATTTGGATAAAAAAGTGGGGTCATTAGTATTGTGGGTAGGTGTTTTCTTAATTCGTAACCCCTTAGGTACCAAGTTGTTAGTCAGGTACCATTTTAATGTTTTATTTGTCCACCAAATCTTAGTTTCTCTACTAATCAGTTTCTCCAAGGCAAGAAACGTATCACAGAACTTGTTCGTTTTTAGTTGTAAGTCTGTGGTGTTACTGATCTCTAAGAATACTGTTTCTGCCCTAATGGCTCTGTCATCTCTTATGTCTAATAAGCCCATGAATAGAAGACAGCTGCCAATCCAAATGGGAGGGATAATACGTATACAATAGATGGGTTGGATCGGCGCTTGCTTATAATCAAGGGGTAGGTGATTGAAAAAGAAGGTGCTGCAAATCCCAATTCCTGGATATCTCCCACCAAGTCTAGCTGTAGCAATTGGTAACTGGAAATGATCTATGCGTGCGGACACACATGTATCATGAGCGGGATTGCGCTCCGTAAATTGTGTGTGAAAGGTGATATATGTGAATAAACAAATCTGGAATATTCTCATGAGCTGACAAATCTTTATTTGTAAAGAAAGGGGGGGGCCTTAATCATATAGATGGTGAATGTGGTTGAGCAGCCCCAATAGGGGGGAGGAACAAGATGATGATGGGAACTGGTTATGTTAAACCTGAGGATAAGCGGAGGATAACGGGGGGGGGGGGATGGAGAACACACCACAGTGAAAGCCCAATGTGATTGTGTTGCTCAGTAACTTGTAGTGTTGGTACAGTGGGAGGGCGTCCCACACCTCACTGACCCCAAACAGAGATCCAAAACAATGAGTCAAATTCACAGTTTAGGAGTATAATTCAGTCAAACAAAAGTTAGTTTGTATGCAGTCACAGTCTTAGTGAGGCCTCACCTGATGATAAGCATCTGAAGATTTCCGGTCCTGTTCTGTCCTGCAATGAGACTTCCTGCTCCCCTCTACATGATACATGTGTGTCCGCACGCATAGATCATTTCCAGTTACCATGTTGATGGAGGAAACCTGTCAGGCTCAGGGGCTGGACAAAGCTCTGCTTTAGCCCAGTGCAAGTGTATACTCTAGTGTAGTTCAGACAATAATGCAAACAATGTAGGATTTCTGCTTGGTTATAATCAGTGATATTGGGGAAGTTAATTACTCCTTTATTAAATTAGACTGGTGTAACTTATGAAGGCTGATCCAAGCACATCCACCTTTCCAACTAAAGTTGCAATGCAAAGAATTAATACGTTTTGTATAATTTTGAGTGAGGAAAATAGGAAGGGATTGTAGTAAACACATCAATTTTTGGAATGAGATGGCTCTGGCAAGGAATGAAAGTAACAAATGAGTCTAACCTTTTAAATCTGTCTCTAGGTCTTTAATCACACAAGTGATATTTAAATTATAAACATAATATAATTTTCATTGAAATTTATACAACTGAAGTCCAGTGATTGATCTGAAATGGTACAAAGGGCAGGGGCGTTGAGAGCCGTGCCGGTTCCGGATGGAGGGGGCGTGGCCAAATTGCGGGAGGTGCGGACACACCACCTTTGGATGAAAAAAAAGGAAAAATATTCTTTGCAGCGCCGCGTCGTTGTACGCTGAGCAGGTTGGCGCCGTGAGGCCCTCAGCCGGGCAAATCCAGAGGGGGTGCGATCAGTGTGATCGCTCCCTACCCAAAGGATCCCACTGCAGCCCAGTACACAGCAGCATGTGCTGGGCTGCTGTAAGGTAAGAGGGAGGGGGGGGTAGCGTCGGGCCCCTCCAGCAAGCCCGGATCGAGGTAATTAGTACCCGCCCCCTTTCTCGGCTCCTCTGACAAAGGGCATGGGTACGGGATGCTGGTGCTCGGGATTACAGCATCACCATGCCGGCATCCCCACAGGGTTAGGATACTGACACCTGTCGGTAGGTATCTTAACCCTCCCCCTCTCCCCACCCTAACCCTGACTCTAACTCTCCGGTGCCTGAACATAACTTACACCCTTAGTGTCTGAACCTAACCTCCCTCTCTCCGCACCCTAATCCTAACCTTCCCCCCTTAGTGCCTAACCCTAACCCTAATGCTAACCCTCCCCCTAGTTTTTACTTACCTTCGAGATTCCGTCGGTCGGGATGCCGGCGTCAGATTTCTGACAAGTGTCGGGATTCCGGCGCAGGCATTCTGACCCCCGGAATCCCCACGGTCAGGATATTGGCCGTATCACGGTACAAAGGTAAGCAGGAGACTGCTATATAATTTTTTTAAAAAGGGTGGGTTAGCAAAAACTGAGTTCCGGAGTTATAAAGAATGCATTTTTCAGGGAACAAGCAGTGGATCACAGCTGTTCTGGATTTATGAAAAAGAGGCTTGATTGGACCATAAAGCACCACCAGTGGACTACTGAAGCCTGGAATAAGGCCTTATGGACCAATTCCTAAAAATAAGAATCTTTGGATCATCACGCAGGGTTTTTGTACGCCGCAATCAGAATGAATCCTCAGTGTGTGGGGTTCATTTACCCTTTGCCCTTTTAACATTTTGAGCTTAGACATGACAGGAAGCAGTGGATTTTACAAGCCATCACTTAGTATATGAACCTCTGCAACACCAACTGTCATAGACTGGGGCTCAATTGCATGATTCCGAGTTTGCGACTGGTACCCTGAACCAAAAGGGCTACAACAGCAATTTACAGTGCCATGCTATACTATCTGGTCAGTGGCATCAATGGGGTTGGTGACACCCAGTACACAAAAAAACCCCTGTGACCAAAAAAGAAAACAGAGCCTCGCGGGAAAGGTTTTGTCACGTGCCCAGCACTCCTGGAGATGTCAGGCTACCCCCAGAGACTCTCCCTGCACTGGCGGCTTCTTCTCAGTGATCAGGAGCCAGGTGCTGCAAAATAAATCACAGTGCAGCGCCCAGCTCCAGGTCATTGAGGAGGAGCTGGCATTTTGGTATCATCCCCTCGGTGGGTTACACCTGGTCCGCACCACCCTAGGGACAGCACTGCATCTGGTCTATGCCTAGTTGGTCAAAGGTTCATCCTACATAAAAACATACCTCCAGTCTGTATAGTAACTACAGTACTTTCAAGGAAATTAACAAGATGCAGGCTTCAAATCATGGAATGGCTAGCACAGTCTTTAGACTTAAACCACATCACTCTGTTTTGGGATGAACTGGACAGAAAATAATAGCAAAGCAAACTACAAAAACAATACATTTGTGGCAACTTCTGCAACAATGTTGGGAAGAACTACTTTGTGCCATGAAAGTGGCTACCTTGATGATGAAAAAAAAAGATTAAAATTTGTTAAACAGGCATTCATTTCCCAGACATAGGGCCATATTCAATTAGACATACAAAATATATGAGAGCGCTTGTAAATTCAAGAGGGACCACGTGAATTTAACAACAACAATTATTAACAGACACCAGCTGAATATAATCTTTGGTGACTCTATGATCTGTAAGAAGGACTTTATACCCTGCATACGGACATTTTATCCCACGGGCTGCCCCTTTTGAGCTATCAGGAAGCGGTTACATCCAGCACGTTGCACGCGGCCACTATACACAGTCACTGTGGTCCGGCGGCGCGCTCAGAGAGAGAGCACGTACACCGGGCTCTGCTTCACCCAAACGGTTTACCTGGAGCCATTGGAAAGTGATCACCTCCAGCACGCTCCATGCGGCTCATATCCACAGACACTGTGGTCCAGCCAGTGCGCCCAGAGAGAAAGCATATACACCTGGCTCCGCTCTAGAGACAGAGCGATAGACGGAGATTTACAGATCATATTTTAAATTTTTTACTATCCCACAGCCGCATGGTCCACAGAGAACTATAGTGGAACTATTGCAGACCGCAGATTTAAGGAAAAGACCGTCAAGGGGCCTATTACACCACAATTATTATCTGTTGTATACACTCATTCATTTGTGGCCTTCATTATCATGATGCTTATTTCTATATGTCTGTTAATAAATGTTGTTATTAAATTCATGTGGTCCCTCTTGAATTTACAAGCGCACTCATTTATTTTTCGTATACCTTGTTTATCAGCAGGCGCAGAACCTGTTTTGAGAGCTGCCAGTACTTTCAAGAGTATATTAATTTGGTTTCTCAGCGCACCTGTATTTTTTGGCCATATTCAATTAGAGACGAAAAGTCAGAAGTCAGACTTTTTGCCATCATCGCCGTTTTTTCTGGGGATAAAGTATTGTGTGCTTACCCGCATATCCCCGTGTTCACTTAGGAATCGGCGAAAACGGGGTAAGTATCGAAAAGTCCTATCACTTTTTGGGGAAATCAGCCTGTCATCCACCAAAAGATGTTCTAACATGGGGGATCAATATGGGTATCCCCGTAAAGCCCTGCTAAAGGTATTTAGGCTTTTTAAATGGTGTTGGCAGGTGCTTTAATGCGTCTGTACCAAAGTAGTGAACAATAGAAGAATAGCATTTAGCAACAACTTTTTAAAAAAATAACTAGTCCCATCAAATTTGGGAAAATGGGTACAAGCATATTTTGAAGTCCCGAAAGTGAACTTTTAAAATTCTTCAAAAATCCACCTGCCGCAACCAACCACATTCTAGAAAACACCTGCCGCATACTTGGTGACCGCCCCTGAGTCTCTTTCACTAATTTTTAAGTTTGCCTGCCAACTTTTTTTTTTCTCCCCGTTACGTTTTTGGGGTGTCCTATGCTATTTTTTTAACATTTTTTGACACAGATAACTTTTAGGGGACATTCAAAGAGCTGCAGGGTACTTTTCTAAAATCTGTACCCCAAAACCCCAATTCTGCACTTTTTTTCGTCACCTTTTCATGGTGAAAACTTGAAATTGAATATGGGGATAAGTGAAAATGGCGAAAATTATATCATAATTTATCGCCGATAACTGACTTTTCGCTTCAAATTGAATACGGCCCATAGTAGGCATTAATTTCCTAGACATAGTAACTTACAATCACGCGGCCCTCTTAAGGTATTTGCGTGACTGGCTTCATAAAACTTCTGTTTACACTAACATTTCAATGGAACAGGAATATGTGGGTGACATGGACCTCATTTCTTTTCTGCACCAACATGACCAGGAAATACCAGATATACTGAAACTAAATCCTCTTTTGTGGATGACCAGGAAAGTCTGGCACATCCTCAGATATAAGGCGGGCTTAAATGCTTTCCACTCTCTTTACTTACTCTAATGGTGCGTACACACTGGGCGATTAAAGTGGACGACTGAACGATAACGATATCGTTATCGTTCAGTCGTCCACTTTATCGTCCATTTTTAACACAAAAAAGATGAACGATGACGACGACGCGCGTTCCCGCGGGTCGTTCGTCATCCTCGTTCATCGGGCTGACATGCAGGCCAACCTGACGACCTCGTCAGGTTGCTGCATGTCAGGGAATGGGTGAGAGAGCCCGGCGCTGAACGATATCGCTAATGATATCGTTCAGCGGCTGTGCTCAATGTCATGAACGACATTGAGCACAGCCTGCCGGGGACACACTAGACGATATCGCTCAGGGAGCATATCGTCTAGTGTGTATGCACCTTTACTCCGAAACCCTAATTTTGTGGACGGCATGGCTGCTCACCCCTTCACTTCGAGGAGATTAGCGGGGATATACAATATTGGATCTTTGGTATCCACAGACAACAAATGCTTACTAAGCTATACAGAGGTTTCTTCAAAATGTGCCATAGTTAGCCCTTATCCTTTAGCTTTCCTACAAATCCGATTTTACATAACACGTAATTGGTCATTTTTTAGATGGGGATTGGGATAGTACTTTGGATTGCTTTTTAAAGCAACATGTACCTAACCACAAGGCAATATCTGTCCATTATACATTTTTGAGGGACATTTTGGACCATATTAATATTACTGGGGGTATGGCTGGATGGTTGACCCACTTCCTTACTTTAACTACTCTATGTCAGCACTGGAAAAAGGCCTTTTTGTTTTCCAGGAAAACACTACCATACAGCATGTACACTGAACTCTTTCTCGATATATATCATAATACCTATCTATCCCCACTCCAACGTTTCTGAATGGTGACCTCAGAGAATCATGCTTGTCCAGAATGTCAACAGGAGGGGGCTGATATATATCATTGCCTCTGGGCCTGCCCCATAACCCAATATTGTTGGCACCTTATTCGCCGCTATGTAGAAGCAACACTTTTGTGCCTTTCACCCCGGAATGGGCAATCTTAGTATTTGATTCCAATATACGAATGACTATAGCAAGTAGGAAACTTTTATTAGCCAGTAGTGCTGCTGGCAGGAAAACAATTTTGCAGGGCTGGATAGACAGTACACCTCCTCAAATACCTCTGTTCCTGAACAAACTTTATTTTCTATTCAGGATGGACTGAGTGGAAACACTTCTATGTAAAGAAAAATACGTGGAACGTTTCTTTTTGGTATGGGAGTCATATATAGATAGTCTCCCACTCACAACTAGGAAACAAATCCATCATAGCTTTAATAATACCATGTGATATCTTCCTAGGTTAGTGACACAAGACCCACCTATTTCCTATTTCCTAATTCAATAGGTTCCTTCCCAAGGCTCCTATTATAGTGTTTTGGAATCGTGGCTGCAGTTGCTCCTGATAATTGTTTATTTTTAGCTCTTTTCCTTTTTCGTTTGATTTATTTATTTTATTTATATGTTAACAGTCTGTATGTTACAATGTGTATGTCACGTTACTTATTCTCACACTATCGATATTATCTATTTTTGTCTGTGTGATTTTCTAATGTGACTACATTTATTCAGACTCTCGTATATTGTATTTGCTATTTATATTTTGTTATATTATATTTGTTAATATTTGTTCTATGATGTCTCAATAAATAATTGTTTAAAAAAAAAAAAATTGTTAAACAATATGATTCTATGATTTTTTTTATATTCATTTATCTATTTGTTCTATGCTTTAGCATCAAAGTAATTTAAAGTATTGAGACAATAAATTGTGTAAATTTCAATAAAACCTTAAAAATTAGGGTGTTCTACAAATTTTGACCGGTATTGTACATACCCTTAACAAACCCACATTGCATCACCTACACACATTAGGTTGAAGTGCTGGATTTCTCTCAACATTTGTACCTACTATTCAGAGAGACTGGACAGCTCTCAAAGTAATCACTGCAGCTCACTAAATACAAGGAATATTGGTCTTAGCTTATGCTCCCATATGTATTACTGACAGTCACATGACCACAGTTCATTGTGGGGCTATTTCATAGAAGCATTCCAATTGATCCTTCTGGGTACAAATGGCAGGAAGTGCAGAGCAAGCTACTTGCTCTCATCTTTGGCTACATTACTGGAATCACTGTCTACTAACTGTTCTGACCTTTGGCCATTGATAAAGAAAAGCTGAATGTAAAAATAATGTTTGTACAAAACTGTAGGTCTGAATAACGGAAATGTTTTTCTATTGTCCGAACAGGAGACTGTCTCAGGGACACACAGTTCTAATAGAGATCTGAGGATGCAGCCTTGATTTATCAAACATATTTTTACAGAATATACTAAGTACTAACTACCAATCACGATGTAGGTTCTCCAAATGTTATACTAATTATTTAATTAAATCTAACCAACCATATTAAATGTAATCCTGCATAGAGGCAAACAAGTAAACTACAATAAGGCCCATTTATCACATACTCAGGAGTTCTTAACATCAACTGTTTTTATTGTAGCCAACACAACGCTACATTCAGGACTGGCCCTAGCCAATTTGGTGCCCTAGGCAAGATTTTGGCTGGTGCCCCCTATCAGATAATCCCATCACCAATCTTAAAGTGGGTACACGCCTGACATATATCTGCAGATTATGGTTGTTCATACACATTGAACAACCATCATCTGTTGTCCCGCTGGCTGGGGGTCATATAGTGACCTCCACCCCACCGGCCTCTGCAGCGAGTGTAAGGGCGGTCAGCTGATTGACCAGACACACAACATGATGAGCAGATATATCCGCCAATGACTATACTGCACAGCCGAAGCAATATGTCTGTGAACAACGTTAACGGACATATCATGTGTACGGGATATATTCGGCATCTCTGCAATCGGGATGCCTACACTTACATAACCTGCGCCAGAATCGCAACGCCGAAATCCTGACCGCCGGGATACTGAAGGTAAGTCGCGGGGTTCGGGGAGGGTTAGGTTTAGAGGTTAGGCACTAAAGTGGGTGGGTTAGGTTTAGGGTGCGGGGAGTGGGAGGCTAGGTTCAGGCACTAGGGCGGGAGGTTAGGGTTAGGCACCAAAGAGGGGGGGTTAGGTTTAAGGGAGGGAGAGGGGGAGGGTTAGCATGTGTATATACACTGGCCTAGGGACACACACTATATCGGCTGTTTCATTAATTATGTCGGCCAGTGTGTACCTAGCATTAGTGTTTACACGCGGATGCCAAAAGATATATCTATATCTATCTATATAGATATAGATATATATATATATATATATACCCACACATGTGTGTGTGTTTCTGTTTAATACCAGCCACAAGGATAAATATATATTACACACACACATGCATGTATATATATATATATATATATAAAAAAGCAAATATTCACATTCGTAAAATACATATATACACATATGGTATAGCTATATTTCTTGTGAGTCGTGATGCAGTTAAAAATCAAATGGCAGGGAGACAGCGTGCAAGGGAGAAGACTGAGACACCCCCAGGTAACAGAGCAGAGTAATAAGGGTTGGAGGACCTGGGAGCTGCAGGCAGAGCATTACCTCTGCATAGCATAGAGACACTGACACCGGCACCGTGCGCCTCACTCTCTCCAGTCACTGACACCTGGCGCCACCAACAGCAACTAATCACCGAGGTTACCCGGCCCCAGGGGATCTGTACCTGATCTGTCACTGAGCCATGCAGCCACTGTTAGGCCAGTGTCATAGCTCCTCCATGCTCCTCATTGCTGCAGCGGGACTGACACGCTGACTCCTCCTCAGTCGGTCACATGGTTGTGACTTCATCAAAGCATACCTCCCAACATTTCAAAGAAGCAAGGAGGGAAAGGGCCCGCGCCCGGAAAGGGGGCTTGGCTTCCAGAAAAAGGGGCTAAGTCAACTGAAAATGGGGCGGAGCCTTGCGGCTTCCCCTGTTTTCGTCACTCTCTCCGAGATGCTGGGCAGCCACCAGGCAGTCCGTACACAAGAGAACAGATGCCGTGCGCATGAGCATGGCATCTATTCTCCTCCTGCACACCCGCTGCTCTGCTATGCAGAGCAGCGGTATGTGCTCTCCCCAACTTCCCCCCACCGCGGGACACAGCGGCCCATCGCGGTAGCGACAGGGGGGAGCTGCAGAGCCGTGGAATGCCCTTGGCATTTCAGGTGCCCTAGGCATTTGCTTAGAATGCCCATGCCTAGGGCCAGCTCTGGCTGCATTGAAAAATGGATTACAACCCTGGGAAATCCAGTTTAGAAATAACACAAAATAATACTATGAAGTATTTCACAGAGAACATATTCTCAGAGAAAACCATTACATTTTATTTTACCTAATCAACAAGAGGGCTTCAATGCGATTACCAAGACCACCTTAATCTTTTATTGTAATTTCCCTGTACTGTGCTAAGAACACTTTGTGGTGCCATATAAATAAAGGGTAATAAAATAATATTTGGTAAAATAACTTGATTATTCCTGATTGTAATGTGAGTTTCTGTTTATGAAATGCATCACTTGCTCTTCTATTATTGATTTTTTTTTCAAAAAGTTGAATAACATTCCACTATTGCAACTTGACTGGTATGTAATCTAATTCCACGCCTTATTCCCAGGGTCATCACTACAGCGCATGCGAAAATCACCGGGAAAATTGCTGCCGCACTATTTTTCCCGATAATTAAAGTCAGAAGAGCCGGCCGATGCGGGACTCCGGAGAGGTAAGAATACTAATTATATGGGTAGAGGGTGTGCAGTGTATACCTTCATGTGCCCAAGAAGAAGCTTCTTGGTGGTGACAAGTATCCATTTTACGCTGTAACAGTCCCTTGAGTGCCGCCTCTGTTATATTATATATATATTATATATTAGAGATGTGCACGGACCCCAATGTTTTGGTTTTAAATTGTTTTGGTTTTGGATTTCTTTAAAATTATAAAAAAACAACTGAAATCATGTAAGTTTGACCTGTTTTTCAATCCTACAGTATTATTAACATCATTAACAGTCATTTCCACTCAGTTTTGACCACCTCACAGCTCACAATATTGTTTTCACCAATATATTGGTCAAAGGCTGGCTGGCTGGCTAAACTAAGCAGCAGAGCAGGGGCACAAACACATGGCAGTTTAAAAGAACATAGCACATCTATGAAACATAGTGGCACGGCAATGGCAGACAGGATGGCAGTTTAATAAACTATACGGCTTTATGAATTGTTCTCTTTTTTTTTTTCCAAAGAATATTTTATTCACTAGATGAGAGACAATCGTCACTGATACCTACGCAGAGGTCTGTAATAACAATAGGACTAACCAAACCAAAACGAATGCAAATCACAGACAATAAAGTGAAATAAGTAAGACTCGTACATGGAAATTAGTTACTCCATAAACTAGTTTCATCTGATTTTAATATAACAATGACAATACAAAGAAAAGAAGCAGAAAGTGTAGTAATAGATAGTAAGGAGGTGTGGAGTGGCCATCCACATAGAGGCAGGGCCGGATTAAGGGGGGGGCACTGGGGGCATGTACCCCCGGGCCCCCCTCTCGGACAGGGCCCCCTGCCACCAGGCCCGGCGACGGGGGGTCTAGGGGCACACCTGTACCGGGCCCCGAAGTTCAGAGGGGCCCCGAGTGCTCAGGGCACCAAGCACCTTTCTGCCGCGGTTCCACGGATTGTGTAAACACCCCCCAGGCCAGGCTCCAAGCGGAGACTCTGCATCACCTCCACCGCCGGCCCTGGCCCCCGTCCCTCTTACTTGAACGGGCTGTGGGCGCCGCTGGCGGGGGTCCGATGCTTGCGCTGCACATACGTTATGCGCGGCGCCGCATCAGCGTCATGAACTCATTCCCATTTCATGACGCTGCGCGACTGCCTGCACCGGTCCTCCACCCTGGCCTCCTATTCACCACTGAGGAGCGGGCGCTGGGCTCAACAACGACAGCAGGGAGCCAATTAGTCACCGACAACACCCGCTGCCGCCTACCCACCACCCGGCAACCTCCACCTGTTGGTCTGGGCTGCACCATCCTGGTCTGTGCACTGTCTGTCCCAGTGTTAGGGTAAGTCAGTGACATACCTTATTCGTTTAGGCAGCTCAATTTTTGTTATATAGATTTATATATATATCTATGTATATATATCTATGTGTATATATAATATAGATCTATGGGGGAGATGTATTAACGGCAAAATGCGGTAAAACCCCCGAAAATTCAGTTTTCAGGTGGTTTAGCGCATTCCCCGTATGTATTAAGCAGCAGAATGCAGCTTCGCGTCGCTAGGTAACGCCACCTTCAGGTGGCGTTACCCAATAGAAGCCTATGGGCTTCTTTGCGCGTCGCTCGGGACTGGGAGGGATCCGATCGGATCCCTCCCATGAGCCCCCGCGGCCCGCATCCTTCTGCGCATGCGCAGAAGGACTTCTGGGTGTTCAACCCGGAAGTCCCTCTGCCCGGCAGCATCGCAAAGGACAGCTCTCATCGAGAGAGCTGTCCTTTGCGAAATCCTTGGTACATACCGCGGTAATGAACCGTGGTATGTACGCGAAGTCGGGGGGGATGTACCGCAACGGCGATGTCGCCGTTAATACATCTCCCCCTATATATATATAGAGAGAGAGATCTATATATATATTTATATGTATATGATATATATATGTTTATATATATATAGATCTATATCATATACATATAAATCTATATATAGATCTCTCTCTCTCTCTCTATATATATATATATTATCTCTATGGGGTAAATTTACTAAGATGGGAGTTCTATTAAGAAGTGATGTTGCCCATAGAAACCAATAAGATTCCAGGTATTATCTTCTAGAAGGTGCTAAATAAATGAAAAGTAGAATCTAATTGGTTGCTATGGGCAACATCACTTCTTAAATAGAACTCCCATCTTAGTAAATTTACCCCTATATATCTATAGATCTGTATATTATACATATATATCTATATATAGATCTATAGAGAGAGAGAGAGATGTGTGTGTATATATATATATATATACACAACTATATATAAATATAGACCTATATATATGTATATACACAACTATATATAAATATAGACATATATATATATATTAGGGGTGAGCGGGTTCGGATTTCTGAAATCCGAACCCCCCCGAGCCCCCCCGATCCGAGTCCGATCCGAGTCAGGCTCGACTTTTCCCGCCGGACTCGGATTCTGAAATCGAGGCAAAACGTCATCTTCCCGCCTTCCGAGTCTCGCGGGTTTTGGATCCTATATAAGGTACCCGCGTCGGCGCCATTTTCTCACTCGGCTGTGGACAGTGAAGAGGGAGGGTGGGAGTTAGGGCTGGCTGGGCTGTGTAGTGTAGTGTAGTGCAGAGTAGTGTTGTGCTGTGCTGTGCTGCGCTGTGCTGCTGTTGTCCACTACTTCAAAGTCCATAGGGGCTGGCTGTGTTGTACTGTGCTGCTGTTGTTAATAGGGGCTGTGTCCACTACTTCAAAGTCCATAGGGGCTGGCTGGACTGTGTTGTGCAGTCAGTTGTCCATAGGGGCTGTGTCCACTCCAAAGTCCTGTGCAGTGTCCCAGTCCTAAAGGGGTGCTGTAGTGTTGTCCAGGGGGTGCTCTGTCCATCAGGGGTGCTCCCCCCAAGTGCTAAAAAAATAATATTTTTTTCTGTGTTTGTGAATTGTGTGCGCAGTAGCTGCACGTGCATCAACAAAGTAGTGCCAAGCGTGCGCCTGTGTCATAAGTAAATGGCCGGCTGGCTTGACCGTTAAAGGGTGCTGTAACCCCCAAAGTACACTCCAGTCCAAACCAAAAAAAAAATTATTTTCTGTGTTTGTGAATTGTGTGCGCAGTAGCCGCACGTGCATCAACAAAGTAGTGCCAAGCGTGCGCCTGTGTCATAAGTAAAGGGCCGGCTGGCTTGACCGTTAAAGGGTGCTGTAACCCCCAAAGTACACTCCAGTCCAAACCAAAAAAAAAATAATTTTCTGTGTTTGTGAATTGTGTGCGCAGTAGCCGCACGTGCATCAACAAAGTAGTGCCAAGCGTGCGCCTGTGTCATAAGTAAAGGGCCGGCTGGCTTGACCGTTAAAGGGTGCTGTATCCCCCAAAGTACACTCCAGTCCAAACCAAAAAAAAAATTATTTTCTGTGTTTGTGAATTGTGTGCGCAGTAGCCGCACGTGCATCAACAAAGTAGTGCCAAGCGTGCGCATGTGTCATAAGTAAAGGGCCGGCTGGCTTGACCGTTAAAGGGTGCTGTAACCCCCGAAAGTACACTCCAGTCCAAACCAAAAAAAAAATAATTTTCTGTATTTGTGAATTGTGTGCGCAGTAGCCGCACGTGCATCAACAAAGTAGTTCCAAGCGTGCGCCTGTGTCATAAGTAAAGGGCCAGCTGGCTTGACCGTTAAAGGGTGCTGTAACCCCCGAAAGTACACTCCAGTCCAAACCAAAAAAAAAATTATATATTTTCTGTGTTTGTGAATTGTGTGCGCAGTAGCCGCACGTGCATCAACAAAGTAGTGCCAAGCGTGCGCCTGTGTCATAAGTAAAGGGCCGGCTGGCTTGACCGTTAAGGGTGCTGTAACCCCCGAAAGTACACTCCAGTCCAAACCCAAAAAAAAATTATTTTCTGTGTTTGTGAATTGTGTGCGCAGTAGCCGCACGTGCATCAACAAAGTAGTGCCAAGCGTGCGCCTGTGTCATAAGTAAAGGGCCGGCTGGCTTGACCGTTAAGGGTGCTGTAACCCCCGAAAGTACACTCCAGTCCAAACCAAAAAAAAAATTATTTTCTGTGTTTAACCGCACGTATATATCAAATCGATATAACATAAATGGAGGACCAAACTTTCTCCGATAAAAATAAAATAGAGAAAGATCAAGAACCACTTCCTCCTAGTGCTGAAGCTGCTTCCACTAGTCATGACATAGACGATAACATGTCATCAACGTCGTCTGCCAAGGCCGATGCCCAATGTCATAGTAGAGGGCACATACAATCCCAAATGGCAAAGTTCAGGAAAATTACCTTGAAAAAGACATTTAAATCAGCTGAAGAGAAACGTAAACTTGCCAATATGCCATTTACGACACGGAGTGGCAAGGAACGGCTAAGGTCGATCCCTAGTATGTTCATGACTAGTGGTTCAGCTTCACATGACGATGGAAGCCCTCCTCCCACTAAAAAAATCAAAAGATTTAAGCTGGCAAAAGCACAGCGAAGAACTGTGCGTTCTAAGAAGATATCACAAATCCCCAAGGAGAGTCCAAGTGTGGTGGTGGTTGCGATGCCTGACCTTCCCAGCACTGGACGGGAAGAGGTGGCTCTTTCCACCATTTGCACGCCCCCTGCAAGTGCTGAAAGGAGCACCCACAGTCCACTTGCTGATATGCAAATTGAAGATGTCACTGTTGAAGTACAACAGGATGAGGATACTGGTGTAGCTGGCGCTGAGGAGGAAGTTGGCGAGGAGGATTCTGATGGTGATGTGGTTTGTTTAAATCAGGCTCCGGGGGGAGACGGTTGTTGTCCGTGGGATGAAAAAGCCCATCACGGTCATGCCTGGGCAGAAGACCAAACATTCCACCTCTTTGGTCTGGCAATATTTCTATCCAAATCCGGACAACAACTGTCTTGCCATATGTACCATATGTAAAGGTGAAATAAGTAGGGGTAGGGACGTCAACCACCTAGGAATATCCTCCCTTATACGGCACCTGCAGCGCGTTCATTAAAAGTTACTGTCAAGTTCAGAAACTTTGGCTAAGACCGTAAGCAGTCCAGGGACACCTAAATCCCGTTGTCCTGTTGTATCCAAGCGCCTGCAAACCACACCGTCAACTCCCTCCTCGTCAATTTCCTCCTTAGTCAGGATCGGAAGTAGTCCTGCTGGCCATGTCACTGGCATGACTGACTCTCCTATCCGGGATTCCTCCAGAGGATCCTGCATTGCTACGCCTACTGCTGCCGCTGCTGCTGTTGCTGCTGCTGGGAGTCGTTTATCATCCCAGAGAGGAAGTAGGAACACCACTACTTTTACTAAACAATTGACCCTCCAACAGTCATTAGCGAGGAGGATGAAGTACGATAGCAGTCATCCTGAAGCAAAACGTATAACTGAGGCCTTGACTGCTATGTTGGTGTTATACGTGCGTCCGGTATCCGCCATTAGTGCAGTGGGATTTAGACAATTGATGGAGGTAGTGTGTCCCCGGTTCCAAATCCCGTCTAGATTCCACTTCACTAGGCAGGCGATACCGAGACTGTACAGAAACGTCAGAAAAAGTGTCCTCAGTGTCCTGAAAAATGCCGTTGTACACAATGTCCACTTAACCACGGACATGTGGACAAGTGGAACAGGGCAGACTAAGGACTATATGACTGTGACAGCCCACTGGGTAGATGTATCACCTTACGCAGCAACAGCAGCAGCGTCACCAGTAGCAGCATCTCAGAAACGCCAGCTCGTTCCAAGGCAGGCTACGCTGTGTATCACCGGTTTCAGTAAGAGGCACACCGCCGACAACCTCTTAGAGAAACTGAGGGAAATCATCGCCCAGTGGCTTACCCCACTTAGACTCTCCTGGGGATTTGTGATATCTGACAACGCCACCAATATTGTGCGGGCATTACATCTGGGCAAATTCCAGCACGTCCCATGTTTTGCTCACACAATAAACTTGGTGGTGCAGAATTTTCTGAAAAGCGACAGGGGCGTGCAGGAGACGCTTTGGGTGGCCCGAAAAATTTCTGGCCACTTTCGCCATTCAGCAACTGCGTGCCAAAGACTGGAGCGCCAGCAAACACTCTTGAACCTGCCCCGCCATCACCTGAAGCAAGAGGTTGTGACGCGGTGGAACTCAACCCTCTATATGCTTCAGAGGATGGAGGAGCAGCAAAAGGCCATACAAGCCTATACATCCACCTATGACATAGGCAAAGGAGGGGGTATGCACCTGACTCAAGCGCAGTGGAGAATGATTTCCGTGTTGTGCAAGGTTCTCCAGCCCTTCGAACTTGCCACACGTGAAGTCAGTTCAGACACTGCCAGCTTGAGTCAGGTCATTCCCCTCATCAGGCTTTTGCAGAAGCAGCTGGAGAAAGTGAAGGAGGAGCTAAGACGGAGCGATTCCGCTCGGCATGTGGGACTTGTGGATGAAGCCCTTCATTCGCTTTGCCAGGATTCCAGGGTGGTCAATCTGTTGAAATCAGACCACTACATTTTGGCCACCGTGCTCGATCCTAGGTTTAAAGCCTATGTGGTGTCTCTCTTTCCGGCCGACACAAGCCTGCAGAGGTGCAAAGACCTGCTGGTGAACACACTGTCAGCTGAAGCGGAACGTGACACGTCAACGGCTCCTTCTTCATTTTCTCCCACAACTGGGGCTGCCAGGAAAAAACTTAGGTATCCTAAGCAACCCGCTGGCGGTGATGCAGGGCAGGCAGGACCAAGTTTGGACATCTGGTCCGGACTGAAGGACCTGGCAACAATTTCTGACATGTCTACTGTCACTGCATATGATACTGTCACCATTGACAGAATGGTGGAGGATTACATTGGTGACAGCATCCAAGTAGGCATGTCAGACAGTCCATACCTGTACTGGCAGGAAAAAGAGGCAATTTGGAGGCCCCTGTACAAACTGGCTCTATTTTACCTGAGTTGCCCCCCCTCCAGTGTGTACTCCGAAAGAGTGTTTAGTGCAGCCGGGAACCTTGTCAGCGAAAGGTAGGAGGTTGCTTCCACAGAATGTGGAGAAGATGATGTTCATCAAAATGAATTATCAGCTCTTCCAGGGAGACCAGCCTCCAGAAGGTACAGAGGGACCTGTGGTGGTGGATTCAAGTGGGGACGAGTTAATACTTTGTGAGGATGAGGATGTACACACTGAAGAGGGTGAGGAATCGGTGGATGAGGATGACATCTTGCCTCCGTAGAGCCAGTTTGTGCAGGGACAGATTAATTGCCAGCTTGTTTTGTGGGGGCCCAAACGAACCAATCATTTCAGCCACAGTTGTGTGGCAGACCCTGGCGCTGAAATAATTGGTTTGTTAAAGTGTGCATGTCCTGTTTATACAACATAAGGGTGGGTGGGAGGGCCCAAGGACAATTCCATCTTGCACCTCTTTTTTTTCTTTGCATTATGTACAGTTTGGGGCCTAGTTTTTCTAACTGCCATCCTGTCTGCCACTGCAGTGTCACTCCTAGATGGGTCACGTGTTTGTGCCGCCCACTCGTGTCGCTTAGCATAGTCATCCAGCTACCTCGGTGCAACCTTTTGGACATAAAAACACTATTGTGAGGTGTGAGGTGTTCAGAATAGACTGGAAATGAGTGGAAATTAAGGTTATTGAGGTTAATAATAGCATAGGAGCAGAAAAACCTACAAATTCTGTGATTTTAGCTGTTTTTATGCTTTTTTAAAAAAAAATACAGATCCAAAACACAAAACCCAGAACCCAAAACACGGAAGGGTGGTTTTGGCAAAACCAATCCAGATCCAAAACACGAAGAAAGATCCAGATCCAAAACCAAAACACAAAACACGAAAAGTGGCCGGTGCACACCCCTAATATATACACACTAACACATACAGACATACATACCCATATATACACACTCACACAGACCTATACAGTTCATACACATATATACACACTAACCCATATATACACACTAACACAGACATATACAGTACGTACACATATATACACACTAACACATAGACATACATAAACATATACTGTATACACACTAACACAGACATATACAGAACATACCCATATATACACACTAACACAGACCTATACAGAACATACCCATATATACACACTAACACAGACCTATACAGTACATACCCATATATAAACACTAACACAGACCTATACAGTACATACCCATATATAAACACTAACACAGAGACATATACAGTACATACACATATATACACACTAACACAGACATATACAGTACATACACATATATACACACTAACACAGACATATACAGTACATACACATATATACACACTAACACATACATATACAGTACATACACATATATACACACTAACACAGAGACATATACAGTACATACACATATATACACACTAACACAGACATATACAGTACATACACATATATACACACTAACACAGAGACATATACAGTACATACACATATATACACACTAACACAGAGACATATACAGTACATACACATATATACACACTAACACAGACATATACAGTACATACACATATATACACACTAACACAGACATATACAGTACATACACATATATACACACTAACACAGACATATACAGTACATACACATATATACACACTAACACATACATATACAGTACATACACACTAACACAGACATATACAGTACATACACATATATACACACTAACACAGACATATACAGTACATACACATATATACAGTACATACACATATATACACACTAACACAGAGACATATACAGTACATACACATATATACACACTAACACAGAGACATATACAGTACATACACATATATACACACTAACACAGAGACATATACAGTACATACACATATATACACACTAACACAGACATATACAGTACATACACATATATACACACTAACACAGACATATACAGTACATACACATATATACACACTAACACATACATATACAGTACATACACACTAACAGACATATACAGTACATACACATATATACACACTAACACAGACATATACAGTACATACACATATATATACAGTACATACACATATATACACACTAACACAGAGACATACATAAACATATACTGTATACACACTAAAACACAAACATACTTATTACTTACACTTGTGCTGCTGTGCACAGCAGCTGGTTGCTAATGGGTGGCGGGCACCTTGCATTATTAGGCCCCGCCCATAAGGAACGACGCAATTCGCGGGTGTTTGGGGGGCGGGGCTTGATCCATTGGCTCCGCCCCTGTTACAAGCCGACTGAAGAGGGGAATCGTGAAGGAAGGGGGAGGGAGGGGTTTCTTCAGACTCGAGCATGGCTACTTAATCACTGCATGCCGGTAGGCAGTAGCAGTGCCCCACTCAACCTTTCACTCAAGGGGGAAGTGCGGGGGACTATGCAGCAGTTGCAGGAGCAGGCCCGGGCCCCCTCCCGTTCTGACAGTGTCCGGGGCCGGGACTCTAGTACCGGCAGTCCCCCCCTGATGGCGGCCCTGAACAGCAGCACAGCGCAGCACAGCACAACACTACTCTGCACTACACTACACTACACAGCCCAGCCAGCCAGTGAGAAAATGGCGCAGACGCGGGTACCTTATATAGGATCCAAAACCCGCGAGACCCGGAAGGCGGGATGATAACGTTTTGCCTCGATTTCAGATCCGAGTCAGGCGGGAAAAGTCAAGCCTGACTCGGATCGACCTCGGATCGGGGGGGGCTCGGATTTCAGAAATCCGAACCCGCTCACCCCTACCCTGGACCCTTTCTAATGGGAGACTGATGCCACAGCCTGGGGAGCCCTATCACCGGGCCCCCCAGCCGCAGCATCAGCCCTTACCGCTAGTCAGCCCAGGCCAGGGATCTCTGGGGAGTTGGAGACCCCTCCAATAAAAGGGTCTCCCTCTCCAGGGCACCCCTAGCCTAGGCTGATAGCCCGTGGCTATCCCCGCCACTCCTGGGTGGTGGGTGGCGGGTTGATTGTGTTAATGTAGTATAAAAATAGAAGAAAAAAAACATTGTCTTTACAGTAGAACTGCAGGTCCCAGCAAGCCTCCCCCGCATGCTGATACTTGGAGAACCACAAGTACCAGCATGCGGGGCAATAAGGGCCCACTGGGACCTGTAGTTCACCTGTAAAGAAATGTTGCAAGAAACACACACACACCTTACACAGTATAAGTTTAATACATACATACATACACAGTGCCAGATTAAGGTCCACATGGGCCTGGAGCTGAAATTTATGAAGGGCCTATTGTGTGTCACCACAGGTGAGTTTGATAAGCGCTGTGTCGATGTGACTAGTGATGTGGGGGCAGGGGGGTATCTATAATGGGTGCAGGGTGTCCATAAAAATATCTCCTCCCGGAAGGGGTTGTAGAATACAAACTTTCTATCATGCAGTACCAGTTATGTAATGTATTTTATTAGTAGAGAGAGAGAGAGAGAAAATATGTGTGTGTGTGTGTATATATATATATATATATATATATCTCAGAGAGCATCACAGGGACTTCCATATAATATAGAGTGCAATACACTGGCATATATTACAGAGGGCATGCCATATAATACAGAGAGCATCGCAGTGAGTGCCATATAATAGAGAAAGCATCGCAGTGAGTGCTGTATAATACAGAGAGCATCGCAGTGAGTGCCATATAATACAGAGAGCATCGCAGTGAGTGCCATATAATAGAGAGAGAATCGCAGTGAGTGCTGTATAATACAGAGAGCATCGCAGTGAGTGCCATATAATAGAGAGAGCATCGCAGTGAGTGCTGTATAATACAGAGAGCATCGCAGTGAGTGCCATATAATAGAGAGAGCATCGCAGTGAGTGCTGTATAATACAGAGAGCATCGCAGTGAGTGCCATATAATAGAGAGAGCATCGCAGTGAGTGCTGTATAATACAGAGAGCATCGCAGTGAGTGCCATATAATAGAGAGAGCATCGCAGTGAGTGCTGTATAATACAGAGAGCATCGCAGTGAGTGCCGTATAATACAGAGAGCATCGCAGTGAGTGCCGAATAACACAGAGAGCATCGCAGTGAGTGCCATATAACACAGAGAGCATTGCAGTGAGTGCAGTATAACACAGAGAGCATTGCAGTGAGTGCAGTATAACACAGAGAGCATCGCAGTGAGTGCCGTATAATACAGAGTATCGCAGTGAGTGCCGTATAACACAGAGACAATTGCAGTGAGTGCAGTATAACACAGAGACAATTGCAGTGAGTGCCATATAATACAGAGAGCATCGCAGTGAGTGCCAAATAATAGAGAGAGCATCGCAGTGTGTGCCATATAATACAGAGAGCATTAAGTGACTGCCATGTAAAGAGTAGTGAGTGCCATATAATACTGACCATCATATAGACCATCAGTGCCCACCATACAGTATAATACACTAAGCATCCAAGTGGCCACCTTACACTACAAAGAACACTGCACATAGTGACATATAATACAGAGAACTCCAAAGACCACTACAAAATACAGGGGACATCACACCCACCGATTATGGCCCCTGAAATGGGATAAGTTAGATCGGAAGCTGCTGGCAGATGTATGGGCCTGATCATGGTCAGACGATATTGGGCAGCTGCAAGGAAGCGGCTGTGCAACACTGTATAGCAAATATTTGTATACTGCAGTAGGTGTCTATAGGAAGCAGACGCCTCCTGACAGCATGAGCAATCTGAGTGCAGTGTCTGTAGATGCTGCCTCGGATCCCCATCGCGACTATCGGTCTCGATGGCGGCAGCACTGGCCAGACTAAATAAGCTCCAGCTTATTCAGGCTGGCAGCCTGTGAGGCTAGAAAATATGCGTCCACAGGCACAGACCCTGGCCTCGGTGCTCCCGGAAAACAGGGGTGACCCGTCTCCATTTCCGGCAACGGTGCCCAGGCATGCCCACGCTCCATCCACCCAAACACCACAGCATGTCAATCATGCTGCGGCTTGGAGGATCTCAGAGCGATATTGCAGAATCTGTTCTGCACATGCGCAGTTTTCCAGTAATTGGAAAACTGTGTGGTATCCCTCACCTGCATCTGACCATCAATCAGGCCCTATATCTATAATGCAGCACAGCCCTGCGCCCTCCTACCTCCCCCATCATTCACTCCAAACTCCCTCCATACTGTGTGCACTGCAGCCAGCGTGCCATCATGGGCACACTGAGACTGCGGCTGTAGCAGGAGGCCAATATAGCTGCAGTCCTCTCTCTCTCTCCCCCCCTCCCTCTCTCTCCCTTTCGCTATTGAACTGGCACTCCTGACTATATAACCAAGCTGCTTGGGTGCCCTCAGTGATGCATAGAAAAAGTAGAAAGAACTGCGGCACTCAAAGTCTGATGCACAAGACGATCTATATTAGCATAGAAACCAACGCTTCAGAGCCTCCAGGCTCTTTTTTCAAGGTTCACAAAGTATACATATAATATATACACACACACATATACACATAAACACATACATACACACTATATACATACATATACACATAAACATACACACACTATATATATATATATATATACACACATACATACACACATAGATAAACACATACATACACACACACTATATACATATATATATATATATATATATATACACATACATACACACACACACATAGATAAACATACACACACTATATACATACATATACACACATACATACACACACTATATACATACATATACACATACATACATATACACATATACATACATGCACACACTATATACATACATATATATATATATATTATATATACACACTATATACATACATACAAACACATACATACACACATAGATAACCACATACATACACATATATACACATGCACACATACAGTAGATAAACACATACACACAATATACATACATACATACATACACACACTATATACATACATATATACACACATACATACATACACACACACTATATACATACACACACACACATACATACACACACTATATACATACATATACACACATACATACATACATACATACACACACTATATACATACATATACACACACACATATATATATATACACACTATATACATACATACAAACACATACATACACACATAGATAACCACATACATACACACATATACACATACAGTAGATAAACACATACACACTATATACATACATACATACACACACTATATACATACATATATACACACATACATACACACACACATACATACACACACATAGATAAACACATACATAGGTGGCAGGCATTACACTGACCTGGTTATGCATGCTGTTTTTCAGCTGGTGACAGGTACCTTCCTTCCTGTGCAAGGCAGATCAGCCTCCGCGCTCCACCTTAGCCTCATAATTTCCAGGGCCAGCTGTATCAGCCCAGTTGCAGAGGAAGGCGGGGGAGCTTTAGATGACCCGGGAGAATCGGAAACCCGAGCTTCTGGTCACCTGGGGGATACAACTATGGTGGGCGACCCAGGCCGGGTTGGTTAAGCAGGACCTGGGGGCGGAGCTTCAGGAGCATGGGGGCGGAGCTATGAACTACACAGAGATCTTTGGAAAGCCAGGGGCGGAGCTTGTCTGTCCGGGGGCGCGGCTTTGGATGGCAGAGGGGAGGGAGGGTGTGAAAGGTCTGGGATTCGTATCCTAGTTCACTGTCTGCAATACAGACAGTCATGTTGTCAGGATTCAGTGCAGTGCAGACAGTGTTTACAGGGATTTTTATTTTCCCTGTCAGTACTGTCTGCAGTGGATCCTGTGGGCCTATTTCCATGGTGGGCTTGGAGCTACAGCTCCACCCGCCCCATTATTAATCTGGCCCTGTACATACACACTCACACAATACTCACCTATATTACCTCGAATGGTCCCCTTGGCCAGTAGGCATCCATAGGTCTTCTTAAAATAACAACACTAAAAACCCGACCCTCGCACTAAGCAATAACTATCCTAACAAGGATTATTCCTTCCTGAATGAAGCGCTCAGACACGGCTTTCTCCTTTGAAGGTCCGTGTCTGAGCATTCATTGGCTGAGAGAGGTCAGGCCCCGCCTCTCAGCCAATGAACGGCTCCCTTCGGCGCCCCAGAAACCAAGACACACGCACGGAAGCCCTTGCAGACCCCAGGGAGAATGCTCAGACACCACTCACCTCCACTCCCAGCGACTGAATACCAAACCCCCAAGGACGCCGGCGCAGAGGTGAGTAGCGGCCGATCCCAGGCCGCATCCTGACAGTACCCCCCCTTTCAGGGTGGACTCCAGACACCAAGTAGTGTACTGAAAAACTTAAAAAAACTCAAAACTTGAGACACCAGAAAAACTTGAGAAAACATCTAAAACTGCAAATAAAAAATACCAGGAAAAAATTGAAAAAAGTTTCAAGACTTGATATGAGGTACTGTAGATTAACCAATCTTGACGGTATCAGTTTGCTGATTTTTAATAGCTCTTTGATACTATTACTTTCGGAGTGTTTGATCCTGTACCATACAATCTGGAGAAGGACTTAAAGCGGTATATCTGAGTTTAATATCAGTGGGTGATAAACTCTTAGTAGAAGTTTCGTTGGAAAAGGTATCTGAAGGAGGACACAGAAAAAAACTCTTTACACGAATCAACAGATGGAGCTGAATTTAAACGAGGAACTCTAGAATGTGCTGGAATATTGCTTCCTGAGATGATCTGCTCAAAAAATAATTTCCTGTTGAACAAAATGTCAATCAATTAAAATAAGCCATCCTCATTAATTATCTTGGCCCCAAAACTCTTTGATTTCACTTGCTTGGATTTTACACCGTTACGGCCCAAAATAAAATAATTGGTTTTACTGCAAGTCTTCACAGAAACTTTGCCTCCATAACTCTCTATTAACAACTTGGCTTCATTATTCTCAATGGACTCCAAGACTCCCGTGCTTACAAAGGTCAAGTCCTTCATGCAATTATCTTCTCCCTGGAGACTTTGCTTAGTGCTAAGAACTTTAGCTGGTCTTATCTACCAAAGAAGATGAACGATCTGACTGGGCACATTAAATTTTCTTGTTCTTTAACTTGGAACCTTTTTCTTTCTGAAATGTAGGTACCTCAGACGTAGTAGTCACTGGAATGGACAAATCACTTGAAGCTACCTTCTCAGACATAAAACTGGATGCCCCCTGTTGGGTTGCAAAACACAAAATCCTTTCCTGAGACAAAAAACTTGAGACCCCTTCCTGGGGTAAGACACTTGAAAACCCCTCCTTTGGTACAACTTTAGGTAACTCCTCTTGGAGTGAGAAGCTTGAGACCCCCTCCTGGGGTACGACACTTGAAAACCCCTCCCGGAATATCACACCAGAAAGCCCCTTTTGGGTGCAAAACTTGAAGTCCCCTCCTGGAGAATGGCACTTGGAACCCCCTCCTGTGGTAAGACACTTGAAAACCCCTCCTGGGGTAAGAAACATAAAACCCCTTCCTGGGGTACAAAACTTGAAATCTCCTCCTGGGGCTTGAAACTTACATCCCTCTCTTGGGGCTAGAAACTCAAAAAGTTCCCTTGGAGTGAAAAAAATCGAAACCCTCTCCTGGGGTACAGCATTAGAAATCTCCCCTTGAGAAACAAAACTTGATTCCCATCCTGGGGCTTGAAACTTGAATTCCCCTCCTGGGACTTGAAACTTGAAACCCCCTTCTGGAGCTTGAAACTTGAGACCCCCTCCGGGGGTGAGAAACTAGAAACCCCCTCTTGGGGTACGAGAATTGAGACCCCCTCCTGGGGTATGAGATTTGACATCCCTTCTTGGGGTAAGAGACCTGAGACACTTAGAAACTCATCCTGGGATATAACACCAGAAGACCCCTCCTGGGATAAGACACTTGAAAACCCCTCCTGGGGTATGAAACTCGAAATGGAAACCCCTTCTTGGTGTGGGAAACTCAAAACGAAGACCCCCTGCTGGGGCATGAAACTCAAAACAAAGACCCCTTCCTGGGGTGTGAAACTCAAAATGAAGGCCCCCTCCTGGGGCATGAAACTCGAAACAGAGACCCCCCTTGGGGTGTGAAGCTTGAAACCCCCTCTTGGGGTATGGCTCTTGAAACACCCACTTGGGGTATGTGACTAGAGACTCCCTCCTGGGGGGAAGAACTCAAGACCCCTCCTGGGGTGAAGAACTCGAGGCCCCATCCTGGGGTGTGAACCCCCTCTTGGGGTACGGAACTTGAAACCCCCACTTGGAGTGAGAGACTTGAAACAGAAAAAAAGAACCGGTTGTTCCAATGACCCTTCTTGAACCATACTAGAAGCTGATATACTGTAGGTGTATTGAGAATTCCCCTAGAAACTTTAGTACAGCATACCCTTATTGGTATTGAAAACTCGGGTAGAACACTAGTTTTAGGCAAGGTAAATTGCTCCTTCGAAGGTGATAGCAAAACCGCTTCTTCTGGCGTAGTGACGTCAGACTTCCCTCCAGTGGACAGCAAAATAGTTGCCCCTCTAGTACCTACTGGTTCACAAGAATTCTTAGTACAGGGTATGGAACAGACTTTGTGCCTGATTCAGACTTGTTTGCTATCTGCGTACGCTCACTAGATGCGTATGCAAATTTGTCAAAGTGACGCCACCGGAAGCGATCCATGCTAAGGCATATGCACACCCACCATGTCTTAGCGAGCAGCCACTTTATGTATGCGTACGCCCAATCACACAGGCAGAGCCACTCACCAGCAACACGTCATTCCAGGAAGTGTATTAAAACTAGGGATGTGCAGGCTCGGATAGGTTCGAGTTTGCACGCCGAGTTCTGATTTTTCCCTCCAAAAAATGGGATTCAGAAAGAGGCAAAACGTCATCTTGCATGGACAAACATCATCATCCAGATGATGTTTTGCCTCTTCCTGAGTCCCGTTTTTTGGAGAGAAAAACCCGAACTCGGCGTGCAAACTCGAACCTATCCGAGCCTGCACATCCCTAATTAAAACATTGGTACATCAAGCTTTACCCTACCGCAAGCATTGCGAGGAAATCAGTGTTAAAAAAGGGAAGTGACGTGTACTATGACGCTGCCTGTTAAAACGGGGTTGAAACACTCAGGCACGCCTGCGTTCGCATCTACAACCCCCCGTTATTAGTGTCCTGCCCCTGTTACCACCCACAAATGGCCTCTCCTGTCACTCATTACCCTGGGCTGCCTTTCCTGGGTGAGCGAGAGGGTTGTGATCGCAGTGTGTAGTTCGCGCACGCATGCACGTACACAGAAAATGGGTCTGCTTGCGAACGCACAGCGCGAGCAAGTGGCTCTGAATCAGGCCCTTTGTCCAGTTTGGGATCGGAATCACTAGACACTCGTACCTCTTTGACCATCATAGAGAAGAGTACTTTTCCTAAATTACTCCGACGAGGGTAATAACATCTTGTAACTGGACCCCAATTGAAAACTTGAATTGTCTTATTCTCAGTAAACTTTATCTCTTCGCCTGAAATTAGAAATGCAGGAACCTCTGATGATTGATGGGAAGAACCTGAAGTGCTGACTTTGGGGGTCTCACATCTTCCATCATTCCTCGGTGAGCGAAGAACACAGTATATAACCCTGCGTTAGGCGCAGCTGGCCTGACAGGTGCCACAAAGCTGTTCTCGCTCACCTCTCTGCCGCAAGGGGGCGCAGGGGCCTGCCCCTCCTAGTACCTTCCTATATCTAGGTGCTGTTTAAAACCCCCCTAGTCAGTTTTCCCGCCGCCTGTGTAGACTGCAGTAGTGACCTTCCTGACCTCTCAGGCTCACTGTGCCCGAACTCGTCCGACTTTTGAAGGTACGTATTTCTTTTTATTTTCTCACAATTTTGTGTATTTTGCTCATTTTATGAATGAAAATTACAAAGGTTGTGGGTATTTTGCGGAAATATGTAGGTTTGTCCACGGTCGCCTCTTAGGCACACTGCGCCTCTTAAAATTTAGTATTTTCTGTTTTACTTGCTTTAAGATTAATAAATGTGGTTTTGGGAATCAGATTTCCATATATTCTCTCTTTGTACAGTGCATCCGGAAAGTATTCACAGCGCTTCACTTTTTACACATTTTGTTGTTACAGCCTTATTCCAAAATGGAATAAATAAATTTTTGATCTCAAAATTCTACACACAATACCCCTTAATGACAATGTGTAAAAATGTTTTTTTCATATTTTTGAAAATGTAATAAAAAAACCCCTAAGAAATCACATTTACATAAGTATTCACAGACTTTGCTCAATACTTTGTTGACGCACCTTTGGCAGCAATTACAGGGTCAAGTCTTTTTGAATATGATGCCACAAGCTTGGCACACCTATCTTTGGGCAGTTTCGCCCATTCCTCTTTGCAGCACCTCTCAAGCTCCATCAGGTTGGATGGGAAGCGTCGGTGCACAGCCATTTTCAGATCTCTCCAGAGATGTTCAATCGGATTCAAGTCTGGGCTCTGGCTGGGCCACTCAAGGACTTTCACAGATTTGTCCTAAAGCCACTCCTTTGATAACTTGGCTGTGTGCTTAGGGTCATTGTCCTGCTGAAAGATGAGCCCCAGTCTGAGGTCAAGAGCGCTCTGGAGCAGAGTTTCATCCAGGATGTCTCTGTACATTGCTGCATTCATCTTTCCCTCTATCCTGACTAGTCTCCCAGTTCCTGCTGCTGAAAAACATCCCCACAGCTTGGTGCTGCCACCACCATGCTTCACTGTAGGGATGGTATTGGCCTGGTGATGAGCGATGCCTGGTTTCCTGCAAACATAACGCCTGCCATTGACGCCAACGAATTCAATCTTTGTCTTATTAGACCAGAGAATTTTGTTTGTCATGGTCTGAGAGTCCTTCAGGTGCATTTTGGCAAACTCCAGGCGGGCTGCCATGTGCTTTTTACTAAGGAGTGGCTTCCGTCTGGCCACTCTACCATACAGGCCTGATTGGTGGATTGCTGCAGAGATGGTTGTCCATCTGGAAGGTTCTCCTCTCTCCACAGAGGAATGCTCTAGCTCTGACAGTGTGACCATCGAGTTCTTGGTCAACTCCCTGACTAGGGCCCTTCAACCCCGATCACTCAGTTTAGATGGCTGGCCAACTCTAAGAAGAGTCCTGGTGGTTCCGAACTTCCATTTATGGATGATGGAGGCCACTGTGCTCATTGGGACCTTCAAAGCAGCAGATATTTTTCTGTACCATTCCCCAGATTTGTGCCTCGAGACAATCCTGTCTCAGAGGTCTACAGACAATTCCTTGGACTTCATGCTTGGTTTGTGTTCAGACATACACTGTTAAGTGTGGGACTTTATATAGACAGGTGTATGCCTTTCAAAATTATGTCCAATCAGCTGAATTTACCACAGGTGGACTCCAATTAAGCTGTAGGAACATCTCAAGGATGATCAGTGAAAACAGGATGCACCTGAGCTAAATTTTGAGCTTCATGGCAAAGGCTGTGAATATTTATGTACATGTGATTTCTTAGGGTTTTTTTTTATTAAATTTTCAAAAATCTCAAAAAAACTTTTTACATGTTGTCATTATGGGGCATTGTGTGTAGAATTTTGAGGACAAAAATGAATTTATTCAATTTTGGAATAAGGCTGTAACATAACAAAATGTGGAAAAAGTGAAGTGCTGTGAATTCTTTCCGGATGCACTGTACATCCTAATGAAGGTCACTGATCACTTTAAGAATGTTAGAATTGAGTTAATTAGGTGCTAATGACGATTTTATAACAGGCGCCTGTCAGGCACACTGCGTCTGAACCTGGGAGTCCCAGAGGTGCACCTGACATAGGGTTAATAAAGTGATCATCAGCACCACAATACAAACAAAGGTGTAATTCCCGAAGCAGCTGGCGTTCAAACACAGTGAGCCTAGGGCGCAGGAAACTTCGATGCCTCACACTACCTTGACTGGAGGAGATGGTAACTGAATCAGAGGCGGCACTAGAAGACTTAGGGAAACCTTGAAAAATTATGGGGAGAAGATGTTGTAGTTGTTCTAATAGCTGGGAAAAACTCATAAGATGTTTAATTACACTGGTATCAGGAAATTACGAGGTCAGAGGACACTTAAAAGGTGGATTAGAAGACTTAGAAAAATTTTCTGCAGCAGGTGTAGATGAAACTTATGACTCTGAAGAAACAGACACAGGAGACTTCACTGGCGGGACTTGTAAAGCAACTGGAGATAGTGTAGCAACAATGGAAAATGTTTATTTTAATTGGCCAGACAATTCTTGCAGTTGTTGATTCATGAGTTGCAGACTGGTCTCATGAGCTTCCACTTGGGAAAGTAATCCCAGAAACTTGCTTGATCCTGTAACCCGGTGGCTTGCATGTTTTTGGCTGTTCAAACTGTCACGAACCGGATGGGAAAGGCCAGGGGGTAGTGTGGCTAAGGAACAAGCCGGTGAGTGGCAGCTAGGTCTCCCTATTGCAGATAAACCCAGGTTGGGCTAGATCTGCCCAGAGGCGCGGAGTCTAACTCACTTGGTGGTCTTCACCAGTGACCCCCCCAGTTGGGATATGGGTTTCGCTGCACCAAGTGAGCAGGTTGCAGCCCTCTGGACAGGTACCTGGGAGTGGCAGCAAGACCGGAACTATATTAGCATGAATACTTGAACACAAGAGATGAACTGGATCCTTGAACACAGGCAATTTAGTGAATATGTGAACACAGGAGTTGAAATTAATACTTGAATACTGGAGTTGAAATGAATACTTGAATGCAGGAGTTGAGATGAATACTTGAACACAGGAGTTGAGATGAATACTTGAACACAGGAGTAGAAATTAATACTTGCACACAGGAGTTAAAATGAGTACTTGAACACAGGAGTTGAAATGAATACTTGAACACAGGAGTTGAAAGTAATACTTGAATGCAGGAGTTGAAACAAATACTTGAATACAGGAGTTGGAATGAATACTTGAATACAGGAGTTGAACCAAATACTTGAATACAGGAGTTAAAATGAATACTTGAACACAGGAGTTGAAATAAATACTTGAACACTGGAGTTGAAACAAATACTTGAACACAGGAGTTGAAACGAATACTTGAACATAGGAGAATGTACTGGAATAGCTAGAGGTCCATCTGAAAGCTAACTAGCAATTAGCACGAAAGCTGACACCACAGGAACACAGGGAGGCGGTTAGAGAGCTGAGCAGCACACTAAAAGACAACACAGGGATTTAATAGAAACACTGGAGTTCTTTGAGAGCTGAAGTAACATGCTTGGAATTAGCATGGAAGCTAATATAAGTAACACTGGTGTTCATTGTGAGGGCTGCAACCACACACTGTAGATGTTTCGTGGAAAACACCAGAGAGCATAATAATCACAGGAACAGCGAAGTTGAACAGCAGTTTCCTGTTCCTGGAGTCAGACTTAAATACCCCTGGGAAGCTGGTCATTGGATCAGAGGATCAGCTGAGTGACCACAGGACTACAAGTGGGAGAGACTAATCAGGTGGTATGGACCAACATGGCTGCGCCCAAGCCGGCACCCAAAAAACCAGGACACATGCATGGAAGCCCTTGCAGACCCTTGGGAGAATACTCAGACACCACTCACCTACACTCCCAGTGACTGAACACCAAAGCCCAAGGATGCCGGCGCAGAGGTGAGTAGCGGCCGATCCCAGGTCGCATCCTGACAGTTAATGGTCTACTTGTAAGCCGATATTTTACAGAGGAGTGAAGGTGTTGAAGCTGTAGGTATTGATAAAAGTACTCGTGTTATAGAGAGCACTTCATAAAAGTACTCACATCCTACCTCCTGCATGCATTACTGATCTGAGCTGCGTCTGTGGACACAGCATCAGATCATCTGCATGATCCTCTGCCAGCTGAGTGATCTCATGGATTCACTCAAGCCGGCGATCGCAGTTGCTCAAAAGAGGCCAGAAAATCTCCGCCAACTGAAAGAGATCCTGGCCTCTTCCCTCCCCCCAACGGCAGTGACGCCTCCGTTCTGGGAAAAGGAGTTCATTACCACCCCCTCCCTGCCCAGAAACAACAGCAGTCTGTCAATCACTGAGGATCGCAGAACCATACTGCACGGCGCACAGGAGCTACAATCGGAGATGTGCGCTAATCATCGGGTAAGCATACATCTCCTAATCAGCCCCATTGAAAGCAGATTTAAGGCTAACATAGCCATCATTACTTCAGTGATCTGCTGTGCAAGAAGATGTTGGCTGTCATTCTTGGTTCCTCTTGCAAATGCTTGTTTCACAATCAATTATTTGAAACTACTAGTCTTCTTGGTCCCCTTCTATGAGGAAGATTCACCCCCAAGCAGCAGCAGCTCTAGCATGCAAAGATTTTTCTTGGGAATCCTGGATAGGGGAGGATTCAGTTAGTCAGTAGTGGGTATAAGTTTTTGTGTGTGGCCTAAACTAGTATAAATGATGATGTGACACATGTAATGTGGGAAACAATGTTTATTGTGTGGATCCCACAAGATTACCCTTCACTAGTATATCAGTCCGACTACTAGTATACTTCCTCTCAAGGGGGACCTCTCCTTGGAGTGGGTGTGAGGTAATTCTTTAGGAACACCCTAAACTATAGCTCTATAGCCAGAGCTATATTCCCCACGGGGTGATATTGTCAAAGTCTCGTTCAGTGCCTGTTTAAAGGCTACTGTGATCAGTCCAGTAATGAACCAGTGAGTGAGACAGCATTCCCCTTTTAACTGATGTCACTTACTTGTAAGTGGTTGGTGTGCATGGTGTTGAGGTAGTGATGCTGCTGGGCTTGTTGGTAATTGGTGCCAGATTCACACTTTGCATGTCTGTTGTCGGCTCGGGCCCTGAAGGTGATATTCATTTCTTTGTTTCAGTGGTGGCCAGTGCCTTCTGACCACCAGGGTTGCCTTGCGAATGAGCATGAATCGTGCTGGTTCAGCATCTGTGTCAGCCCTGGCTTTCGTGTCTGAAGTCACGTGATCCCGCGGTCTCGCAATAGATGCAAGGAGACCGCTGTGTATAGTTTTAGATGCTGCTAATATGTAGTGGTGTGTGGTGTTGGTGAAAGTTTTTCCAACGTGTATCAGTATGAAACTCCTAGAAATAAACTCCAAGTACGCAGCATTGGAAAATCTCCGATAACATTGGCTGGCTCAGTGACCCATGTGGTCACGCAAGCCGGCCACTGCAGATACAACAAAGAAGCCAGGAAATCTCTGTCAGCCAACGGAGATCTTGGCCTTTTCCCTCCCTCCCAACGGCAGCGACACATCTCCATTTCATCTGCCCCGCCTATAATCCACCCTGATTTGCACCTATGATCCTGCACCTACTATTATCATGGAGCTGTGGGAAGCTATCCAGATGGCAAGGGTCAACAACTGTCCAGAGGTCTTCCGTCCACTTGTGGAATCAATGCCACATTGAGTTGCTGCACTTCGCCGAACGCAACATCCATCCCATAGCAATGTACACTTGTCCTCATTTTTGAAAACTAAACTAAAATACAAAAATAGCCGTTTCTGCCATCTCATACCAATTGAGCATTTTGTCCAGCTGTCACGTCATACACTGCAAAAATATACTTAATGTAGTGCATTTATTCATGCCCTTTGGGGTCATAGTCCCAAGATTATAAATCCACTTGGCTTCCTTTCACAGTAAATCCAAACCATGATCACCACTGGGTTGGGTATGAGATCCCGGCAGTCGGGATGCTGCTAGTCAGAATATTGATAGCGGCATCCCGACAGTCAGAATCCCGACACCCATAAGGAAAGAAGGTAAGAATAAACCTTACCCCTACCCTTAACCCTCCCTCCCCAGTGCCTAACCCTGACCTTCCCCCCCTAGTGCCTAACCTTAACTGTCTCCTCCCCGCACCCTAAACCTAACGCTCTCTCCCCGGTGCCTAAACCTAACCTCTCCCCCTAGTGCCTAAACCTAACTACCTCCTCCCCGCACCCTAAACCTAATGCTCTATCCCCGGTGCCTAAACCTAACCTCCCCCCTAGTGCCTAAACCTAACTGCCTCCTCCCCGCACCTTAAACCTAATGCTCTCTCCCCAGTGCCTAAACCTAACTGCCTCCTTCCCGCACCCTAAACCTAATGCTCTCTCCCCGGTGTATAAACCTAACCTCCCCCTCTAGTGCCTAAACCTAACCTCCCCCTCTAGTGCCTAAACCTAACCTCCCCCCACACCCTAAACCTAACACTCCCTGCTAGTGCCTAACCCTCCCTCTAATGCCTAACTCTCCCCATAAATGCCCAATACTTACCTTCGGGATGTCGGCAGTCGGGATTCTGGTGCCGGGGTCCCGACACTGTCATGATTTTGGTGCCGGTATTTCGCCCTTCGGCATCCCGCACACTGGGATGCTGACTACATCCCTCACCACCTCTATCTAGTGGGGGCAGCCAATTGATAATCACATATAATAATGAAGCAATTTGATGTCCTGCTTCTAAAAAATGTTTTGCGACTGTAAGGAGCCTCTTTGCTGACTGTGACAGCTCACACTGCTCCACTGTGTCTCAGCCAGGACACTGTATGACACGGCACCAGATTGCATTCTGGTCCCAGCTGTTGCCTAGCAGCCAGGATGCTGTGTGATGTGGCGGCTGCTTTGCCTACTGGTTCCAGGTCCTTAGCAGCCGGGCACTCTTTTGTTGCCATCTCCATCATTCATGTCACAGCTGCAGTGTCTTTACACTGATGAAGGGGCCTGTCCCAGTGGACACTCAGATTGCCTACTAGGATATTAGGCAGTGAGGACCTGGCCTCATTGTTGGTTATAGCGTCCAGTCCTAGAAGCTTACCAGTCTCTTTTCCTACTCTGACTGCTGTATTACACTGTTGTTGCCTGTGCCAGTTTAGTCTGCTGTGGCTTTACCCTGGATTCCAGCTTGTGTCTTGCCTCTCTGCAGCACTGTATCTATATTCTTTCATTATTTTTGGTAGCACTAACTCTATTCTCTGTCTGGTGTCTATTCCTGCCTCCTAATTACTTACATTAGCATACGGGCTCAATTACCCTTACTCCAGCCTAATTCTTAGCAGTCACATGGTTACTCACATAAGCTTCTACCGTCCTGATTAAGTCCTGGTGGCATCCAAGTACTGTTTAGAATATTTATCTCTATGGGAAAATATTGGCTGTGAAGACCTCTCTAGCGCAACTCTAGGAGTTTATGAGGTTTCCTGGGTGGGCTTTAGCAGCGACAGGCTTGTCAGTACTTTTATTGGTAAGTGCAATAGAGTTCCTAGATTGGGTCAATCTCTCATTGAATGTCTGTATCTTCTAACCTACATAGGTCAAACCACATGAACATTTTAGAATATAAATAACATGATCCATGTTACATGTTAGCTTCCATCTAAACTGGATATTCTTATCCATGTGGGGATGGTGAAAAAAATTACAAACTAGAAGTAACCAACATGTGGTACAGTATTTGCAAGAAAACCATCCCACCCTCTAGTCAGTTAGCCATGATGTAATGGTGTGGGGGACAGTTTTGGTGTGCATTTTTATAAGCAAATCCCTTAAATTAGGACCCTGTTTAATGCTCAGTAGTGGTGTAGTTTAGCACATTTCTTCAGGATTGGGTCACTCAAGATAATAGGCCAAATGTTTCCTGATGGTCCTTGATGTTTTATAAAGGTTAGTATCACAGCAAGTTCCAATAATCATCCTATTCTCCCCCTTTGAATCTGAAGAGACTGTTGATTATTTTCATCTGGCTTTCACCATGCATCTCTCAATGATTTGTTTACTGGAGCTTCTTTAACAGAAGCAAGTCTCAACCTCTTTGAGTTGTTATTCCATCATATTAACACTGGAATTGTTCTGCATTACTCTGGTAAATTGAGACAAAGGCAGATGGTTTTTCAAAGCAGGTGGATGGTGGCTACTGGCCTGTAGAAGAGTGTTTTGGTCTGTGGCTTTGCAGTATAAGCAATATGATGGACATCCCTCCTTGACTGAGATGCATAAGTCCGAGAAGTCACTAGCATTTGAGGTGAATCGTAGGAGTCAACCTCAATTAGCTTATCTACTATCATGGTAAACTCCACCATAGTGCCAATTCATAGGATAAAGAGGTCATCTATGAACTTTTTGAAAAAATAAGATCTTGGACCCATATCTTTGAAATATTTATGTACATTCATATGCATCATTTAAGATATTTACAAAGGGCTTGGGCCAAATTCGAACCCATAGCTGTTCCAGATAGCTGAACATAGTATTCATTGGTGTACATAAAATAATTTTGTTCCAAAACCATAGTGATTAACTCCAAAATAAATTATATCAAGGGACCATCATATGGACCATGGAAGAGAGAGCTTGTCTAAATGCCACTACACCATTTCCATAGGATGATGGTGTAAAGGGAGTTTCTATCCATAGTTGCCAAGATAACATTATCAGGGAGGGTACCCAGTTCACAAAGTTTACAAAGAAATCCCTGATATAACTGTCAGTATTTTTTTTTACAAAACACTGCAAAAGGAATCCAACATATTGTGCCAATGGATGGAGTATAGATCCCCTAACCGATATAATTGGGCAACCAGGAAGCTTATTCAAAGATTCATTCACTTTAGGTACAATATACATAATTGGTTACACTGGATAGGGCATTGTAACAAGGAATAGAATGTTGTCATTTATCATCCAACAATTGCTATTTGCCATCAATAGACAATTATCAACTTTCTTCTTAATGTCAAACATAGGACATTGATATATTCTCTTATAGGTATTGGAGTCCCCCAATTGCCTTCTCATTTCACTATCATAGTCTTGAGTATTCTGTATAACAATAGCCCTGCCGTTATCTGCAGGATGCAGAACTATGTTAATATCATCCCTTAGTTGTTTCAATGTTGCTCTTTCAGCCTTTTTAAGATTGTCAAATATAATCTTATTATCCTGGTCACTACTCCTCACATCATCGGCAATTATTCTGAGGAAAGGCTTAGTACTATAATTGTTAGAATCAGGCTCAAATTTGTTAAGGTAATGGAAGTGTAAGATTTCTATATCCTCCCATCTAGCAGTAAATAATACTTTCAATCTCAATTTGCATCCCATTTTTATAGTGGTCCACAGACCATCTACTGTAAATCCATTTAATCTGTTAGTTGGGTTGAATGATAATCCCATGCAGAGGCGTTGCTTATCTGGGTGACACCTGGTGCGGCTGGTCGGAGTTCTTCTGCGCGCCGCAGTCACGCGCGTACGGAAGGGTTGTGGTTTTGCAAAAGGGGCATGTCTTTGTATAGTGAAGCCATGCCCCTTATGTGTGCCGATCTTGGGGGCGTTCCCATCCCCAGTTTTCGGCACACAGTGGGCTTACCCAGCACTCCAGCAGCTGCTTGGGCAGCCCACAGTCTCTCCCCTGCATCTCTCCAGTTTCTGGCTTCTCGGTGACACCATCCGATGGGCTGACACCAAAATAGCAGAGCAGCTCTGCTATTTTGGTGTCACCCCCTCAGATGGTATCACCCGATGCAGCCCGCACCCCCCTTGTGATGCCAGTGATCCCTTGTTAATTAGTGACTCCTCAGCTGGTGACAGGATATGGTTAGAGAGATTAAAAATTAGCTCTTGTGTCTGCCCCGCCGAAAAAAAACACCACCAGTGGGGGTAAACTGTGAAATGACTCACGGGCATATTAAACAGTATAATTTTTACTAAAATAATGTGAAAATGGGTGTTTTCACACACTCTTCACATTATTTTAGCATCACTTAAATGTATTAAAGGGGCTTTTGGAGCAGTTTTTGTAGAAAAACTACTCCAAGCCCTTAAATTCGCATTATTTTAGTAAGCAGATCGCATTTCCTATACTTGTAATGGGAAATGCAATCTGTCTCAGATTTACAATAATAACGGCACCTAATCAGATCTTACCCCCTTTAATTCATTACACACTTCTTCAATAATCAAGAGGAGTAAAACGTTGATGACTTTATTGATATGTTTAATCATTACTACCTATATGTACGAATTTTAAATTTCCTTTTTTATTAAAATATGTCTCACATACTACACTATGGTATCTCGTGGTGTTGGTAATAGGATTTAATTGCAGACCTGCTGAAAAATAAATAGATTAAAAGATGAAAAGTGCCCATTGGTGCAGTATCTTTTATCTTCGCCAAGTGCACACATAAATAAAGCGTAAATAATATGCTCTTACCAGAAGCTAAACAATGAGCCTGAGTCGTGAGCAAAAGTGCACATAGCAGCGTCTATTGGTGACCATCCATCTGTGAGTTTAATGCAAATGTAGCTACAAACTCCTTCCCATGTGGACATCCATTAGGAAGAATGTGCAAGGCCTGAGACGCCCTCTTATAGTGTCTGTGCATGCTATAATACCAATTGGTGCGTCTTTATCGGTCGCACCATGGAAACTTGCACCATCCCGATGGCAGGTGCACTTTCTAAATCTGACATGGCCTCCTACACTTGTGTCTGTGTATCTGTGAACACAGACGCTTGCACTGACACGCCCACCACACTCCTATGACATGCCCACCACACTCCTATGACACGCCCTCTGAATGGACCATTTTTGCATACACCTTATCTAACTCAAGCATCGTAACAGTTTTAAAAAATGTTGGCGCTTGCGCAGTTGCAAAAAAATCGCTCAACTACGTGTACATTGGCATTGCATGCGGCTCTGAATCAGGCCAATATGTGGCTTATCTGGGTATCTTTAAGAGATGAAAATCACTTGCTGCCCCACCTTAAAATCTCCATCAACATATTCACAGGAACTCTGCAGTAAGAGGATCCAGTGTTATCTCTACAAGTTTGTGAGTTTGTGCTCACCGCTGGTGGTGTATGCACTGCTTCCTCCATAACTGTACAGTTGCATTCATGATTCTCATGTAATTCATTTGAATTTCCAGCAGGTGGTATCTATGTCAAACACATCTATCTGACCCTTGGCTTGGCAGCAGCCAACACAGAACATGTTTCTCCAGAAGATGCTGAGATTGAAAAGTACACCTGAAGCAACATTGAGGATATATGATGAGCTGTCCTTTCTTCAGCTTCTTCCTATTGTGCTTTTGAGAATCCTGTTTGCTGACATTGGACCTGATTCATCATGGATCGCAACTGCAACAGCGTACGCAGACGGACGATTGTTGCGTACTGCGCAAACGTATGCATCGCAGTGCGCGTGTGCGAATGCCTCACTGTGTTTGGGACTGCGATCACAGTGGCTACGCAGACCCACCGCAGAGTGACTGACAGGAAGTACCATTTGGGGGTGTTGACGGTGGGGTGATCGGTGAAACACAGGTCTGTCAATGCGTTTGAACGCCATTGCAGGGGCATGTATAAATTATCCACTGTGATGCCATATGCAGCCAGAGCTCTCTGAGTATGGTCAGAGCTTGTGCAAGTGAGCGTGTGGCTGCGATGTTGCTGATCGTTTCGCAGTCTTGCTAAGTATTACGGATGTGTGTAAGGTAAGGTGGGCGTCCTTATGTTGTGCTGCGAAAACGTAGCGATCGCAGAGGATTGGCATATCTTCGCAGTGAGACAGCGTGCATAATTGCAGCGGCGATCACATTTGCTGATGTCAGTAAGACCTCCCTACAAACGCCACCGGTTCCTAAGGGAACACCTGTGTTTGACCAGCCACCCCCCACTACCCGCCCACAAAACGGGGCGAGCCGTCACTCACCATCGACAGCCGCCCCGTCTTGTTGCGAGCCCTGTAGCGACTGAACTTCAGTCACTCGGCGGGGCACGCGCACGCCGGAAGCGGCGCATGCACAGTGCCTAAACATCCGGCCACTTGCGAGCACACAGCACTTGCGAGCGGCTCTGAATCAGGGCCCTAGTCCCATCTCAAAGATGTATTAAGTGAGTTGGTAAGTTGTGAAACTATTAACATTAGTAATATGAGTAAATGCTAAAGCTACAATTAAATTTATGAAACACAATAAAACACAGTAGAAATTTTCACTTTGGTTAAGATTAATACATAGATTCAGTACAGATGGATATAAATATAATTATTAAAAAGGACACATTTGTAGATAACATATTTTTATCCATTAGCCACTTAACTTGCTAATATTTTTCCCAAAAAATGCTCAGAAATTGACGTTCTTTTTAATGATTGAATTAGGTCAAGAACATCTTTTTAAAACTTATCCAACACGATTTTATTTAAGAAATAATATATTTTTGTAAACACTGCATACCGTAGAAGTAGTAATTTTATGGTATACTGTAGTGATAGCTACAGACAGCTGTACCATCAATGGTTTATGGGGCAACCATCGATTAAAAACCATCAATCGTTTGTGACCACAGACACCGATGTTTCCTTAACATCACTTGGGGGCTGCCATCGATGGTGCAGCATCGGTGCACGACAGTGATGGCAAAACCACTTGCTATCGGTCATAGGGCCTGATTCAGACCCGCTCGTGAGCGCATAGCGCTCGCAAGCGGGTCGATGTTTGGCCCCTGTGCATGCGTCGCCTCCGGCGTACGCATGCGCGAGCCCCAGCAAGCTCCGTTGCTCCGGGGCTCACTACAAGACGGGGCAGCTGTCGATGTTGATTGACAGCTCGCCCCGTTTTGTAGGCGAGGAGGGGGGTTGGCTGCACAAACGCAGGCATTCCCTTAGGAACACCTGCCATTTGTGGGCGGCCCTACTGACATCACATATTAGAGCAGGAAGTCCACTTGGGCTTGCGGGAGCTGAGACCCCCCAGCAGGGTCTCGCCGCAAGCCTGATGGTCGCGATAATCGTGACCATTGCCAGGCCGCTCACACAAGCTGTGCGAGCGGCCTGGAGGCTGGAAGAAAAAAGAACACCCTGATTCAGAGCGAGAGCATGCAAACAGCGTGCACCTCTGAATCAGGCCCATAGCCCATTGATGGTTTGTATAGTATACAATCCCTAATCGAAGGCCCCTTATTGAGTCTTGATTGATACAGGACCGCCATAATCAAAATAAAATGACCTATAACATCAACATTAAAAATAAAAAAAATAAAACATTGTTATAAAATATATATATATATATACACATACATACACATACACACACACACACATTATATATATTTATATATATATATATATTAGGGGTGTGCACCGGCCACTTTTCGTGTTTTGTGTTTTGGTTTTGGATCTGGATCTTTCTTCGTGTTTTGGATCTGGATTGGTTTTGCCAAAACCACCCTTCCGTGTTTTGGGTTCTGGGTTTTGTGTTTTGGATCTGTATTTTTTTTTAAAAAAAGCATAAAAACAGCTAAAATCACAGAATTTGTAGGTTTTTCTGCTCCTATGCTATTATTAACCTCAATAACCTTAATTTCCACTCATTTCCAGTCTATTCTGAACACCTCACACCTCACAATAGTGTTTTTATGTCCAAAAGGTTGCACCGAGTTAGCTGGATGACTATGCTAAGCGACACGAGTGGGCGGCACAAACACGTGACCCATCTAGGCATGATACTGCAGTGGCAGACAGGATGGCAGTTTGAAAAACTAGGCCCCAAACTGTACATAATGCAAAGAAAAAAAGAGGTGCAAGATGGAATTGTCCTTGGGCCCTCCCACCCACCCTTATATTGTATAAACAGGACATGTACACTTTAACAAACCAATCATTTCAGCGCCAGGGTATGCCACACAACTGTGGCTGAAATTATTGGTTCGTTTGGGCCCCCACAAAACAAGCTGGCAATTAATCTGTCCCTGCACAAACTGGCTCTACGGAGGCAAGAAGTCATCCTCATCCTCCTCATCCACCGATTCCTCACCCTCTTCAGTGTGTACATCCTCATCCTCACAAAGTATTAACTCGTCCCCACTTGAATCCACCACCACAGGTCCCTCTGTACGTTCTGGAGGCTGGACTCCCTGGAAGAGCTGATAATTCATTTTGATGAACATCATCTTCTCCACATTCTGTGGAAGCAACCTCCTACGCCTTTCGCTGACAAGGTTCCCGGCTGCACTAAACACTCTTTCGGAGTACACACTGGAGGGGGGGCAACTCAGGTAAAATAGAGCCAGTTTGTACAGCGGCCTCCAAATTGCCTCTTTTTCCTGCCAGTACAGGTATGGACTGTCTGACATGCCTACGTGGATGCTGTCACCGATGTAATCCTCCACCATTTTGTCAATGGTGACAGTATCATATGCAGTGACAGTAGACATGTCAGAAATTGTTGCCAGGTCCTTCAGTCCAGACCAGATGTCCAAACTTGGTCCTGCCTGCCCTGCATCACCGCCAGCGGGTTGCTTAGGATACCTAAGTTTTTTCCTGGCAGCCCCAGTTGCGGGAGAAAATGAAGAAGGAGCTGTTGACGTGTCACGTTCCGCTTCAGCTGACAGTGTGTTCACCAGCAGGTCTTTGCACCTCTGCAGGCTTGTGTCGGCCGGAAAGAGAGACACCACATAGGCTTTAAACCTAGGATCGAGCACGGTGGCCAAAATGTAGTGGTCTGATTTCAACAGATTGACCACCCTGGAATCCTGGCAAAGCGAATGAAGGGCTTCATCCACAAGTCCCACATGCCGAGCGGAATCGCTCCGTCTTAGCTCCTCCTTCACTTTCTCCAGCTGCTTCTGCAAAAGCCTGATGAGGGGAATGACCTGACTCAAGCTGGCAGTGTCTGAACTGACTTCACGTGTGGCAAGTTCGAAGGGCTGGAGAACCTTGCACAACACGGAAATCATTCACCACTGCGTTTGAGTCAGGTACATACCCCCTCCTTTGCCTATGTCATAGGTGGATGTATAGGCTTGTGGCCTTTTGCTGCTCCTCCATCCTCTGAAGCATATAGAGGGTTGAGTTCCACCGCGTCACAACCTCTTGCTTCAGGTGATGGCGGGGCAGGTTCAAGAGTGCTTGCTGGCGCTCCAGTCTTCGGCACGCAGTCGCTGAATGGCGAAAGTGGCCAGAAATTTTTCGGGCCACCAAAGCGTCTCCTGCACGCCCCTGTCGCTTTTCAGAAAATTCTGCACCACCAAGTTTATTGTGTGAGCAAAACATGGGACGTGCTGGAATTTGCCCAGATGTAATGCCCGCACAATATTGGTGGCATTGTCAGATATCACAAATCCCCAGGAGAGTCTAAGTGGGGTAAGCCACTGGGCGATGATTTCCCTCAGTTTCTCTAAGAGGTTGTCGGCGGTGTGCCTCTTACTGAAACCGGTGATACACAGCGTAGCCTGCCTTGGAACGAGCTGGCGTTTCTGAGATGCTGCTACTGGTGACGCTGCTGCTGTTGCTGCGTAAGGTGATACATCTACCCAGTGGGCTGTCACAGTCATATAGTCCTTAGTCTGCCCTGTTCCACTTGTCCACATGTCCGTGGTTAAGTGGACATTGTGTACAACGGCATTTTTCAGGACACTGAGGACACTTTTTCTGACGTTTCTGTACAGTCTCGGTATCGCCTGCCTAGTGAAGTGGAATCTAGACGGGATTTGGAACCGGGGACACACTACCTCCATCAATTGTCTAAATCCCACTGCACTAATGGCGGATACCGGACGCACATCTAACACCAACATAGCAGTCAAGGCCTCAGTTATACGTTTTGCTTCAGGATGACTGCTGTCGTACTTCATCCTCCTCGCTAAGGACTGTTGGAGGGTCAATTGTTTAGTAAAAGTAGTGGTGTTCCCACTTCCTCTCTGGGATGATGAACGACTCCCAGCAGCAGCAACAGCAGCAGCGGCAGCAGTAGGCGTAGCAATGCAGGATCCTCCGGAGGAATCCCGGATAGGAGAGTCAGTCATGCCAGTGACATGGCCTGCAGGACTACTTCCGATCCTGACTAAGGAGGAAATTGACGAGGAGGGAGTTGACGGTGTGGTTTGCAGGCGCTTGGATACAACAGGACAACGGGATTTAGGTGTCCCTGGACTGCTTACGGTCTTAGCCAAAGTTTCTGAACTTGACAGTAACTTTTTATGAACGCGCTGCAGGTGCCGTATAAGGGAGGATGTTCCTAGGTGGTTGAAGTCCCTACCCCTACTTATTTCACCTTTACATATGGTACATATGGCAAGACAGTTGTTGTCCGGATTTGGATAGAAATATTGCCAGACCAAAGAGGTGGAATGTTTGGTCTTCTGCCCAGGCATGACCGTGATGGGCTTTTTCATCCCAAGGACAACAACTGTCTCCCCCGGAGCCTGATTTAAACAAACCACATCACCATCAGAATCCTCCTCGCCAACTTCCTCCTCAGTGCCAGCTACACCAGTATCCTCATCCTGTTGTACTTCAACAGTGACATCTTCAATTGGCATATCAGCAAGTGGACTGTGGGTGCTCCTTTCAGCACTTGCAGGGGGCGTGCAAATGGTGGAAAGAGCCACCTCTTCCCGTCCAGTGCTGGGAAGGTCAGGCATCGCAACCACCACCACACTTGGACTCTCCTTGGGGATTTGTGATATCTTCTTAGAAAGCACAGTTCTTCGCTGTGCTTTTGCCAGCTTAAATCTTTTGATTTTTTTAGTGGGAGGAGGACTTCCATCGTCATGTGAAGCTGAACCACTAGTCATGAACATACTAGGGATCGACCTTAGCCGTTCCTTGCCACTCCGTGTCGTAAATGGCATATTGGCAAGTTTACGTTTCTCTTCATCTGATTTAAATGTTTTTTTCAAGGTCATTTTCCTGAACTTTGTCATTTGGGATTGTATGTGCCCTCTATTATGACATTGGGCATCGGCCTTGGCAGACGACGTTGATGGCATGTTATCGTCTATGTCATGACTAGTGGCAGCAGCTTCAGCACTAGGAGGAAGTGGTTCTTGATCTTTCTCTATTTTATTTTTATCGGAGAAAGTTTGGTCCTCCATTTATGTTATATCGATTTGATATATACGTGCGGCTAAACACAGAAAATATTTTTTTATTTTTGCTGGAGAGTAGTGCACTTTGTGGGTTACACCAGCCTTTAAGAAATGAGCCAGCCGGCTCTTTACTTATGGGACACAGGCGCACGCTTGGCGCTGCTCCTTTGTTGATGCACGTGCGGCTACTGCGCACACAATTCACAAACACAGAAAATAATTTTTTTTTTAGTTTGGACTGGAGTGTACTTTGGGGGTTACAGCACCCTTTAACGGTCAAGCCAGCCGGCCCTTTACTTATGACACAGGCGCATGCTTGGCACTACTTTGTTGATGCACGTGCGGCTACTGCGCACACAATTCACAAACACAGAAAATAATTTTTTTTTTGTTTGGACTGGAGTGTACTTTGGGGGTTACAGAACCCTTTAACGGTCAAGCCAGCCGGCCCTTTACTTATGACACAGGCGCACGCTTGGCACTACTTTGTTGATGCACGTGCGGCTACTGCGCACACAATTCACAAACACAGAAAATAATTTTTTTTTTGGTTTGGACTGGAGTGTACTTTGGGGGTTACAGCACCCTTTAACGGTCAAGCCAGCCGGCCCTTTACTTATGACACAGGCGCACGCTTGGCACTACTTTGTTGATGCACGTACGGCTACTGCGCACACAATTCACAAACACAGAAAATAATTTTTTTTTGGGTTTGGACTGGAGTGTACTTTGGGGGTTACAGCACCCTTTAACGGTCAAGCCAGCCGGCCCTTTACTTATGACACAGGCGCACGCTTGGCACTACTTTGTTGATGCACGTGCGGCTACTGCGCACACAATTCACAAACACAGAAAATAATTTTTTTTTGGTTTGGACTGGAGTGTACTTTGGGGGTTACAGCACCCTTTAACGGTCAAGCCAGCCGGCCCTTTACTTATGACACAGGCGCACGCTTGGCACTACTTTGTTGATGCACGTGCGGCTACTGCCACACAATTCACAAACACAGAAAATAATTTTTTTTTTGGTTTGGACTGGAGTGTACTTTGGGGGTTACAGCACCCTTTAACGGTCAAGCCAGCCGGCCCTTTACTTATGACACAGACGCACGCTTGGCACTACTTTGTTGATGCACGTGCGGCTACTGCGCACACAATTCACAAACACAGAAAATAATTTTTTTTTTGGTTTGGACTGGAGTGTACTTTGGGGGTTACAGCACCCTTTAACGGTCAAGCCAGCCGGCCCTTTACTTATGACACAGGCGCATGCTTGGCACTACTTTGTTGATGCACGTGCGGCTACTGCGCACACAATTCACAAACACAGAAAATAATATTTTTTTTGGTTTGGACTGGAGTGTACTTTGGGGGTTACAGCACCCTTTAACGGTCAAGCCAACCGGCCCTGTACTTATGACACAGGCGCACGCTTGGCACTACTTTGTTGATGCACGTGCGGCTACTGCGCACACAATTCACAAACACAGAAAATATTTTTTTTTTTGGTTTGGACTGGAGTGTACTTTGGGGGTTACAGCACCCTTTAACGGTCAAGCCAGCCGGCCCTTTACTTATGACACAGGCGCACGCTTGGCACTACTTTGTTGATGCACGTGCGGCTACTGCGCACACAATTCACAAACACAGAAAATAATTTTTTTTTTGGTTTGGACTGGAGTGTACTTTGGGGGTTACAGCACCCTTTAACGGTCAAGCCAGCCGGCCCTTTACTTATGACACAGGCGCACGCTTGGCACTACTTTGTTGATGCACGTGCGGCTACTGCGCACACAATTCACAAACACAGAAAATAAATTTTTTTTTGGTTTGGACTGGAGTGTACTTTGGGGGTTACAGCACCCTTTAACGGTCAAGCCAGCCGGCTCTTTACTTATGACACAGGCGCACGCTTGGCACTACTTTGTTGATGCACGTGCGGCTACTGCGCACACAATTCACAAACACAGAAAATAATTTTTTTTTTGGTTTGGACTGGAGTGTACTTTCGGGGTTACAGAACCCTTTAACGGTCAAGCCAGCCGGCCTTTTACTTATGACACAGGCGCACGCTTGGCACTACTTTGTTGATGCACGTGCGGCTACTGCGCACACAATTCACAAACACAGAAAATTATTTTTTTTTTGGTTTGGACTGGAGTGTACTTTGGGGGTTACAGCACCCTTTAACGGTCAAGCCAGCCGGCCCTTTACTTATGACACAGGCGCACGCTTGGCACTACTTTGTTGATGCACGTGCGGCTACTGCGCACACAATTCACAAACACAGAAAATAATTTTTTTTTTGGTTTGGACTGGAGTGTACTTTGGGGGTTACAGCACCCTTTAACGGTCAAGCCAGCCGGCCCTTTACTTATGACACAGGCGCACGCTTGGCACTACTTTGTGGATGCGTGTGCGGCTACTGCGCACACAATTCACAAACACAGAAAATAATTTTTTTTTTGGTTTGGACTGGAGTGTACTTTGGGGGTTACAGCACCCTTTAACGGTCAAGCCAGCCGGCCCTTTACTTATGACACAGGCGCACGCTTGGCACTACTTTGTTGATGCACGTGCGGCTACTGCGCACACAATTCACAAACACAGAAAATAATTTTTTTTTTGGTTTGGACTGGAGTGTACTTTGGGGGTTACAGCACCCTTTAACGGTCAAGCCAGCCGGCCCTTTACTTATGACACAGGCGCACGCTTGGCACTACTTTGTTGATGGACGTGCGGCTACTGCACACACAATTCACAAACACAGAAAATAATTTTTTTTTTGGTTTGGACTGGAGTGTACTTTGGGGGTTACAGCACCCTTTAACGGTCAAGCCAGCCGGCCCTTTACTTATGACACAGGCGCATGCTTGGCACTACTTTGTTGATGCACGTGCGGCTACTGCGCACACAATTCACAAACACAGAAAATAATTTTTTTTTTGGTTTGGACTGGAGTGTACTTTGGGGGTTACAGCACCCTTTAACGGTCAAGCCAGCCGGCCCTTTACTTATGACACAGGCGCATGCTTGGCACTACTTTGTTGATGCACGTGCGGCTACTGCGCACACAATTCACAAACACAGAAAATAATTTTTTTTTTGGTTTGGACTGGAGTGTACTTTGGGGGTTACAGCACCCTTTAACGGTCAAGCCAGCCGGCCCTTTACTTATGACACAGGCGCACGCTTGGCACTACTTTGTTGATGCACGTGCGGCTACTGCGCACACAATTCACAAACACAAAAAAAATATTATTTTTTTAGCACTTGGGGGGAGCACCCCTGATGGACAGAGCACCCCCTGGACAACACTACAGCACCCCTTTAGGACTGGGACACTGCACAGGACTTTGGAGTCAACACAGCCCCTATGGACAACTGACTGCACAACACAGTCCAGCCAGCCCCTATGGACTTTGAAGTAGTGGACAACAGCAGCACAGCGCAGCACAGCACAACACTACTCTGCACTACACTACACTACACAGCCCAGCCAGCCCTAACTCCCACCCTCCCTCTTCACTGTCCACAGCCGAGTGAGAAAATGGCGCCGACGCGGGTACCTTATATAGGATCCAAAACCCGCGAGACTCGGAAGGCGGGAAGATGACGTTTTGCCTCGATTTCAGATCCGAGTCAGGCGGGAAAAGTCGAGCCTGACTCGGATCTGACTCGGATCGGGGGGGCTCGGGGGGGTTCGGATTTCAGAAATCCGAACCCGCTCACCCCTAATATATATATATATATATATACTGTATATACATACATCATACATGCACATATTTACATACAAGGGCTGATTGAAAAGTAATGAGACTGATTATTTTATTCAGAACCAGATGATCTGAACATTTTTCTTTTTGAAAGTACCATCCTTCACATTCAATACATTTTTTGCAGTGTTTCAACAACGACTCAAAGACGTGCAGTAGTCTGTTTTGAGACATTACTTTTAGGAGTGTAGCAGCTGTAGCATTTTTCACTTCAATATCTATTGAGAACTTGTTTCTGTGTTTTTTTCAGGGTTGGGAACGTCCAGAAATCACAGGGCCCTAAGTCAGAAATACTGCAGCACGGCTAATTGTTTCTCCACCGTATACTTGCATGAACATTTCATGAGTTTCATTTCTGATTTTTCCAAGTTTAACACAAAATTCAATCAGACATCTCTGACGTAATCTCACAGACACGTCTTCCTCATCCAACATATATATGTATATATGTATGTAAAATATATACATATATTGCACACCCCGAACACAGTTATATATGTATGCATATATACATACAGAGATATATATATCTCAAGATCTATTTTGCAGGAAAATCCAGCAATATATTAAGCACTAATCAACAGTCTATATTGATTCATGAAGTTACAGTTTACATGTCAATCCAATAGATGGCACACCAATGGGCAGCTTTACGTGGCTTGCACACGATTTAGCAGCCACCAGGGTGTGGGTGCTGCTGGGCTGCCCCTAGCTAGGTGGAAGGTTTGGGGTAGAGGAGGACAGTAGGCGGCTTGGGTCTATTTGCCCGGCAGCTGCTCCTTCCTCTCTGCAGCCTCCTTGCTGTCTCTAGCTAGCAGCCGGGGGGGGGGGGGGGGGAGAGTAGAACAGCAGGTAGCTGGATCTATTTTCCTGGAGGCTGCTCCTTCCTCTCTGCAGCCACTGGGTGTGGGTGCCATCTGGTTTGCCTCTAGCAAGGCGGAGGTAGGCAATGCGCGCGGGTGGGGAGGACAGCGTGCTCTTAGTTTTATTTACCCAGCGGCTGCTCTGTCTCCTCTACAGCTGCCAGGTGTGAGTGCCACCCTTATCGGGCTGCCTGATCAATGCATCTAGCATTTATCGGCACAGAGGGACCGGGAGATCCCTCTGAGATTGGCAGCTGCTGGAAGATTATCTTACAGTAAGCCTCCCACTGGGTGTTTATGACTTGGTCGCATCAGATGTGACCATGTCAGGGAAAGTCGAGTCTAGAGTGGTCGCATCTAATGCAACCACACCAGGCAAGTGGTTAATGTAAAGATTCAAACATAAATATTTTTGTTAAGACAGTCCATACATTTATCTATGTACCAAGTACCAGCAGAGTAACAGCAATAATGATTGACAAAGTTGTTTTCTTTTTTAAATGACAGTGACATTTTGTTAGTTTAGATAGGATAGCTATAAGCTACATTCTATTTACATTTCTAACACTATTTTATATTCAAGATTTTCATCTTAAAGTTGGATTTTTCAACTAATCAGATCTAAAGTAAGCGGACGCTGATTGACTGTAATCCTTATGGCTGTCAATCAACAGCCCTGCGGCTCACAGCCAATCAGCGGCCTCTTACTCTAGAGTGGCCTCTGATTGGCCTGCGGCCCGGCAAACGTCGTAACTAGGGATGTGCAGGCTCGGATAGGTTCGAGTTTGCACGTGGAGTTCGGATTTTTCCCTCCAAAAAAACGGAACTCAGAACGAGGCAAAACGTCATCTTACATGGACGAACATCATCATTCCTGGTCTTTTGTCCAGGAATGATGATGCTCGTCCATGTAAGATGACGTTTTGCCTCGTTCTGAGTTCCGTTTTTTTGGAGGGAAAAATCCGAACTCCACGTGCAAACTCGAACCTATCCGAGCCTGCACATCCCTAGTCGTAACCCACAAGGGCTCTGTCAGTTACCTCGGAAGAGATGTATGTGGAAACACATACATCTCTTCAGTGTCCGAGAGGTCTGGGCTCACTCGGTTTGTTATTGTGCCAAGGCTGGGACTCTACTGGACAAGAGCATCGACCTGCGCCAGGAGATAGGTGAGTATTTAATTTTTTTTTTAGGGAAACCCTTGGATTACTACTGGAGAAGGGGACCAATCATCGTGGAGAAGGTGAGTATGTGTGAGTGTGTCTAATGTGTTTACTATTTACGGTGTGTGTACTGTTTTTTTTGTAGTGTTGGTACAGGTGCTGACTGCCTGCTGGTACTTGTAGTTCCACAAGTGCCAAAGGGTAGGCAAACTGGCACCTGTAGTCCCACTGTAAAAAACAATAGTACACATCTATTATTCCCACTATTACCCCTGCACCCTCCTGGCTTCAGCCTAGGCCTGGGGTGCTCAGGAGAGGGGATCCCCTTTATTGGGTGGGGGCCCCACCTCCTCTGAGATCCCCAGCCTGGGCTGACTAACTTGGGGTGTTAATGCTTTGGCTGGTGTGAGCCTGGCATTACACCGCTGCTAGTTTGAGTCCGGTGCTGGTTTTAAAAATACGGGGACCCCCACACCATTTTTTCCCTGTATTAAAACTGGGACTGACTCACAGAGCCCAGTGCTGGTTCATAAAATATTGGGTAACCCTACACGTTTTGTCCCTCATATTTTTAGAACCAGGACTTGCTCAGGAGCCCAGAGCTGGTTATGTGTCACTGAGATGTGGGGCCTGTACACAAGATCTGCTCATCCACGAGTACCAGTCGTTAGAGAGACCTGACCAAAGGTGCAGAATCTAACCAGCCGGGAGGTGTTCACCAGTGACCTCTCCAAGCGGGATATGGGTTTAGGTGCACCCAGCTGACAGGTCGTGGTCCTATGGTTAGGTAACTGGCACTCACGGGAATAAAGAATCTTGCTACCATGACCCTAGAGGATATTACACACAAGGATTAAGCTACATCCTAGTGTAGCTACTAATATATATACCCCAGGACCAGGAAGTAACAAGGCACTGAGGATTGGTGCTGTAGTAACAGCGGCACTGAGGTTGGACACTGTACTGACAGTGGTACTATGGCTGGATGCTGTGATGACAGCGGTACTATGGCTGGATGCTGTAGTGACAGCAGAACTGTGACTGAATTGCAGTAGTGACTGCAGAACCGATGCTAGACGCTGTAGTGACAGCGGTACTATAACTGGATGTAGAGTGACTGCAGAACTGTGGCTGGTATTTGCTGCAAGCACTGGAGAGATATTCTGAACTCACTGTAGCACAATGCTTTGGTAATTGCTGCAACACAGGAGAGATATTCTGAACACACTGGAGCACAATGATTAGGTAATTGCTGCAAGCACTGGAGAGACATTCTGAACACACTGGAGCACAATAGTCGGCACTGGTAATCACAGGAGTAACACAAGGACAGACATGGAACTAAGTAGCATCAGCAGACACTGGAAAACGACAACATTGCTCAGGCAACTTCCTGTGGTCCGCAGTCTGGCTTTATCCCCTGCAGTAGCAGATCATTGGTGGACATCAGCTGACCACTTTCATGTTACCATTTGGCATGGAGTCATCAGGTGATGCAAAATGTCATGGCCACATCCATGTTGGCAACCGCAGAAACCAGGCACGGAGCAGACCAAGGCAGTTCACATGGCACTACAGTAGGTAGAATACTCAGCACATACCCTCTGCTGCACCTGACGTCTGACCCCACGGGAGATCAGGGGAAGCTGGCGCAATGGTGAGTAACGGCCGATCCTAGGCCACAACCTGACATTATGTTATTGGGGGAACCGCACGCCATTTTTTTTTCTACACATTTTTTGACACAAAATACACACATGCAGCCTGCATGTTTCTCACTGATATGTGTAGCTCTATGTTCGGGTGTTTGGCTGCGGTCAGACACAGGGAACTCGGGAAATAAACACAATCACATACACCATCGAAAAACCTGATTCAGCAAATCCCGATTCTTGGTAAATTTGAGTGTTTCAGCTGGCAAAACTCTCCCATGTTTCAGCAAAGCTGTGAGTGTTTCAACTCAGGCAATCTCGGACCACACAAAATTATTAGTAAATTTACACCTAAGGGGTAAATGTAACAGCCTGTTTACCTTTAACGAACATTTAATGTTTTGATTTTTTTCAAAATGAGTAGTGTATCAGGAGTGAACAATGGAGTTTTCAAGCCATTTTGCTGTTCATTACTCTCAGTCGGTTTTGCATTATATAAAGATTGTGACAAAGTCCAGTATATGTCAACATGCTTTAGAATGCTTGCTAGTTAGCTATTACAAATGTTTAGTTATGTGACCAGACATACTTAATCCAAAATCAACATTGTGTTACCTTCAGTTAATAAAAAATACACACCATAAAACTTGTTATTGAGATGTTATTTCCAATATTCATAATTGAGGAAACAGTGCCCCCTACTGTCTATTAATATTTATGTATATTTCTAAAAATTACCTTTATACCTTTTAAAATGCTTACACGGGAGTTTTTCTCTTAGAGACCAGCCTATATAAGCTATAATTTGTCAGTATACAATCAGCCTTATTCCTGGAACATCACTGAGTGAAGAAGTGCTAGGACCTTTGAACATAATCCAGTCTCTAGATGCTGTGAGAAGGGCTCCTGGATTTGCTGATGTGATTGCTGTATCTACTGAATTAATCGACGATTGTAGCTAAGTATTATAATAAATTTACACTTTTATATTCAATTTGTTTGTTTAAATATCATTTCTGAGTATCCACCCATCTGGGATCTCTTAGGGGCCTATTCATCAACACTAAAATAACGTTTTTAAGGACATTTTCCTTAAATAACGTTATTTTGGTATTCATGAACAGACTTAGCACAGGAGATATCACAGATATCTCCTTGCTAAGTTCCCCTGTGTTAATTTCCACACTCCCCATACATTAGTATGGGGATGTGGAAATTGTGGTATTCATCAAATTCCGAAAATTATGAGGTGGCGAATAGCAGAATCTACTTATCTGTATCCGTGTGTGCAGGTCCCCCGACGAGTCCCTCCGGCGCTCTGCTCCGTCCTCAGGTTCCGGAGGCTGGTCGGACATGTGTGCTCCCCAGCAGAGCACAAGAAAGTTTAGAAAAAAAAAAAAGGTTTTTTTTTTCTAATCTGTCATGTGGTCTGCTGGCTGTCTGTGAGCTGGTTTCACAGATGCAGGAAATGACAGTTGAGTGAGATTCTTCAAGGGAACAGAATGCTCTACTGATGACTTGTGTATGGTCACAGGAACAGTGTACCTGTGAATTGTAGAAACAGTTTGAACAATGGGTCTCATTAAGACCTGCTCGCGTGCGCAGGATGCTCGCAAGCGGGTCGATGGTACCCAAATGCGCATGCGCACGACGAAGGCTGCTCCGTCGTGCGCATGCGCAAGACCTGGCGAGCGACGGGGAAGCCGTCGCTCGGGGTCTTGCACCAAAGGGGGCGTGCTGTCGATGGTGAGTGACAGCACGCCCCCTTTGGTGGGCGTGCCGGGGCGTGGCTGCCCAGATGGAGGCGTTCCCATGGGAACGCCTACCATCTGGGTCCGGCCCCACTGACATCACTAGTGATGTCAGTGGGAGTGATTTTGGCTCTGATAGAGCCAAACTCACTCCAGGGCTTGCGGCAGCAAGACCCTACCGCAGGGTCTCGTCGCAAGCCCGATGGTCGCGATGGTCTTGACCATCGCGACCATCATCATGGACGCTCGCATTCAGAGCGGGCGCTCGTTCAGAGCGTCCGGCTCTGAATCAGGCCCAATATGTGGTAAACAGAGTGAACCGTAAGAAACTGCAAGGTAGAAAAATCAGACATTACTGCTCAGAATTGGGAACAGCTAGACAGTGATTCTGAGGTAGAATATGGGGAAGATGTAACGGGGCAGCTGCGCTATGTTAGGCATACTACCAGTATATCCACACAGGAGAGTAGACAGCAGCAGCAATAGGTCCTAGCAGATGGGATAGCTATGGACTCAAATAATCAACCTTCCATGTTACCAGCGATAGGAAATGATGGGAGAACAGCTATAACAGGACCGGGAGGGGTATACCTGTTTGTGAGGAATCCACTATATACAAACTCCCCCGAAACTGTAAACATACAAGGGACTACATAGGCAAACGCAGGGGGGGTCTGTCTGCCTGGAAACCCCCCTCCCCAACACACACATGACCACAGTAGAAATAGTAATATAATAGAATTTTGCTAGTGTTGCATGTTCTTCTCAGTATCACAAATGAAATAATTAGCACCACCTGTGGATCTTTTAACATGTATCAGACAGTAATAAATAACCTGTGCACCAACTAGGGGATCTGGAAAACATGCACTACTAGGGATGCACTGCTATATAGCCCAATATGTACATATATGTCCAGGGCAGTGCTAGGTTCTTCTGCTGCTCCTCCAGGCTCCCGGACTTGCTCCAATAGTCTGGAATGGTGCCCACATCTAAAATAAAATCATCCAGCTCAGGCAGGATGGCCCTACTGCCACATCTAATGGCTTATTGTGATCGCTGGAATTAACTCACACAATACATTTTGTATGACGCATAATAAAACTGGTTGACTACTAATTCTGCCCTCTTCATGGACTGGCCACATTGGCTCTAAAATCAAGCAGTTGGAAACCCCCCTCTAGAAATCCTGCATTTGCCACTGGACTAGACAAGGGATACGGGAGCAGGAAGCCACTGCTTCAGAGACAGAGCGGGCTTCTGTGGCAATGGAAGATTGGAAACAGAGAGATCTAATTGACATGTTCCACAGATTGAGACAGGGTGCTAATGAATCCCTTATAGAATGGGTACTCAGGGAGGAGGGAGGAGATTCCATTGAGTTAAATACCAGGGAGATGGCCCAAATGGGAACTTTGTCAATAGATCCCCGTTTGCAGTTGCAGATGTATTGTAGTAAGGATGGTATATGGACTCTACTGATAGGAGTACGAGGAGCCATATGTGAAGTGGTTAAAACTCCAATGTCTTTGATGCCTACCACCCCATGGCATAACACCATAGAAGGTATTCTTAGATTGCGTTTACTGGGATGTGTGATAGGGCTGGTGAAAGCGGTAGCCACGGATGGTACAGGCACTACCCTGACCCCTGGGATGGTCCTGATTTGTGTGTGTTGGATGAAGAGATGTGTGATGTGTTTATAAAGTCAGCACCCACAAGTATGAGAGCCCCACTATATTGGTATGACTGTGTGGCAATTGAGCAAAATGTCAGGTCAATTGAGGCATTTAGGGACAGATATACCAGAACAGAGACAGCTGACACAAAAGGGTCCCTGGTCCAAGAGTAATACACATCACAAAGTATCCCGCAAACAGATGTTTATGAGTTATTGAATACGGGTACCCCAAGAAATGAAATAGATGGGGTTGGCACTGATGTTAAAAATGTGGTTAGCCTTGAAGAAGGGTGATAACTCAACACTCACCAAGTAGATAGCAAAGAGTGATGTAGATGAAGTAGTAGCAGAGCAAGTTATTCCAACCACTCCTTCCCGGAGCCCCTCCTCCATGCCATCACCCTATGCTTAGGTAAGGGCAGAGCTAGACTCATTTTTGGTGACATGCCCTCCAAAAAATACTCAAAAGACAGGAGGGTAGATTGTACCACAGCCTTTATGGCTGGCAGGCGAGTCTCTGGTTTCACAGGCACGGAGATCACAGCCTGTGAAATACCAGATATGCACATTACAACCCAGAGACAAACACCCTTATATGTTATGTGCAATTTCATGGGATAATGGGACTACTCTTACAAGCTGTACAGCTATGTTAGATACTGGAGCTGAAGTCTCATTGTTCCACAGAACACAAATCCCAGCTAGCACCACTACATGGGTAGCAGTAGAAGGTCTGGGGGGTACACAAATGTGGGTAGCACAATGTCACTGCAAGATGCGGCTAGGCAAAGGGCCTTGGTTCCATGCAGAGGTGTTGGTGTCTAACCTGCCAGACAATATCATATGTATGGATATTTTGAAGGGACAGTCCATAGACACTTCCTCGGGTACCTTTGTGTTTGGTTGTGCCATAAGGACATTCACTCTCTTGCCAGTGAAAAGTGTAGTGAGGGGTAAGGCATAATGGGACCCTGTCTATATCACTGTCCTTGGAATGCGGTAAGGCAGTACCGCATACCAAGAAATTACAGAGACATTGGCGGCCTATGTGGAGGCAGGAATATTCAGACCGGCCATCAGACCATTTAATGCCTCTGTGTTCCCAATGAAGATACGTGATGGATCATGAAGAATGACTGTGGATTATTGGGCTTTGAATGAAGCCACACAGCCTTTAACTGAAGCGATTCCTCACATGGTCTCAATTATACAGAGGATTCAAGATACTACTTCTGAATTGCATGCAGTAATTGATCTGACTAATGCATTTTTTTATATGTCTATTGATCCATGCAGTAAAGACTAGTTTGCCTTTTCCTGGGAGGGGAGACAGTATGCTCCTACAGTGTTGTCTCAAGGGTGGAAACACAGTCCATCCATATGCCACAGTCTTGTGTCCTGGGACCTGGAGAGACTGACCGGATAGCTGAAGTGTCAGATATACCACTATATTGATGACATCATGTTGTCCGGGGCAAATGCAGAGGAGGTAACTGAAGCTCTACACAAATTGACCACCTACATGGAAGATCGAGGGTGAGCAATTAACCAGAACAAAGTACAAGGTCCTGCCCAAACTGTAAAGTTTCGAGGCATGATGTGGACTGGTACACAGAGGAAGAGTCCCGAGTCTGTGTTGGATGCTATTGCTCAACTAAAGACTCCTACTACAATGAAATAAGCTCAAAAGGTGCTGGGGACACTGGGATATTGGAGATCTTTTGTGCCACATTTGGGACTCATTCTCAGACTAATCTACAGTGTAACCAGAAAGAAGCCAGAGTTTGTATGGACCAATGAACAAGAAGATGCATTTCAAGCTTCAAAACAAGCTATCAAGGCGCATAACGCCCTGGGCCCCATACAGCCAGATCAGCAATTTTATCTGGATGTAACTGTGACAACTAGTGGAATGTCTTGGGGTCTATGGCAGAAGAGTGCGAACAGTGGGGAGAAGAAAAATCCCATAGGGTTCTGGGCTAAATAATATGCCCCTGTACAATGCAGATACACACCTTTGGAGAAGACTTATACTGCCTTGCAGCATGTGGAGACTACAACCAAGAGTCTGCCAGTCACAATCAGGACAGAGTTACTGGTGGCTGGTTGGTTGAGACAAGAGGGGCTAGCCATCGCCAACATGGTGGCCCAGAAATCAACTCTGATGAAGTGGAAATGGTATCTACAGGAGTGGGGTGGTATCAGCAGCCAAGAACCATCACACGTAGTGACCCACATTGCAGGGTTGGTGAATTTCCAGAGTACAGAGGTAGAACTACCACCTTTACAGATTGGAAGTGATCCATGTCAAGTCGCAGAACCTTATGCCACCTTAGATCCCTCGCAAAAAAATTCAAGCCTGGTTTACAGACAGGACCGCTATACTGACAGCCTCCAGCAGATCCTGGGCAGCACCAGCATATTGGCCCATTACTCAGTATGCAGAGCTGAGAGCAGTTGTCATGGTCCTAGAAGAGATTGAAGGTCCAGTGACAATTTACACTGACAGCTGGGCAGTTTTCCAGGGATTCACTGTTTGGATGCCTACCTGGAGGGCAAATGGATGGAAAGTTTATGATAAAGTGATCTGGGGTGTCACTGTGTTATAGGAATATGTGTGGTCTTGTTGTAATGAATTAATAGTCCACATAGGGAATGTGAATGCTCACACTGGATTGGAAGGAAATTAAGTTGCCAATGCCTTGGTTCAAGTGCACGCTATAGCCCTAACTGATTATGAAAATTTGGAATTGTATAATCTTGGAGAATGGGCCCATGGCGAAAGTGGATATCAGGGAGCTGAAGGTACCTATGCATGGGCCAAGAGAAAGGGCATAACAATGACACAGTTGATGGCCTGAGAAATAGTGGAAAAGTGTGAGACTTGTCAATTGCTAAACTACAGGAAGATATTGACTGGTGATGTGGGCTCCATCTACAGAGGGGAGCAGGCTGCAAATGGACTTTAGCACAAGGAAAAGGACAAGTAAAGTATACATATACTGCAGTTGAAACTCATTATGGTGTTCTACTAGCAAGGCCAAGCCAATCCGCAGACCATCAAGCCACTCTGAAGATGTTGTAAGACCTACAAAGACATTATGGTGTACCACGAGAAATACAATCAGATAATGATACCCACTTCACTGGACACCAAGTTCATACCTGGGCTCAGGAGAAGGGAGTGTATTGGGTGTACATGTCACCCTTTGAGAGAATGTTGACACCAGTAGCACCAAGACCCTCACATGAGGTTACCATCCAGGTGAAAAAGAGTCTAGAAAAATATAGTTCTCACGGTTTGGTTGTAAAGGCAAGTTGTGGTTACACTTTCCAAGAAGTACCATCTGAATTGGAGGTAGACACTGTAATCATACACAAAGATCCTGAACAAGTAGTCTGTTTTCTCCCTGTGACCGAGAAGAAAAGAAAATTGTCATTGGTCAGATGATGTTCATATGGGAGGGGACGGTACTTATATGGTCACCATACATATACAGAAACCAATGACAGTGGACCAGGGAGTACCTCTGGGCACTTTAGTGTAAATACCAACACACATGTATATACAACAGGTTGTAGAGTATGCTACCCCTGGAGGAAAAGTGTGAATAGTCCCCGCGGGTCAGCAAAAAGACAAACTGAATGGGGAAATAGCGGCAGCAGGATTAGGGAGAACTTGCTATGTGTTAGTAGAGGGTGATACTAATCCTATCTATATTCCCGCACACAGGTTGTATCCAAGGACTACATAAAACAAAACCAAGATGCCATATTTGAATCTGCTGGGCCCAAGACCTGATTGAGGCCTGTGTTGATATATATTGCTGTATACTGCGGTGATGGTGGGAGTGATTCTTATATTATGGATGACTGTACAGGAGACTGACCTATCTGAACATGGAAATTTTACAACTACTGGAGCAAAGAAAATAAGAAGGGCTCTACATGGAATGACAGAAGATTGGCACAATCAGTTTGTTCATCTACATTATGCCCTAGCCAAGGGGATGGGTGAGAAGGACTGCTGGATATGCACCCATTCTCCTATTTCTTCTAAGACACTCCCATATGTAGCTACCCCAGTAAGCTGCTAAGAATTAAGTAAAAATGTGGACAACTGGATAAATATTTTTAAAGTGACAAATTAGCCTTTTAACAACTCAGTGATATGAATGTATGTGGCTGGGTGGACTCTACCTCCCTTTTGGAAGGCAGTACATAATGGTTCTGCCAGTGGGACAACTGTGTGGATGTTGCCAACATGAACGTAGATCTAGGTACTATTAATTTTGAAGTGAATGTAACTTTTTATACTAAATCATTGGTTCACAATATCAGTGGGACACTGGTATACTCACAACAGATCACGTATAATACTAGTGATAATAAATGGGTACAGTATCTGAATCATTCAAGTGTATGGAATACTACAAGAAGTTATGTACAGTGTACTTCAAAGAATCAAAGTATTTTACATGTAGTAAATGGATGCCCAGCAAAAAATCCCACAAAAGTATTGTAGTATGTGAGGGAAATAATAAAGCTTGGGCAGAGGAGATTACCCGAAGGGTATTATCTTGTATGTGGACATCAGGCATATATACATTTTTACCATGGGGAGGATCTGGTAGCTGTACTATGGCCTAGTTATCACCTGCAACATGGATTCAGAAACAGTTAAATGTTAAAACAATGCCACTCATACGATGCATAAGAAGGTTCCGAAACAGAATAAAGGAAGGGCAAATGATTTGGTCTTCATACCTTGGTATAAGAAGATGGGTATGGCTTTAACTCTCTATGGGTTACCAGTTAAAAATGCACATAATATAGAGGCACTGGCCCGGTTATTTGACAACGTAACTGATGAGATTTTAAATGTACTTGACATAACAGCTAATACTTTATAGTATCATGTTAAAATACTGAGAAAACATCAATTGGTTTTGGATTATCTGACAGCAGCTCAAGGAGGTATGTGCCAAATAGTGGGTCCCGCATGTTGCAATTATGTTGCAGACAGTTTTAGTGACCCTATAACAGCACATATTATGAAAGTACTGTACATAAGTTAAAGGAGGAGTTTAGGAAAGCTCATAATGACCCAGAGTATGATCTAGATGGTACAAGTTGGCTATCCTGGCTAGATCCAGCTAATTGGTTCTCTGGGATCAAAGGGTGGTTCATGGGAATCTTACATATAATAGGATATATTTTGATAATGTTTTTAGCAATATATTTGGTGATTAAATGTGGTACATGGTTATTAGATACATTTTGTTCTAATATAGAAAATGTTAAATTGTATCCTGTTAAGATGATAACTGATACATTAGAAACTTGGAAGTTATATGATGCAATATCACACGAGAGCAAGGGTGGAGTGCATCAGGAGTGAACAAAATGGAGATTTCAAGCCATTTTGCTGTTCAGTACTCAGTCGGTTTTGCATCATATGCAGATTGTGACAAAGTCCAGTATATGTCAATATGCTTTAGAATGTTAGCTAGTTAGCTATTACAAATGTTTAGTTATGTGACCAGACATACTTAATTCAAAATCAGCATTGTTACCTTCAGTTAATCCAAAATACACATCATAAAACTTGTTATTGAGAAGTTATTTCCAATATTCATAATTGAGGCAAAAGTGCCCCCTACTGTTAATATTAGTGTATATTTCTAAAAATGACCTTAATGCCTGTTAAAATGCTTATTTGGGAGTTTTTCTCTTCGAGAGCAGCCAATATAAGATGTAATTTGTCAGTATACAATCAGCCTTATTCCTGGAAGAACACTGAGTGCAAAAGTGTTAGGATGTTTGAACATAATCCAGTCTCTAGATGCTGAGAGAAAGGCTCCTGGATTTGCTGATGTTATAGCTGTATCTACTGAATTAATCGACAAATGTAGCTAAGTATTATAATAAATTTACACTTTTATATTCAATACGTTTATTTAAGTATCATTTCTGGGAATACATTCATCTGAGATCTCTTAGTCTGAACCCACCTGAAACAAGTAGTTATATATAGTTTATATACATTCTATTACATATTTTCCTCAGAACATGTATGTTTCCTTGTATCTATAACCATTATTAGGAAAATAAGGTTAATGTCAATAAAGTGTTATGTAACATTGTGCACTAGTCAAAAAATTGGTAGTTATAACTTGGGTTTAATTGTGTAATAAAATAGTTCTTCTTACTTTATAGGCTATGGCATATTTTTATTTCTGCTTTATTTTTTTCAGACTGTGAATAATATTGAGTAATGTTCTTTAAATAGGGCAAGCAATAAATGCAGGGCTAATTTCAAAGAAATCTATAGCAGCGCAGAATAAAATACAATTCTTGGGTTAAATAGCACTTGGAATTTAGCTTTATGGTTTATTCGGGTTATAGGGTCTTTGCTGGCTTATGAATACTGTATGAGTTTTTCTATTAGTTTTGACCTATGTCCCAGCTCTTAGCTTTGTTCTCTTAGAGCAGAGAATTGGCACTAAGCTCATATTCTTTAAGATATGAGTGGCATTGTTAATATAACAATATCTTGTGAATGGCCTGTGTCCTCTGAAGCTCTCAGTAATTCACTCAGCAATACTTTATTCTCTTCTTGTGTAAGAGACAAACCAGAACTTGAATGTGTATAAGTCTCATTATATTGTGCTTTATTATAAACAGAAAGTGGTTAGCAGTAGCTAAAAAATGACTGCACACAGTGGGCCTGATTCAGACCCGCTCGCAAGCGGGTCAGTGGCCGGGCAGTGCACACGCGCGAGCCCCGGAGCGAGCGACAAATCAACAGCTCGCCCCATTTTGGAGGTGGGCAGGGGGAGTGGCTGGCCAAATGGAGGCGTTCCCGATGGAACATCTGCCATTTGGGGTGGCCCCACTGACATCACCAGTGATGTCAGTGGTGAGCTTCCGGGTTTATTTAGAGCCAGAAGCTCACCGGGGCTGGCGGGAACGAGAGACCCTACCACAAGGGTCTCGTCGCAAGCCCCGATGGTCGCGACCATTGTGAACACCTGGCCGCTCGCATAAGCTGTGGGTGGTCACCCACAGCTATGTGAGCGGCCAAGAGGTGAAACAACAACAACAAAAAGCGCCCTGATTCAGAGCGAGCGCTCTGAAAGAGCGTCCGGCTCTGAATCAGGGCCAGTGTACCTGTGTTGCCACCCCTTCCCTCCTCTGCTCCCTCCCCCCTGAGCTTAAATATATCCCATAGTGTGGGGAAGGAAGTTGGGCGTTTCCTGCGCCCTCCGGTAACAGTAGCGATCAGGGCGATGGACCGGCTTGCCCGTGCCTGGAGCCGCTACTGAGTGTACCTAAAGCCTGTAAAGGTACTGTGCCTGTGGACATTGTGTTCAAGGGGCACTTATCTGTGTGTAATTAAAACAAAACATAGTTAGGAGCACTGTTTCATTAAAGGAAAAGTAATTTGGGAGCAGTCATCTTGGAGTCATTTGTTAAAAAAAAGAAAAAAACTTTTTTTGTAAAACTTTTTGTAAAACTGTGTTTGTTTAGCATTGTGATAATAAATAGAAGAAAAAAAAACTTTTTTAAAAATACAACTTGTGTTTGTTCAGACAGGACAGGCAGTTGTACTGTGTTTAAAGTAACGCTCAGTAGGTGCATGACAGCGCGTTAATAACAGCGCTGTGAGTCACAATGTTGTGGTCATTTGACCAAAAAAAAGTTTAAAATACACATCCTTTTTTTTTTTTTTTTAAACTTGTGTTTGTTCAGACAGGCCAGGCAGCGGTACTGTGTTTAACAATAACGGTCAGTAGGTGCCATGACACCATGTTAATATCAGTGATGTGAGTCACAGTATTGTGGTTATTTGTTAAAAAAATAGAAAAAAAAAGTTTAAAGCATCCTTTTTAAAAAAAAAACATGTGTTTGTCCAGACAGGCCAGGCAGTGGTACTGTGTTTAACAACAATAATGGTCAGTAGGTGTCGTGCCACCACATTAATATCAGCACTGTGAGTCGCAGTGTTAAACAAATTTGTTAAATGAATAGAAATTTAATAAAACATACTTTTTTTGGAAAACTTGTGTGTGTTTAGAACTTCAGACAGGCCAGGCAGCGGTACTGTGTTTAACAACAATAATACTCGGTAGGTGCTGTGCCACAGTGTTAATAACATAAGCGCTGTGTGAGTCACAGTGTGAAGTTGCCATTTGTTAAAAAAAAAAAAGATTTTTTTCTAAAAGTTGTGTATGTTAATGGCCAGGCAGTGGCACTGTGTTACAATAGCGCTCATTAATGCCATGCCACCAGGTTAATATCAGCACTGTAAGTTGGTATGGATCACGATTAGTCGATAGAAGAGCAGGAGCAGCAACCAAGTACAAGCACTGCAGCTGTTGCCAGTCATGATTATACTAGTTCTTCAACATCTACTAAAGCTGGTGCTCAATGGCATAGAGGGTTTAAGACAGGGCAGCTGAAATCAAAACAATATTTCACAAAGTTAAAGAAAAAACATCACATCATAAAGGGAAAGATTCCTGACAAAAAACATAAATTGCCAACATGCCATACACCACACAAAGTGGCAAGGAAAGGCTCAGGCCTTGGTCTTTATTTGAGAGTTGTGGTTCTAGAACTGCTGTCAGTGAGGCATCTTTTTCTGTAATCTCACATGATGATGCAAGACCTTCTCACTCAGGGGTAGATTTACTAAAGCTTCTAAAACAGACAAGTGGTGATGTTGCCTATAGCAACCAATCAGATTCTAGCTATTATTTCTCTATTGCATTCTCGAAAATGATACGCAAATTGATTGGTTGCTATAGGCAATATCACCACTTGTCTGTTTTTGAAGCTTTAGTAAAAATACCCCTCAGAGTCTAGATGAAATGTCAAATGTAAAACAGGCAAATCAGTGCAGAAAAAAATCCAATAAGAATATTTAGTATCAATCAGTAATATGTACAAGATAAATTATTCATAACAGTCAACTGAAATGTACACTACTTCAGGACAGGGAAACTAATCTAATTGTGATTATAATACTGTGTTAACTTTTGATAAAAGAAATTCCTTTGCAGCAAGTGATTTATGAAGCGAAATCACACAAATATACGCTTTTTCATTTAATATGGTGAATGTAGGTGAACCAAATTACAGTATATGGAATAATAGCCTGTAGCGAAATGTAAATAAGTCATGCAAATGGTGGATGCTCCGGATGGGTGTTGCATAGGAATTTGAGTTATATCTGTATATACTTATTAAGAGATTGAACACAACCAACCTAATATTTTCACATTTGAACACGTGAGGAGTTTTTTTGGGACTCCATGTGATATTTTATTCGTATTTATATCATTCTAGGTATGACAATTCTATGATATATATGTAGAATAATATGTATGCTCTAGTCCTGTTTCTTCATGACAGTATTATTTATTTTTTATTAGATTAGAATATAATAAAATATTTTATGATAGAAAAATGTGTTCATTTAAGAGTGCGCCACAATAGATATATCTTTTTTGGTTGACCTTCTTGGTCACCTTTCACTTTGTTGCATGTAGATATTTCTACATATGCAGCGCACCATCATCACGACACCGCCCCCAATTATACAAAGTTGATATTCTTGTAAAGCAGAAGCAGGGCTATGATGATGTGATTCAGCGCAAATCACATCATCTACCTGCCTGGACCACATACTTGCCTATACTCCTGATTTGGTCGGGACCCTCCCGAAAATCGGGTGCCGCTCCCGACCTCCCGGGAAGGCAGGCAAGTCTCCCGGCTGCCGCTGACCCCCTCCTGTCCCACCGCAATTACTTGTAAAAGCCCGGCAGCCATGGGATGTGGTGACACGATCCGCGTCATTTTGGCACCGCCCCCTGCTTCACACTGCCTGTAATATCGGCAGTGTGTAGCGGGGGCGGGGACAAAATTACGCGCTCGCGTGGCTCCACCAGCGCCCCGCCTGCAAAAACTTGTCATCTGACCGCCCCCGCCCCCGTTTGCTGGCCCCGCCCCCCCAGTAATGCCGATCTGGCTGCTCCCTCCCGGAAGGGGCAGCCAGATAGTTGGCAAGTATGCTGGACCATCGACTTCACTTGTGAAGTGGGCTTCAGCAGGTGGCAGCAAGGGGCTTGCTGGAGACTTACCTACTCTTCCATGAGTCCAGTAGAGCCACCCGAGATTCAAGAGTCTTCCTTACATTCTGGCAGAGTAGGTAACTATGATAAAGTCATCTCTGAGTCTATGTAGCCTTCTCGGTTCAAAGCATTTTACAGAGAACCTCTGTTGATCTTGCAACCACTGCAATGACACTTTACATGATAAAATGACAACCATACATTATATAAAATCAATGCTATGATACTTTGGGCACTATTTAATTTGGCTGCGAAAAGTCAGAATCATGACGTAATTTTCGCATATTTCAATTATCCCCGTATTCAATTAGAAAGACTTTTCGACGGTGCAAAAAGTCTTTGTAAAAACGTTTTCACCATGTTTTACATGGCAAAAAAATTTGCAGAATTGGGGTTTAGGGGTGCAGGCTTAAAAAAAATAGCCTGCACCCCTGGGAGGGTCATCTAAAAATAAATTGTGTTAAAAAAAAGTTTAAAAAAAAACTGGGACATCCCAAAAATTAACCTTCATTTTGGGGTTAAAAAAAAAAAAAAATCGGGAAAAAACTACTAATTTAGCTAAATTGATTCCAGAGGGTTTTCCAAATAAGCAGCAGGTGTTTTCTTCATTGCGGCTGGTAGCGGCAGGTGCATTTTTGCAGAATTTTAAAAAAATTACTTTAGGGACTTAAAAATATGCTTGCACCCATTTTCATGTACCCCAAATTTGGTGGGAATAGTTATTCCCCCCCCCAAATAAGCAACATAAAAACATGGGTACCCATAGTGTTTCCCCATGTCCATCTACGCATCTGGTTAAAAATTGAATGTGTAAAAAAAATAAGCATAGCCCCACCCCCTAGAGGACAACCAGCACCGGGCTTCCCAGTACTGGTTGTGCTATATACAGGGGACAAATGACGTAGGGTTTCCCGTATTTAGCGCAACCAGCACAGGGCTCTGAGCCAGTCTGGTTCTGGAAATGCATGGGGGAAAATGCGTAGGGCCCCCCTGTATTTCTCAGAACCAGCACCGGACTCCTTCTAGCAGGGGGGTGGTGCCACAGCCAGGGGAACCCTTTCACCGGGCCACCCAGCCGCAGCATCACCCCTGACCGCTAGTCAGCCCAGGCCGTGGATCCCTGGGGAGTTTGGGACCCCCCAATAAAGGGGTCCCCCTCCTCAGGGCACCCCAGGCCCAGGCTGATAGCCGGGGCTATCCCCAGCACCCCTGGGTGGTGGGTGCTGGGTTAATTTGTGTTGTGTGGTGCATATGAATATATAAATATTGTCTTTTGCAGTAATACTACAGGTCCCAGCAGGCATCCCCCACATACTGGCACTTGGAGAACCACAAGTACCAGCAGGAGGGGCACTAAGGGCCTGCTGGTACCTATAGTACCCCTGCAAAAGAAATATTAAAATAAAACAGACAGACACCGTTTTTAAAATATTTTATTTAGCGGGACCTTCACCTGGGGGGCGGCAGCCTTAAGCTCTTTTTCATGGCTGCCGCTCCCCCTGGACTTCTATGGCGTCTTCACCTGAAGGGCGACGGCCTTTAAGCTCTTTTTCCTGGCCGTCGCCCATCCAGGGCTTCTGCAGCGTCTTCTATCTTCGGCAGCTCTTCTCTGCTGCCTCCCCACCGCCGATTGAGTGCACGGACTTCGCGCTGGCAGTATTTAAGCCAGCCGAGGGGGTGGGGCGATGAAGTCGGGAGCCGTAATTGGCTCGCGACGGCCATCTTTGAATTTCCAAAATGTCACTGAGACGCCATTTTGGAAAAGGGCACGTTTGGTTCTCACCATTGAATTCAATGGTGAGAACTGCTCATTGGCTGAGAGGGTCGCCTCTCTCAGCCAATGAGCGCTCCGCACCGGGATTTTTGGACTGAATTCCCACAGCGGAGCTGTCATTCGGGTAGTAGTGTCCTTAGAGAACACTACTAATGTCCGTGGGCTCGGGTAATTATTTTTTTTGCCAAGACCCAGGATTTGCCTACTTTGGAAAGAAGAGGACAGATCTACGCATAGGAGGAGGTGAGTATGAATTTTTTATTACAGGTACACCTTTGGATTACCTACTGGAGAAGAGGACAGATTGGCTTCATGGATACTAGGTGAGTATGTGAGATAGTGTGTGTTTGTGTGAGTACATGTGTGTGTGCATGTATGTTTTAATAAAATTATACTTTCTACTGCAGGGTCCATAGGGTATCCACAGGATACCTTGGGGTATAGGCGATGGCGGCAGACATCCGGGCACCACAGAGTTAAGTTTTCAGCCTCCCAGAATGCAGCAGGGTCCCTCTCCTATACCCCGCCCCAGGCATCTCAATTTTTGTCGGTGCCCGGCTCAGAGTCGGAGGCACCTGTACAGAGGGGGGGCTGTAAGGCCCCTGAAGTTTCTTCTAAGCAGCTGTGGCTGCACACTAATGAGTGTACAGCAAGGGCAGTCAGTACTGACCTCCATGCCATCACTCCTACACCCTGCTGGTACCAAAATGCCGGTACTGATCCGGGGATCCTGGTGGGTAACTGAGGTCACAGCTAGCGGTGACCCCGGTTACCCGGACTGTGGCCAGATTTACGGGTGCATAAGGTAAGCGGCGGGGTCCCGCGGTGGGTCCCTGCTGAGCTACACAGTCCAGAGTCCCCAGGCAGGGGGCTCACTGGGGACTGGCTGCAGCGTGTAGCCAGGCCCTATTCACCTGCTCTTCCACTACACCCTGGGATAGCGGACCGGACAATGTCAGAAAATGTCCGGTGTTCTGGTGGTTAAATGCAAGCCAGGGGAGCCCACCTTCCCTACACAGCAGCCGGCGCCTCCCCCGCTGCACACGGCCTTTCCACTGTGGTCTGGCAAGCGCTCCTCCCCCGGACCAGCCTCCTTTCTGCTCCTCGGCGGCCATTTTCTAGAGACTTGGCAAGCGCTACTGGACGCTGATAACGGCGGCATCATGGTCTGGGTCCCCCTGCATACCTCTCCTCCGGCTACAAGGTCAGAGTATGCAGCACTGTTTCCTACCAGGCTGATGTCTGTGTAGTTGATGAAGTGCTGATAGTGCAGGGATTCTGCATTGTATGTGACTTACTGCTAGTACTGCTGTCTGTACTTTCACTTCTCTGTCAGTCATTTTAGCTATCCCTGGCCCTCATTCAGAGCCGTACGCTCTGAGCAGAGCGCACACTCTGAATGAGGGCCGGGCTCCATTTTCATGGAGCGTCCTCCTGGACGCTCGTATAGCTGTGGGTCACCACCCACAGGCTATACGAGCGTGCATTGTGATGGTCGCGATGGTCGAGACCATCGCGACCATCGAATTTGCGAGCCGGAGCCTGCGGTTGAGGTTTTCAACCGCAAGCTCCGGAGTGATTTTGGCTCTATCAGAGCCAAAATCACTCCCACTGACATCACTAGTGATGTCAGTGGGCCGGCTTTTGACGGGAGGCGTTCCCGTGGGAACGCCCCCGTCAGGGAGGCACGCCCCTGGCACGCCCACCAAAGGGGGCGTGCTGTCAATCAACATTGACAGCACGCCCCCTTTGATCGGACACAACGAGCGAAGGACTTTCCTTCGCTCGTCGCGTCTGGCGCATGCGCACGACGGAGCTCCCTCCGTCGTGCGCATGCTCAGTCCATAACATCGACCCACTTGCGAGCGGACAGCCGCTCGCGAGTGGGTCTGAATCAAGCCCTCTGTCTTTTGTGCTAAAGCCCTTGCAGTGCGGTGTTGCAGGGTGTTATTACCTCACTATACAAATATTTGTCAGTGTGGTGTGTCACATACAGCTCCGGTTCACTCATCATGTCTGACAGTAAACGCGATTTTCCTCTTCAGCCAAAGTGTAGTATATGTCTTGTACCACTGGTGGAGGGTGAAGGCAACTCTGAGGGGCTAATGCAGGCGTGTTTTAGACAAGCACATCCAATTTCCATCACTGCACCTGTGCAGGAGCCGCCCTGGGCTTGTTTTGCGAAGGCACTTACAACCCTAGTGGGCCAGCTGGCAATGCCCCCTGCGTTTCCCCAAATGGGGTTTTCACAGCATGCTATGGTGTTGCCCCCCCATACTGTGGTTCCCCAGACAGTTAGTAGTACCCCAGAGTCTCCTGAACTCACCCCCTCAGGTCACTCAAGAGCAAGCGTGGGTTAGTTCATTGTCCACTTCGGTGCAACACCTGTCGGACATTTTACAGGGGGAGCCATCATTGCGGCCACACAAGCGACAGCTGCAATCTCACTGATCAGTATGATCAGGATGATGTGTCATCTGATGATGGAGAGATGCTTTACCTCTCTGACCAGGAGGCTTTCCGTAATAAAGAGACTAAGTCTAAGGTCTATATACCGGGCCTTATACGTGCGGTCTGCGCAGCCTTGGTTATTGAAGATGACGTACCCCTCGTGGCCAAATCAAAATATGCCTTTTTCAAGGATATCAAGGGTGATGCTATGGTATTTCCCCTATCTGGTCAGCTAGTGGATCATTTAGAGGAGGCATGTAAAACTCCAGGTAAACGTTACCAGCCTCAAAGGCGTTTAGCAGTGGCATATCCTTTTGCGGAAAATTATTTCTCCAAATGGGAGACTCCGCCACAAGTGGATTCTCATGTCACATGTCTGGTAAAGAGTGCTACACTACCTATGCCCTCCATGTCCTCCTTAAAGGATCCTACGGATCGCAAGGTTGAAATATGTCTCAAATCCATGTATTCCCTTGCAGGAGGTGCCTCCAGACCGGCTATGGCCGTGTGCTGGGTGGCTAGAGCCATGGAGCGTTGAGCTGATACGTTGGAGGCATCTCTGGACCCGGACTCATCACCTGACCAGGTGGAGTTGGTGGGTAATCTCAGGGACTCAGCTACCTACATTAATGGGGCGGCCTTGGATATAGGCCTTCTTGCTTCTAGGATCTCCTCTGCAGCTGTGGCAGCTCATTGCACCCTGTGGTCACGATCTTGGAAGGCAGATGCTGATTCCAAGAAGGGCTTGGAGGGTTTACCCTTTAATGGAGAAGTCCTTTTTGGCCCTGATCTGGACAAAATTGTGGCTACGCTGGCGGCAGCTAAGTCTGCGTGCCTGCCATCAGCTACAGTCCCATCAGGGTCGGGCTCTTCATCCTTTCGGCCCTACAGAACCCAGAGTAAGCCCAGGGTGCAGTCCTTTCCGAGGCGGACTGCTGCCAAGAAACATACAAAGAAACATACAAAGAACATACAAAGAAACCCAATGGGTCCTACCGGCCAATACTCAACCTCAAATCCCTCAACAAATTTTTGAGGGTTCCTCAGTTCAGGATGGAGACCCTGCGTACCATCATTATAGCGATGGAGCCTGGGGATTTCATGGTGTCGCTAGATATTCAGGATGCTTACCTGCATATCCCTATTGTCTCAGCACACCAACGTTTCCTCAGGTTTGCAGTGGTTAATGACCACTTCCAATTTCAGGCTCTGCCCTTTGGTCTAGCCACAGTGCCTCTTGTGTTTACAAAGTTATGGCAGTTATGGCAGCTCACCTGAGGATGCAGGGGGTTTGCTTGTTACCCTATCTGGACGACCTCCTGTTGTTGACGGAGTCTCCAGAGATACTTCAGCACCATCTGCAACTGACAGTCTCTGTATTGCAGAATCATGGCTGGCTGATAGATTGGAAGAAGTCCTCCCTGGTACCATCACAGAGGTTGCTCCACCTAGGAGCTCTGTTGGACTCCCAACTTCAGAGGATCTTTGTGATGGAGGAAAAGTTCTCTGCGTTACAGGAGAAGATTTGCATCTGCCTGCGGAGTCGCTGGGTGTCTATTCACTTGGCGATGAGGTTACTGGGTTCCATTATGTCGATGTTCGACCTGGTGGAGTTTGCCCGGTTTCACTCCAGACCTCTGCAGAAGTTGATTACCTCCAGATGGAATGGGTTGCCCCAGCAGATAAAGACACAGACAATGGTGCTTTCCCCGGAGGTATGTCTGTCTCTGGCTTGGTGGCTACAGGCTTCTCATCTGAACAGGGGGTGTCCCTTTTGGATAGTGGACTGGGTCCTTCTGATGTTGGACACCAGTCTCCAAGGCTGGGGAGCAGTAACGGGTCCACACTTCTTCCAGGGAAGGTGGACACCAGCAGAAGCTGCTCTTCCAATAAACATATTGGAACTTCGGGCAGTGTTCAAGGCTCTCCAGCAAGAGAGTCCATCCAGCAACAGGTCCTGCACAGAAGGCACGTGCAGGTACAGTCAGACAATGCCACCACGGTGACTTACATAAACCGCCAAGGAGGGACACACAGTCAGGCGGCTCTGATGGAAGTGTCCCGAATTCTGGTCTGGGTGGAAAGGCATCTCACTGCAATATTGGCAGTGTTCATACCAGGAGTCCTCAACCGGGAAGCAGACTTTCTCAGCCGTCAAGACGTGCATCCAGGAGAGTGGTCTCTTCACCAGGAGGTGTTTTAGCTACTGGTGAACAGGTGGGGCCTACCAGAGATAGACACCCGTCACAAAAACAAACTGCTGGTGTTCGGGTCAAGAACAAGAGACTCAAAAGCTTATCTGGTGGACGCCCTGTCGACCTGGGTCAGCTATCTTTGATGGCGTGGCTATTGAGGCTGCCATCTTAAGATCCAGAGGTTTTTCCAGCTCTGTGGTTAACAACATGCTACGAGCTTGGAAATCTTCATCTGCCAGCATCTACCATCGAGTATGGCGTGCTTTCTTTCAATGGTGTCGCCCTAGAGGTTATGCTCCTCGGGTGTTTCGGTTATCCAGGGTGCTGGCTTTCCTACAAGCAGGTTTGGATCAAGGTCTTCACCTTGCCTCTCTGAAGGTACATGTGTCTGCCCTGTCTGTCTGGTTTCATCATAGGATTGCTACGATTCCTGATGTCCGCACCTTTATGCAAGGTGTATTACGTATCCAGCCTCCCTTTGTTCCACCTGTGGCGCCTTGGGATCTGGCTGTGGTCCTGAAAGCTCTTCAGGGATCGCCATTTGAACCACTGGGCTCAGTGGATTTAAAGTGCCTTACTATTAAGACTGTATTCCTTCTGGCCATTGCCTCGGCCAAAAGGGTCTCAGAATTGGGGGCTCTTTCATGTTGACCTCCCTTTCTTATTTTTCATAGAAACAGGGCTGTGCTTCGCACTCGTCCTGATTTTCTTCCGAAGGTGGTATCTAGTTTCCATATCAACGAGGAAATTATTGTGCCGGCCTTTAATTTACCGGACCTTTCAGCTGGTGAGGCCACCTAGGATGTGGTGCAGGCCTTAAAACTTTATGTTGACCGCACTGCTTCTTTTAGGAAGTCGTTCTCCTTGTTTGTCCTATATGGCTTCTGAAAGAAGGATTGGCCTGCCACTAAGCAAACATTGGCAGGATGGATTCGCCTGGCTATTTCTGAAGCTTATGTTCATGAAGGCATTCCTGTTCCATCTTCTGTTAGGGCTCATTTCACGAGGTCTGTGGGTCCTTCGTGGGTAGCTAGACATGGTGCCTCGGTAGTTCAGCTGTGCAAGGCTGCCACGTGGCTTCAGCGTATTCACCTGGCGGGCACCAACCGACATCTTCACCTAGTGGGTGGCAGCCTGTGTCAGCTCTTTTTCATGGCTGCCGCCCATTAGTACTTCCGGCGTCTTCGCCTGGAGGGCGACAACCCAACAGAGCTTCAGTGTCTGCCTAGTGGGCGGCAGCCTGTGTTAGCTCTTTTTCATGGCTGCCTCCCACTAGGACTTCTGGTGTCTTCGCCTGGCGGGCGCCAACCCGCCAGGGCTTTGGTGTCTCCACCTGGCAGGCACCAACCCACCAGGGCTTCGATGTCTTCACCTAGTGGGCGGCAGCCTGTGTCAGCTCTTTTTCATGGCTGCCTCCCACTAGGACTTCCAGCGTCTTTGCCTGGCGGACGCCAACCTGCCAGGGCTTCGGTGTTTTCGCCTAGTGGGTGGCAGCCTGTGTTAGCTCTTTTTCATGGCTGCCTCCCACTAGGACTTTTGGTGTCTTCGCCTGGTGGGCGGCAACCTGCCAGGGCTTCGACGTCTTCACCTAGTGAGCGACAGCCGTGTCAGCTTTTTCATGGCTGCCACCTACTATGACTTCTGCGTCTGCGTCTCACGAGTGCCAACCCACCAGGGCTTCGGCGCTTTCGCCTGGCGGGCACCAACTTGCTAGTGTATTGGCATCTTCGCCTGGCGGGCTCCAACCCGCCAGGGCTTCGACGTCTTCACCTAGTGGGTGACAGCCTGTGTCCCCTTTTTTTTGTGGCTGCCGCCCACTAGGACTTCCGGCGTATTCACCTGGCGGGTGCCAACCCACCATGGTTTCAGTGTCTTCACCTAGTGGGTGGCAGCCTGTGTTAGCTCTTTTTCATGGCTGCCTCTCACTAGAACTTCTGGTGTCTTCACCTGGCGGGTGCCAATGCGCCACGGCTTCGGCGTCTTCACTTGGTGGGCGCTGACCTGCCAGGGCTTCAAAGTCTTCACCTAGTGGGCGACAGCCTGTGTCAGCTCTTTTTCATGGCTGCTGCCCACTAGGACTTATGACGTCTTCGCCTGGCGGGCGCCAACCCTCCAGGGCTTCAGCGTCTTCACCTGGCGGGCCCCAACCCACAAGGGCTTCAGCGTCTTTGCCTGGTGGGCGCCAACCCTCCAGAGCTTCTGGCGTCTTCACCTGGGGGGTGGCTGTTGCCACCTTCCCAGTGCTTCTGTGGTCCTCTTCAGGTGCCGCCTCCTCCAATGATGTCACGAGTCGTGATTGGCTCATGGCGGAAATCTTTGAAAATCAAAGATGGCCACTGCAAACCAATCACGGCTCACAACATCATTGTCGGCGGCACCCGGCAACTGTGGGACCGGCGCCTGTTCAGGTGTCGGTGGCAGGCCTGGATCCGAGAGGATCCAGTCCCCGCCAGCCATTCTGCCAAGTACAGCAGCGGCGCCCATTTCAAAATCTGTGTCTTAGCGCCATTTTTGAAATTCAAAGATGGCCACCGCGAGCCATGATTGGCTCACGGCCCACTCAGCACCATTTTTTAATTGGGCGCCGCTGCCGTTTTCGGCAGAATGGCTGGCGGGGATTGGATCCTCTTGAACCCAGGCCCGCCGCCAATGCCCTCACCGCCGCCGGACCCTCCGCTACTGCCAACATCCGCAACCCAGCCGCCCCGCCGCCGACACCGCTGATTTCCCCACCGCCGTGTCCCCGCTGCTGCTAACTTTGCCCGCTATCCAGCGCCCGCTATCGTCTGCAAACAACGCCCATCTTGCTGCACCCAAATGAAAGCCACTATGACTGCACCTGCTGGAGGCTCCTACTGAGGCTGCGCAACAATTTGAAAAGTCCTATCTTTATAATGGCTTTTTCTTGAGGTAATAGTTTAAAAACTGTAGCTTTCTAATTTACCTGAACCCCAAAAGCACGTATCCTGGCACAATAGCTACCTAATAAAACAAACCCCAAGTCTAAATTCCACCCCTACCCTGAGTTTTGCCTTCCCAAATATCCCCCATAGACTATAGTAGAAAAGGGTTCATAATTGAGAATGTAAGAAAAATGTGACAGTTGGAGCTTTAGATTACTCCCATGTCCTCATTTTTTATGTTTTTGACTGAAATTTGGCATGCAGCATCCAGTGACAGTTCTACCTGGCCATGCCAAATTTCAGATATGTACCTCCTATAGCTTTTGAGGTGTAGCCCCTTAAATACCCTGCCCCCCCTTCAGAATTCTTTATGGAGAAATATATATATTGGGGATCAAAAAACAGGGATGTTTTAGATGCCCCAATTGCACGACATGCAATTATATGGTTAGCGGTAGTAGCTTTCACCATCCGCATACAGGCAAAAAATTTAACATCTTACATTTTTTGACATGCTCAACAAAATTTGTGATCTATATGATCACGTGCCCATGTAGCAAATGCTATGTGGGCAAAACGGAACGTATGTTCAAAGAACGTATGGCACTACACAGAAGCGCCATTAGAAGTGCTTTAAATAAAGGCCAAAGTGATCAACCAGTTGCCAAGCACTTCATGGAGGCAAAACATAACCTGTCGAGCCTACGATACAGAATTATAGATCACGTCCCATCCAATATACGTGGGGGTGACAGAGCTAGAAAGCTGCTCCAGTTGGAAAGCAGCTGGATTTTCAGACTGTATACAATGTCACCGAAGGGTCTTAATGAGCAAATTAATTTTCAATGCTTTTTGTGACTTAATGTACATACCACCATTTGTTACTCAGAATATGTTAAACTATAACTTTGCAGACAGGATCCATATTGATTGGAGATATTATTATAGATATTTCCCCAGGAATTCTTTATCATATAGAGGGGATATTTACATTTATAATACTACATAACTTGATTGTTCTACGCTACATATATTGGCAAATTAATTTTTTCCATATTAACCACTATGAGATGATAGGGAGATTATCTTTATTTTGTATAGATGATCAAAGGATAGTACACATCTTATCATTAATCACTCCATCTATGCATTGTTAATTTAATTTTATCTGTTGTGATAATTTTTGTATTTTGACACTTGCAGGCTTCCGTAGCCAAAGTTTTCAATGTTACCATGGTGATGGGGAGCACTCCGATAGTGACGTCATCTCATTGGCGTCGGTGCGCGAAATCCGGGTGTTGTATGTATTTAAGGTAAGAGTTTATTATTTATCTTTTTGTATCCTGACGAAGGGACCATTAAAGAGTCCTGAAACGTTGAAGCACATTTAACGAGTTTGTGAAAGTTGTTTCATTAAGACGCCGTGAGTGACACCTATGTTTGGACTATTAATATTCCTCCCACACCAGGAGAGGTAATAAGGAAGGCACCGGGCGCACTATACCATTGCTTTATGTGAGGAGTGCCGGCATGTTGGACTACTATATATATATATATATATATATATATATATATATATATATATAGTGCCTCTGGAAAGTATTCACAGCGCTTCACTTTTTCCACATTTTGTTATGTTACAGCCTTATTTCAAAATGGAATAAATTCATTTTTGTCCTCAAAGTTCTACACACAATACCCCATAATAACAATGAGTACTTTTTTTGAGACTTTTGCAAATTTAATAAAAAAAAAAAAACCCTAAGAAATCACATGTACATAAGTATTCACAGCCGTTGCTCTGTACTTTGTTAATGCACCTTTGGCAGCAATTACAGCCTCAAGTCTTTTTGAATATGATGCCACATGCTTGGCACACCTATCTTTGGGCAGTTTCGCCCATTCCTCTTTGCAGCACCTCTCAAGCTCCATCAGGTTGGATGGGAAGCGTCGGTGCACAGCCATTTTCAGATCTCTCCAGAGATGTTCAATCGGATTCAAGTCTGGGCTCTGGCTGGGCCACAAGGACATTCACAGAGTTGTCCTGAAGCCACTCCTTTGATATCTTGGCTGTGTGCTTAGGGTCGTTGTCCTGCTGAAAGATGAACCGTCGCCACAGTCTGAGGTTAAGAGTGCTCTGGAGCAGGTTATCATGCAGGACGTCTCTGTACATTGCTGCATTCACCTTTCCCTCTATTCTGACTAGTCTCCCAGTTCCTGCAGCTGAAAAACATCCCCACAGCATGATGCTGCCACCTCCATGCTTCACTGTAGGGATGGTTGTGGCCTGGTGATGAGCGGTGCCTGGTTTCCTCCAAACATAACGCCTGGCATTGACGCCAAAGAGTTTAATCTTTGTCTCATCAGACAAGAGAATTTTGTTTCTCATGGTCTGAGAGTCCTTCAGGTGCATTTTGGCAAACCCCAGGTCGGCTGCCATGTGCTTTTTACTAAAGAGTGGCTTCCATCTGGCCACTCTACCATACAGGCCTGATTGGTGGATTGCTGCATAGATGGTTGTCCTTCTGGAAGGTTCTCCTCTCTCCACAGAGGAATGCTGTAGCTCTGACAGTGACCATCGGGTTCTTGGTCACCTCCCTGACTGCGGCATTCGGGGGCCCGCAGACCCGCCAACGCGACACAGCCGCAGCGCCTGGAGCGGTGAGTAGTGGAAACCCCACTTAGACCGCCTGCGACCTGTGACACAATGTTCCCATATCATGTAGCTATTACAGAGTATGTGAGCAGCTTATGCACTTGAGGTGTATGGAAAACTAGTTAAATAGTAAAGCTCTTTCCGCATATAAAACAAATAATACAGAGCCATTTGTGGGTAGGGATATTTTGATATCCTCTCTAATAATTCAGTTTCATTAATATATTTTGAATGATCTAACTCCCAGGATGCATCATTATGTGATATTGATAATACAGACTACAAAATGAAATTAAATGCCAGTTTACAACAAACAAAACAAAAAGCGATAATCACCCTTTTGTTCCACTGTATTTCATCTTTATTGAACGTATTGCTGTTTTACATCTCATAAATAAACCCTGTGTCTGTTGCCAGTGTCTCCGGCCCTGTTGGAGTTAGAGAAGCAGCACAGTTTTATAAAGAAAGCTCTACAGCATCTGCTGTAAGACAAATATAGTTGTCTATCCTTTTATTCCCCTAGAGTCCATTGTAACATTCCCATCCGTTCCTGCATCATCCTAGCAAAATCTCATTGCCAGTACACCATTGCACAGATGGCAAATATACATTGGGCCTGATTCAGACCGGGACGCTAAGCCGCTATCGCTCGCTACGGTTGATTGTCGCCCGTCTGCACATGTGTATGCGTCCATATGCGCATGCACGAGTCACTCACTGCGCTCTGGAATTGTGCGCTCGTAGTACACAGACTGGACGCTACCTTGAGTGACAGATAGTGCCGTTTGTGGGTGATAACAGGGGAAGGTGTTTGTGAACGGGGGAGTGGTGGTGCGAACACAGGCGTGTCTGGGTATCAAAACGGCATTTAATGGGCATCCATAAATAGCATGGAAGCGTCATTGAACACGTCACCTGGTTAATTTCAGCCTGCAGTGATCGCAGTGCTTGTGGCGAGGTAGGGTCTACCTCAAGGGCTGCATGCAGCTCCAATGATTCTCGATGGTACTGATTAATCATACACTTCCTGGAGATGACGTGTGCTAAGAAAGAAAAGTGGGCGTCTTTACACCGGCGTGCGTTCACTCTGCCGTCGCTCTATAAGACATAAGGGGCGTCCTTATGCCTGGCCATGCTATTGCGGAATTTGCATACCCGACCCCTGACGGCAGCGAAAGTGCACTGCTTTGTGTCTGAATCGCCCCCATAGTTCTACAGCAGAAGTTCCCAAACTCGGTCCTCAGGACCCCACACAGTTCACATTTTCCAGATCTCCAGGCAGGTGTACAGGTGTATTCATTACTGGCTGACACATTTTAAAAGGTGGAACTAATTATTTCAATTTCGATTCTGTGAGGAGACCTGGAAAACATGCACTGTTGGGGTCAGGGCAGGTCTGGGAAAATGGCAGCGTCTGAGAACACACCGGGTCAGAAAGATGAGGAGACTGGTCCCGATCATGTCTCTGGAGCGGAGGGCAGTGGAGGGCAGGGGGAAATGCCCGGATATCCCGACAGCAGTTAGACAGATCAAAACCGAAACTACGGTCAGGGTGGGTCCGGGAAGATGGCGGCGTCCGACAGCCTCATGTGCCACCCTCACCTTCCATTATGTCATATACTGTATGTATAATATAGCATGTACATGTCCTAACACTTCACATATGTATGTCATATATGCACCTACTAATATATACATGTCTTGTCATCCACATATCCTAATGTATCCTATACATGTCCTGTCTCCTCATATGGTATTTAGGAGAGACCAGCACCGGGCACTGCCATGTGTGCTCCCTGCTCCTTGCCAGCGCTGCCCCCTCTGTTATGTGTAATGTAACTACACAGCAACACCGTCCTCCTCATTTTACACACAGCGCTGCATATAGAAGCAGCAGCAAGTCACCCGCGCTACTGTCGGCGACGGTGGCTCAGTCACTGGTACCCACCTGTAGCTGGTGACAGTGTTCTCCAGCAGCGCGGCGACAATGGACGGGACAGGGGCGCTGAGCTGGTTGTCACTGTCAGTGTCTCAGGTGCGATTTGTACTGTAGTTCTGCGAAGGACGTGTGACTCAGTTGACGTGTGCTATGTCCCAGAGGACATAGCACACAGCGCATTAACTGTCCTGAATTTGTGCAGCTTTATATATTTATTATGTCGGTGTCATGCTCGGGCACTGGGTGACATGAGAAGGACGGAGAAACGCATGTACATATTATATTATATTCTCTGTGTGTATTGTACGGCTGTACATTGCTTGGGTGTTGCTGGGTGTTTAGACGTTGCTGCTAATATATGGCTCACACGGCCTCTTTGTGATACATTAATGTGCATGCCTAGCAATCCCATCCTACCCATATTCACCGCTCGGCATAGTGTGTGCACGCATTGTATCAAATATACATCATGACTGCTCATACAGGAATTATACTGGGGGTACATGAGTGAGCTGGGTGGTTTATACTAGAGTAAATTAGGATTATAATAGAGGCACACATGATTGATATGGTTAATAAATGTAAAAAAGCAATGAAATTCCATAGACAAAAAAACTTATAGTTTCACATTATGGCTTCATTAGAGATTATCTGAAATTGCACAAAACCTACTGAATTTCTGCCACTCAAACTTAAAAAAAGCAATGAAATTTCTGATCATTAAGGCTGATGCCTTAATGGAAGTGTTCCTTGCGCAATACATAGACTTCATGTGTGTATTCCAATGAGCACACAATTCTGTGAATTAGCAGCTCCACCATTTTGTGAGTGACTCTGTGAGAGTGCTGAATGTGCAGTTAACCACAGAGTGTGATGGCATACCATATCTGTATTGCACAAGGAACACGTCCATTAATGCATTAGCCTTATGGATCAGAATTTCATTGCTTTTTTGAGTTTGAGTGGCAGAAATTCAGGGAATCAGTATGAATGACCATAGGGCCGGCGGTTCAAATTCTGGCGACGGCAGACCGACAGCAGTAAAAATCCCGACAAGGGATTTAGGTAAGTATAACTAACCCTACCCCCCCTAACCCTAGCTCTCCCTTAGGTGTGCCTAACCCTAACCTCCCCCCCTAGTGCCTAACCCTAACCTCCCTCTAAGTGCCTAAATCTAACCCCCCCATCCCCTAGCCTAATCCTAAATCCCCCCCAGGTGCCCCTAACCTAACCCCCACCCCCACGGCTGTCTGTGCCCTCGCCGCCTGGCTTACCTTTGTTTGGTATGCCGGGCGTCGGGCTCCCGGCGTAGGTATAATGACAGGCATCGGAATATCGATGCCTGTCATTAGTACCCTGCCGGGATTTGACCGTCAGCTTCCTGACTGCATGCCGAAATTCAGTAGATTTTGTGAAATTTCAGATCATGTCTAATGAAGCCTTAATGGGACTTGTGAAACAATAAGGTTTTTTGTCTGTGTAATATATATATATATATATATATATGCACACACACACACATGTATACATACATATACACATGTATGTTTATGTACATACATATATGCATACATACATATACATTACTGCTTACTTCTCCTGGTTTCAGACGAGGCAGCAGAAGTTGGACCAGCACGTTTCATAGGTCTTTGAAAAGGGGACAGAGCCAAATGCCAGGAGGGGCAGGGCTTAATTGCGGCGGTGGAAGGCGGCTCCTTTAAATGAAAACGGTTCATCTGGGGGATATGGCTGGGGGCCAGGGACCATGTGTGGGGGCCTTGTATGTGTGGGTGCCCCAGGACGACCAAACCTGTCATCCTGCCTATAATCCTGCCCTGTCTGTGAGGCTAAAACTATTATGGATAATTTATAGCAGAAGATCATTCAGTACCTTGGCCAGGAGTGTTGAAGTTAAAGATGAAGTAACAATTCTTTCTTTTCATAATGTTAAGGCTCAGAGCAAACAGTGGGGGAAAAAGTCTTGCACAGCCTTGAGGACTGGAGTATCTTGGCTAGATGCGGCCGTATAGTGGTGGTGCGGCCTTTGGGCCAGTAGCAGCCACTGGGCTGGTTGAGGCCTGTGGGCTAATGAGTGGTGATGCGGACTTTGGGCCCGGTAGCAGCCTGTGGGCTGGTTGATGCCTGAGGGCCAATAAGTTGTGGTGCGTCCTTTGGGCCAGTAGCAGCCTCTGGGCTGGTTGCTGCCTTGAGGGCAGAATGACTTGGCAAGATGATGCTGAGGTGCACACAGTGTCGCTGGGATGATACCAGCAGAAGGATGCAGAGTTGCGTGCAGATGACGCTAAGGTGCGCTTAGTGCTGCCGCGATGACACCAGCGGTTGTACACAGGGTGTGTACACAGGATGCTGAGGTGCGCTTAATGCCGCCCAGATGATACCAGCAGTTGTACACATGGTTGCGTATACGGGACGCTGTGGTGCACTAAATGCCACTGAGATGACACCAGCAGTATACACAAGGTTGCGTACTTGGATGTGCGGCCTGTGTTGATACGACGCTGGGTTGCGCACTCGGAACGCTGACTGCGGGCTGTGCCACCTGGTTGACACAAACAACAGCTGGAGCCTATGCAGACCATGCTGCCTGGATGACACAAACGACAGCTGGAGCAAATGCAGACCATGCCGCCTGGATGACTCAAATGGCAGGAACAGGGAAGCAGGCTAGGTGCTGGGAACTCGACTGTAATACAGGAGACCAAAACGACAACCGGAAACATGTGAACGCTATCACCAGCAAGGAGTTGAAGGGTTGGCTGGAATATAACAGGAACAAGGCCCAACCAGAGCAAGTTTCCCTAATGACAAATTATTGAGTACCTGGGCTGTGTTCAGACAGGAGAATCAATCAGTGTGCACCTGATAGTGCACACAGACAGACAGTAATGAGTGCAGAGGCTCAGCAACAACCAAGACTGGTACTGCAACAATATGCTGATAACCACTGATTCTAACAGGAGGAAGGAGGAGACTTCAGCGAACGCTTGTCCGACGTTCACCCCGCACAGCATTGGCAGCGCGGTGGCTTATGACACATTTCAAGCTTCTACTGTTACTTCAGCAACACACATCTGTGGACCAACTGTCAAATTTTAGTATCTTATTATTTAATAGCTTAAACAAATCACATATATCACAGTAGTTATCCAAATAAGCATATCAACAATCATTATTATAATAGCCCACTCAACAACAACTACAATCGGTTTGCGGCTTGGGAGAACTGCGAGTGATCTCACAGAGGGAGACCTGCACATGCGCAGTAAGGTCTCTCGCAACCGGTGTTGTATGCAAACCTAGTGTGTATGATCTCACAAATTGCAAGCTTAATACAGTCTTGATTGTTTTCATATATCACTAATGGTTCTGAGATCAGCTGGTACAACCAAATATATTTTTGGCTAGTATCAGCTATACTGAACCCTACTGCAAATGTGTAGATATTGCAACAAATACCTGTTTTTTTTTTACTGCATGAGAAGATTGGGCTATCCCCTAATTTGAACAAGTAACCACTTTATGAATTTTGATAAGTGGTGTCATGAACCTGATTCGTGCCCTCATTCTCCGTCATTATAAAGGTTATTTTTGTTAATATCTTCAGTTTCACGTCTTGAATCTGCTTAAGCTATTGCATTGGATAGATGTAGGAATATCAGTGGTTTGAGCTGCAGAGTACAGAAGCTTCAGCAGTCCTGTGTGTTTATGGTTGGAGTTATTGCCGCAGTTCAAGTGCTGATGCAGTCTTGAGCTGCCTTCTGTAGGGGAAAATAATAAAGAAGGGTGTCTTACCTTATCCAAATGGTGGTTGGTACCCAGACCTTTGGTGCTCAGCTGGTGTGCTGAAAAAAATAGCATTAATTATCGGAACTGGTATGAAATATATATATACATACATACTGTATACCACAATCTGGGGGGCACCACTGAGAGAGACATCCTAATTGTACCCAATGCAGGCACACAGCTAGGAAACTTACAAGGTGCAGCTTCCGCGCTTTTACCTTTCTGGCTGGGAAGTGAGCAATTGGTGGAGGTGTGTGTGTGGAGAATGGGGGGCTGTAGGCTGAAGTTTTGCCTAGGGTGCCAAGAAACTTTGTACCGGCCCTGGGATTGATGCACGTAAACGCGCATCAACCCGGGATTTTTGTCAGTGTAAACGGATCAACCTGGGTCCAGGTACCCGGGGATCTGACCCGGCTGACTTGCAGGGTTGAGCAAGGGTCGTTCCCGTGTCACCCTGCACTGTAAGCGGCACAACCTGGGTCATCGTGACTCGGGTCGTGCCACATGCCGCCCGATTGGCCGGCTTCGGTGGTGCTTGGAGATGATATAATCTCCAAGCGTCCACTGCCGGACCGACCTGAATGGAGCAGCGCACCCCACCTGCCCTGCCTGCCTCCGAACTGCTGCAGAGTAAGGTAAGGGTGTCCCAGAGGGGGAGGGAGGGTAAGTAGCGCTACTCACCTGCGCTGGAGAGCAGGGTCAGTGCTGACCTGGCTCTGGTGTGAACGGTGCTGACCCAGGCTATGTAAAAGGGGGTCTGTCCCGGGTCTGATCCAGGTTGGAAACGTGTTCTAAATATCGGGTCAGACTTTGGTGTAAAAGGGGTGTAACAAGATATGAAGTTCCATGAGGCACAGTGAGGCAATGAGGAGAGGACAGGGCAAATTTGTCAACTCTGATGGACAATGTGGGGTCAACCACACATAGGGGGTCATTCAGACCCGGTCGTTAGCGCCGATATGTTCGGACCGGGTCGATGGCCCCCCACAGAGCATGCGCACGACAGCGTCGGCGCCGTCGTGCGCATGCGTGAGACCCGCTTCGATCCAAAGGGGGCGAGCTGTCGATGTTGATTGACAGCTCGCCCCGTTTGGAAGGCGGGCTGGGGGTGTGGAAGCCCAAACGGAGGCGTTCCCATGGGAACGCCTACCGTTTGGGGGAGGCCCCACTGACATCACTAGTGATGTCAGTGGAGAGCTTCCGGCTCAGACAGAGCCATAAGCTCTCCGGGGCTTACGACAAGGGAGACCCTACCCTAGGGTCTCGTCGTAAGCCCCGATGGTCGCGATGGTCTCTGACCATCGCGACCATCACCGGAGCGGTCGTTAGAGCTGTGGGTGTTAACCCACAGCCTAACGACCGCAACAGAGGCGGGCCGGTCAGGATGCAAGCGGCCGCCCAGTTTCTGAGCGACCGCTTGCATCCTCCGAACGCCTCTGAATGAGGCCCTTATTCTCTTATCAGGTAGTGGCATGGAAGCATCACCATGATTTTACTGGTTCAGAAAGGATAGCAATAGAACTTTCCCAGATATCTAATAAATGTTGGGTGTGACTTAATCTGAAGGGAGGGCTCCACCCAATCAAATGTGAAAATTGTGAAAATGTTTTCCCTTAACCAAACCATTGAGGGCGGAGTTGTGTTCATCCATACTTAGAGCACTCTTTTTCTAGCTGCTGCTGCAACTAAGAAGTGCTTGTGACCAACCACGGAAATACTAGTTCCCTGTGCGAGTATTCCAAAGTGGCCTACTCTGCTGTTAGGGAAAAAACAAACATAATTAATTTGTGACTCTCTAGATACTGACTCAGAATCTCTTGATGGGCAGGAGAGCCACACTTTAAACAGAAGATGTATGCTTTATGATAATATTTTTTGAAAACATTCCTATGTAAATCACTGCAGGAAGCAATCTAGATGCATTTGCTAGGGCATGAAGTAGAGAGCCTGAAGACAAAATGTGGAAAGTGGTCCCTTCATTGTCCCAGGCTGGTTTGGTGATGTTGTCATAATCAAAAGAAGAATGCAAAAAAAGCACAGATGTGTTCACATACATTTTACCTCTGTGCGCTCTGATGTGAATAGAACATACAAGCAGCTTCTGCTGGTTAAAATGATATGCAGCGTGTGACACTATAACGTAGCATTGTGCATGCAGATACACCACTAGTCACACACACAGATTATAGGCATTCCACATATCATTTTAATCAACAGAAGCTGCTATGTAGTGGATTAAACCAGTTAGTATGAGTAAAGGTTTGGGCCACCATGCTGGCATAATTTTAGTCTTTTTCAAAAATGCTAAATTAAATGGGGTCACTTCTGGAAAAGTCTCAATAGAGCCTGTCTATATGTCATTGGTTTCCTGTTTGCCTCAAAGCTAACCAACTGTATGAAGTCCTGCTACTCTCCACAAAGACCTGGGTTACCAAGAAGTGGATATGTATAGGTTGGTATGGGTTGACTTGTGGTGTAAAATATGCCAATGTTTTCTTGTGGACATAAGAAGGGGGTGGGAAGTAAGTGAACAATATTTTTGGCTTCCATTTTCAGAGGTTTTCCCTTTGGATTTTGGTGCTTTTCATTATTAAACAAGCACCACCGCCCAAAATTGGCTTACACCATTTCTGTTAAAATGCTAGTTGCATTTCATCCATTTATACAGGTAATAAAAACTTCCATCATAAGGACTCCCCAAGTACTGTACTTAGATTTCATAGACAAATAGGTTTACAGAATAGGTTAGAAGTTAGAACAAGCAGTAGGGAAGAGTTGGGCAGAGTGAAAGTGTTTCTAACAAAGTACAAACTAGATAAAATAGTGTGTCTCATTTTGTGCAGCAGTGTAGAAATGAAATTTCCTTATGAAGAGTGAAATTATTATTGTGATAAGACAAAGGGGAAGAGAAGACACATTTCCTTGCAGCGTTCCCTATGCCCAAATGTTCAATAAGCCCACTGCATGAAAGTTGTTCCAATGAAATGGAGTTGTCCTCAAGAGTTAGAAAATATAAAGACATATGGACAATTTTCAAATAGAGTTAAACTGAAATTAAAAAAGCCATCATTCTGTAATTAAAAAAATATATTTTTTTTATAAATTTTATCTGTAGCAGCCCAAATGGAGACTTTAATCTTCTCTTCTTTATCTGTCACAAATCCCCATTAAAAAAAAAATGATGATCTAAATGTTTCTGCAAATGTATTTTTTAATATTGATTAGCAAATCAGATCACAAATATATTGAAAAAAACCCTGGAATTCAGTTTTGAATAATAAATTCTATCATTTTTTTTTTTTACAAAGATGACAAATTTAATGCACATAATTAATTACTAAGTCCTTTCACTGCCCGAAGTGTCTGCTAATTTTGTACATGGGGACCCAACATTTCCAAGTTTTAAATTTACATCCGTTTAAAAAAAAAGTGCAAAACAGATCAGTGCAATTTAGGATTTTTTTTTGGTGAAGGCTGTAACTATGCCAAACTATGCTTCAAAAGAAATTTTCTCCAAAATACCATTACATGTTTAGAATGTAACAATTCTAAACAATTTAATCCAAAAGAGTTGTTTAGTGAAAGTTGCTTCACATATGGTTTAGCATGGTAGAGTGCCATAAGCAGTTCAGTTATAAGGAAAGGGCTCAATACCACAAATTTTTGCTTGTACCTCTGGAGATGGTGCATTGCTGGAAATTGTGTAATCATACCACACACCCTTCCCTAGGGAAGTGGGGAAAGGTCGTTGTACAGTACTATAATTTTGGTGTGGTGGGAGGGAGCAGCTCACTTGAATAGGTGTCAGAAGCTGAACTCCTATAAGATAAAATATGGTTGAGGTGCATACCTAACAACTATTAAAAAGCCCCCTCTGTGAGTCTGTGGTGCCGGTGGGGGATGGGGGTATGATGCCAGGATCGCATCACCGATCATAATAAATGTAACAGGACTGAATGGCAACTTTTTACCTAGGTAGAGGGGCAGCTCAAGCAAGTGGCCCAGTCTTCCTACAAGTGAAAAAATTGTGCGACAAAAGCCTTGCAAGTTTGGGTTTTCTAATGTGGAAAGTATTTTACATAGCTACTGTATGTAATCAAAGACAACACCTGCAAACCCCATGTGGCTCAGTGTTGAAATTATTCTACTGGGCTATATGTAATACAGAGGGCATATTATAGCAACCAGTATGCAATGCAGAGAGCATTCTAGTGACCTGTGTACCATAGATGTGCAGTCCCCCCTGTTTTTTGGTTTTAGTTGTGGCAAATGACCCGAATATGTTTTGGTTTTAAGTTTAATTTTAAAAAGAGGGTAAATTGTAATTTTGAGCTGTTTTTGTTCCTAAATAAATATTTATATAATTAACACTATAATTATAATTTACAGTCTGTTTTCTAATGACTACATCACAAAGATGGGGTGGGGTATCAATGGGAGGCATACAAAGTTTAAAAAGAAAGGCACAGGAAGCCATAGTGTGGAGACCGGGACGCACAAACAACTGGGGGTGTGGGCAAATAGACATACATATGGGAAGAAGGAAATGGAAAGGGAGAAGTTGCTACACATAAAAAATTAGAAACAGAGTGAAAGAAGGAGACATGTCACAAACCGAAGTAACAAATCCCGTCTATGCACTATGTGGTGCCGCTTCATAGCAGTAAGCAGTATATCACTCACCAGCAGCTGCAGGACATGTTCTCAGCTTCAAGAACCACTTAGGTGGTTGTTTACCTTCATCTGTATCTAGCACCGCTGGGACATAGGGACTGCCATCTTGCTCAGAGTCAGCTGATCACAGTTCCTCCACTGCTGGTTCGGATCTCAAGCACATGACTCTTGTATCCAATCCACAGCCAGGGCTTCCTATATAAGTCTCTCCCTGGCCATTACTCATGGTTAGGTCTAGAAGGAGATGCTTTATAGGACCTTTGACGTCACAACCACGTGACCCGCGACCACAGGGAGAGGGACAAAGTTAAGAACAGGGGGTCAAAAGTGGTGCCGGTGGGGGATGGGGGTATGATGCCAGGATCGCTTCACTTGCCACGCATCGGGCATGGTGGCTCGGTTCGCTCGCCACAGGTTTATATTCTCCCTCTTTGCTCACGTGGATAGTAACATGGGTAGCTGACCGTCCCTGCCGTAACGGTCACATAGTTGTGACATCAGAGGTCCTTTCTTCAACTTGGATCTAGCAACATCCCATTACTCATGGCCAATACAACTTCTGATGACTCCTGCCTGTTGTTCCTAACTGCAGATTCCAGAATTTGGCTCCATTGTGTTCACCATCCACTGCTGCTATAGTTCAGTACCAGCATGTCCTGCAGCATGCTGCATCCTTTCCTGTGTTTACCATCGGTCCATGGGTAAACTATATTCGCATGCACTATAGTGCAGTCCTGTTCCAGCCTGTAGTTGTTTACTATTTCTGTTCCTCTTATTCCTACTCAGCAAGTGATGCTGCTCAAGTATTAAGCATTCCTATTTCTTCTCAGCAAGTGCTCACCAGCACCTCCTGCAGTTCTCACTGCTCAAGTATGAAGCACACACGGCTCAATATCAAGTACCCTTACTTCTGCTCAGCAAGTGCTCACCAGCACCATCTGCAGTTCACATAGCTCAAGTACCAAGTATTCTTACTTCTTTTTAGCAAGTGCCGCCGGCTCAGCCATATTGCATCCTGAAGTACTGTCAGCATAGCATAGCATATTCCTACTTCTGTGTTCTTATGACCTCATTGAATGAAAAGAAAGCTGCTGGGATCTCCCCAGAGGCGTCACCGGGTCTGCTGACAATCGGTGCGCACTTCCTATCCCCCTTGCATGACAGAGCCGTGCGCGTGCCAAAAAGGGACATGGCCTAACATAAAGGGGCATGGCATCGTGGGAAATCCTTCCGTGTGCGTGCCCACCATCCACGGTGATGCTGGGCTGCCCCCGGAGGCTAGTGCCTGCACTGTTGGCTCCTCCTCTGTGACTGGAGCAGAGTGCTGCAGGAGAATGTCACACTGCAGCACCCAGATCCTGTCACCGAGGAGGAGCCAACATTTTGGTGTCACCCCCTCCAAGGGTGTCACCCAGTATGGCCAGAGCCAGATTAACAATGGGGCGGATGGAGCTACAGCTCCAGGCCTCCACATAAAAATAGGCCCATCAACATGACAGCATGATTACCAGGTGCCTAACTGGCCACAAATTTAAGTATTTAAATAGTTTTTCTAGTCCCCCCCCATCCCCCCTACAAAAAAATTCAAGTTTTCTATTTCTATGTAGTTAGGGATACATTGTGTTCATAGTGTAGGGAGTGTACATCCCAAGGTGACTCTGACCACAACCACACAGCACCGATCACAGTTCCTCCCCTTCTCAGTATAGGCCCTTGAACATTTTCAGCTCCAGGCCCATGTGGGCCTTAATCCGGCCCTGGGTACGGCCCGCACCCCCATAGCGATGACACTGCACCTCCCAGTTTTCTCCACACACCCTCCACCATAATCATACATTTGTCCCTGCTTCAGAACCAAACAAACAACAGATCCTGACAAGACTGATATAAGGAGTAATAGAGAAAGACACACAAATGTGGGAGCAAAGTTTCCCAGAAGCAAACATAGGATAAGACAAACATGGGGGTGGGACTACTCTTCGAGGTTGACAGGAAAGGAAAGGAAAAGCTACTTCTATAGTGTTTCTCATTCTCATGGGACAATGAGGTGCAGGGACAAGTTGTTTGTGATATTTGTATATTTACCATTTGTTAACTTTAAATCTTGGAACATCAGAAGAGAAGTTAGGGTGGTGCACTGGTTTCACTATTTAGTGATTTGATATATTGTTACCGGAATAACAAAAAGAAAGGTTCCAAAATCAGATTGTTGATAATTATAGGACAGGTCCTGTCTCAGTGTGTGTATCTAATAGAGATAAAAAAAATATTTGAGATATCTAATAGAGATAAAAAAATATTTGAATTGAAATGTGAGACGTAACTATAATTACCTTTATTTGTAATGTCTATTTATGCATATATATTCCGCAGTGCCTTACAGGGAATATTTGGCCATTCACATCAGTCCCTGCCCCAATGGATCTTACAGTCTATATTCCCAGGGGCGCCGAGAGAGGGGGGGAGCGGGTACAGATTACCCTGGCCCGGAGATGGCAGGGGGCCCATGCCACCCGCAGCACATCACCGTTTTTGGTTCAAACTTTTTTTTTTTGTTCTCCTTTACTAAAACTACCGGGGGTGGCGGCAGGCAGCAGTTCGGGTGGGGGTAGTGGTGCACTATCACTCACTTGACATGCAATGCAATGCAGCCGAGAGCTGGTGCTCTCGCGAGATGATGACATCATCTCGCGAAGCACTCTCTCTCAGAACCAGTTATATATATATATTAGGGGTGAGCGGGTTCGGATTTCTGAAATCCGAACCCCCCCGATCCGAGGCAGATCCGAGTCAGGCTCGACTTTTCCCGCCTGAAACGTCATCATCCCGCCTTCCGAGTCTCGCGGGTTTTGGATCCTTTATAAGGTACCCGCGTCGGCGCCATTTTCTCACTCGGCTGTGGACAGTGAAGAGGGAGGGTGGGAGTTAGGGCTGGCTGGGCTGTGTAGTGTAGTGTAGTGCAGAGTAGTGTTGTGCTGTGCTGCGCTGTGCTGCTGTTGTCCATAGGGGCTGTGTCCACTACTTCAAAGTCCATAGGGGCTGGCTGTGTTGTGCTGTGCTGCTGTTGTTAATAGGGGCTGTGTCCACTACTTCAAAGTCCATAGGGGCTGGCTGGACTGTGTTGTGCAGTCAGTTGTCCATAGGGGCTGTGTCCACTCCAAAGTCCTGTGCAGTGTCCCAGTCCTAAAGGGGTGCTGTAGTGTTGTCCAGGGGGTGCTCTGTCCGTCAGGGGTGCTCCCCCTAAGTGCTAAAAAAAAAAATATTTTTTCTGTGTTTGTGAATTGTGTGCGCAGTAGCCGCACGTGCATCAACAAAGTAGTGCCAAGCGTGTGCCTGTGTCATAAGTAAAGGGCCGGCTGGCTTGACCGTTAAAGGGTGCTGTAACCCCCAAAGTACACTCCAAACCAAATAACAAAATATTTTCTGTGTTTGTGAATTGTGTGCGCAGTAGCCGCACGTGCATCAACAAAGTAGTGCCAAGCGTGCGCCTGTGTCATAAGTAAAGGGCCGGCTGGCTTGACCGTTAAAGGGTGCTGTAACCCCCAAAGTACACTCCAAACCAAATAACAAAATATTTTCTGTGTTTGTGAATTGTGTGCGCAGTAGCCGCACGTGCATCAACAAAGTAGTGCCAAGCGTGCGCCTGTGTCATAAGTAAAGGGCCGGCCGGCTTGACCGTTAAAGGGTGCTGTAACCCCCAAAGTACACTCCAGTCCAAACCAAATAACAAAATATTTTCTGTGTTTGTGAATTGTGTGCGCAGTAGCCGCACATGCATCAACAAAGTAGTGCCAAGCGTACGCCTGTGTCATAAGTCAAGGGCCGGTTTGGACATCTGGTCCGGACTGAAGGACGTGCCAACAATTTCTGACAAGTCTACTGTCACTGCATATGATACTGTCCTCAAAGCAGCAGCGACAAGCGTGCATCTGTCTGTTAAAGGGTGGTGTAACCCTCAAAGTGCGCTCCACAAACAATAAAAAAAATCTTCTTTTTTTTTCTGTCTTTGTGAAATGTGTGGGCTGTAGCCGCACCTGCATCCTTAAAGCAGCAGCGACAAGCGTGCGTCTGTCTGTTAAAGGATTACATCGGTGACAGCATCCAAGTAGGCATGTCAGACAGTCCGTACCTGTACTGGCAGGAAAAAGAAGCAATTTGGAGGTCCCTGTACAAACTGGCTCTATTTTATCTGAGTTGCCCCCCCTCCAGTGTGTACTCCGAAAGAGTGTTTAGTGCAGCCGGGAACCTTGTCAGCGAAAGGCGTAGGAGGTTGCTTCCACAAAATGTGGAGAAGATGATGTTCATAAAATGAATTATCAACTCTTCCAGGAAGACCAGCCTCCAGAACGTACAGAGGGACCTGTGGTTGTGGATTCCAGCAGGGACGAATTAATACTCTGTGAGGATGAGGATGTACACAACACTGAAGAGGGTGAGGAATCGGTGGATGAGGACGACATCTTGCCTCCGTAGAGCCAGTTTGTGCAGGGACAGATTAATTGCCAGCTTGTTTTGTGGGGGCCCAAATGAACCAATCATTTCAGCCACAGTCGTGTGGCAGACCCTGGCGCTGAAATGATTGGTTTGTTAAAGTGTGCATGTCCTGTTTATACAACATAAGGGTGGGTGGGAGGGCCCAAGGACAATTCCATCTTGCACCTCTTTTTTTTCTTTGAATTATGTACTGTTTGGGGCCTAGTTTTTCAAACTGCCATCCTGTATGCCACTGCAGTGTCACTCCTAGATGGACCACGTGTTTGTGCCGCCCACTCGTATCTCTTAGCATAGTCATCCAGCTACCTCGGTGCAACCTTTTGGATATAAAAACACTATTGTGAGGTGTGAGGTGTTCAGAATAGACTGGAAATGAGTGGAAATTAAGGTTATTGAGGTTAATAATAGCATAGGAGCAGAAAAACACACAAATTCTGTGATTTTAGCTGTTTTTATGCTTTTTTAAAAAAAAAAATACAGATCCAAAACACAAAACCCAGAACCCAAAACACGGAAGGGTGGTTTTGGCAAAACCAATCCAGATCCAAAACACGAAGAAAGATCCAGATCCAAAACACAAAACACGAAAAGTGGCCGGTGCACACCCCTAATATATATATATATATATATATTAGGGATGTGCAGGCTCGGATAGGTTCGAGTTTGCACGTTGAGTTCGGATTTTTCCCTCCAAAAAAAAAGGAACTCAGAAAGAGGCTAAACGTCATCTTACAAGGACGAACATCATCATTCCTGATTTGGATGTAATTACCCTCAAATTAAATCTGAAAGTCTGCAGTTAAATCACATCTTGTTTGTTTCATTTCAAAGCCATTGTGGTGGTGAATAGAGGACAAAATATGAAAATACTGTCAATGTCCCAATATTTATGGACCTGACTGTATATATGCTATGTGTGTTTATATATATATCATATTTATATAATAGTTATATCTATATGTATTATATAATTTATGACAGGAACACACTTTTCTCACCCTCATACGGGTAGGAAGATAGCGATCGACAGTGTCGGACTGGGTCATGAAGGGCCAACAGGGGAATGCAATGGCAGGGACCCACTGAAGGGGCGTGGCCAGTCTTGGGTAGGTGTGGCCATCAATTAGAGGGGTGTGGTCATCCCAGACTATTACAATAATCTGTGACCCTTTTAATAAGTGGCTGCAGTTCCCACCCTCCCATAAAATCTGGCACCCCAGTGAGAAAGAGTTTACTGGCAGTGGCTCCCTATTAGAACCGCTATCTGCTAATCACGGACAGGCAGCCCCAGGGGGCGGGGGGTGCTTTCTCCCACTGGGACTGCCAATCCAGACCGCAATTAGCAGAGAGTGATTACAATGGGAAGCCACTCCTCTGCTTTTCGGCGAGCCCTACCCAGCTTCTAGTGGCTGCAGCTGATGCAGTCCCTAGAGGCCAGCATTTGTACATGGAATGGGTATGAAATACCGGCAGTCGGGAAACCAACAGCGGCATCCCAATGGTCGGTAAAAAGACAAAGTTAAAAACTAGCGAACTTGACTCTGGGGGGGGTCCTCAAGTATGCCCCAATTGTTTTTTTCATTGCAGGTGCTTGCGCAAGTGGATTTTTCATGATTTTTCCAAATTCACTTTAGCAACTTTTATATATGCTGACCCCCATTTTCAAGTACCCCAAATTTGCGGGGATAAGTTATTTTATGCAAAAAATACTCCTGAATACTATTCTGCATCACGTATAGGAAAACGCTATTTAGCAGCTCAAATTGAATACGGCTCATAGCCTGATGACTGAGGCCCTGATTCAGACCCACTCGCGAGCGGCTGTCCGCTCGCAAGTGGGTCGATGTTCTGCACTGAGCATGCGCACGACGGAGGGAGTTCCGTCGTGCGCATGCGCCAGACGCGACGAGCGAAGGAAAGTCCTTCACTCGTTGTGTCTGATCAAAGGGGGCGTGCTGTCGATGTTGATTGACAGCACGCCCCCTTTGGTGGGCGTGCCTCCCTGACGGGGGCGTTCCCACGGGAACGCCTCCCGTCAGAAGCCGAAGTGATGTCAGTAGGAGTGATTTTGGCTCTGATAGAGCCAAAATCACTCCGGAGCTTGCGGTTGAAAACCTCAACCGCAGGCTCCGGCTCGCAGTTTCGATGGTCGCGATGGTCAAGACCATCGCGCCCATCAAACTGCACGCTCGTATAGGCTGTGGGTGGTGACCCACAGCTATACGAGCGTCCAGGAGGACGCTCCACTTTTATGGAGGGCGGCCCTCATTCAGAGCGTGCGCTCTGCTCAGAGCGTCCGGCTCTGAATGAGGGCCTGTATTTCTACTCCTCGGTACCGGGTGAGAAATAATGCTGCTACCCTGAAAGCTCATCATAGAGACTCCTGGTTTAAAATATCATCAGGTAACAACATTGTGCAGCAGAGTTGCAAGATGCCGCCTGTTGCAACATCTCACCACTCCAATCACACTTTTATGTGACTTTTTCTTTTGCCATGTATTAGATAGGGGCAGCATGGTTGGTGTAATGGTTAGCATTACTGCCTCACTCCCCACTATGGCGCTAACTGGTAGAGTTTACATGTTCTCCCCTTGCTTGTGTGTGTGTGTCTTCCAGGCGCTCCGGTTTCCTCCTGCAATCCAAAAAATTAACCCTAGTGTGCATGTACATGTGATAGGGAATATATATTGCAAGATCCACTGGAGCAATGACTGACGTGAATGGCCAAATATTCTCTGTGTGCGCTATATAAATAATAAATAAATATTATCGCTAACACATTGACTGTTTGCAATACCCTGTGCACAACTTAATAATACAGCCAGTGGTCCACTTGTATTTATAATACATCTGTAAAATAAGTTTGCATAATCAATTTTGTTGGTGGGGGCCCACACAACCTAGTTGCCCCAGGGCCCACCACAAGCCCTAATTCGGCCCTGTCTATGCTTGCTGATGCAAATTATTTAATTGCTTTTTAATCCTTTATATTTTGTTATATTTTGGGGAGACACACTTAAAGTGCTTGTCAGCAAGCATAGACAGAGAGTGATCTGATGCTGCCAGGCTGTATGTGACACTGGCTGCTTGCATTTTTCATAACCAGCCAAGTAAATATAAATCCATTAATTCCAATCACTACCAACCTTATTGGTTTAAGAATAAGATGTCTTCCAGTCTGCTGGGTGTGTGACTGTGGTCCATGGATGCTGTGTCCCAGGCTCCTCTCTGTGTCTGCGCTCCTGCCCCTGCTGATGTCATTGATGGAAGCAGTGTGCAGCTGCTGTCAATCACAGGCTTCACAAATGGATCAGCCCGCCTCTTCCCACCTCCTCCCGCCCCCCCCCCTCCCTCTCCCCCGACGTCACCACTGCTGGCGTCAGTGTATCCAGGAGAGCATGAGCAGCAAGGGGTAAGCAAGATCCCCTCCCTTCCCCTCCTCCCGCCGCCGCCGCATACAGACTGGACAGTCACAGGCAGCGGAGCTTAGGAGGGAGAAGGAGCCTGTGATAAGCTCCGCCCCCGTGATGACGTCACCACTGATTCCGAATAAAGGAAATGGAATCAGTGGTGTTAGAAGCCCCGCAGTTCACCACGTACCGCCCGCTGCCTGCTGCACACAGCCCGCAGCAGCACATCACCCGCGGCCCGCTGTCCTCCCCCGAACACCCGCCAATCACTTTACACAGTTTAAAAAATACAGCGCCGGTTACCGGAGCTAAGCCACGCCCTCCCGCAATAGTGGGCGAGGCTATAACTCACCGGGGCCCACCGGGGAATACCCCGAATCCCCGGCAGCCCAGTCCAAGCCTGGCGATCGACTACAACTATACTGTACCCTTGATTACATCATTTACATACTGATTTGTCCGTGCGGTCTCTATTATGTCGGTATGACTACCAGAGCATTTAGATATCGCATGGCTAACCATCGGTCCACAATACGTGCGGCACTAATATCAAAATGTTCCAATAAGCCAGTGGCTATGCATTTTGCCACAATGGGACATTCGGCAGCTACTCTAAGGTGCATGCTTATCGACCACATTCCGCAACCGATGGGTGGAGGTGATAGGGAACTTCTACTGAAGAAAGGTGAGGCACAGTGGATATACCAACTGGACACTGTGGCCCCTAGAGGCCTTAATGAGTATCATCAGTATAATATTTTTTTACAATAAAATATAAAAAAAATATTTTCATTTCAAGGAGGCACTCGTTATGAGAACCCTATTTTGGGGAATATGTTAAAAAAATATTTTCTACTTCAGGATCCATAGGGTATCCACAGGATACCTTGGGGTATAGGTGTGACGTCAGTCATCGGGCACCATAGAGTTAAGCTTTCAGCCTCCCAAGATGCACTAGGGTCACCCTCCTATACCCCGCCCCCGAGCCAAGGCACCTCAGTTTCGTTTGGTGCCCGGCCGGAGTCGGGTGCACCTGTTGGAGTGGGGGCTAGAAGAGCCCCTGAAGCTTTTCTTCATGCAGCTGTGGCTGCACATCTGGATGTACAGCATGAACAGTCAGTCCTGACGTCCATGCTGTCTTCCCTACACCCCCGCCGGTACCAGAATGCCGGTACCGATCCGGGGATGCTGGTGAGCATCTGGGGTCACAGCTAGCGGTGACCCCAGATGTTCCGGACCATGGCCGGATTCAAGGGGGACAGCATGGTAAGCAGCGGGGTACCGCGGTGGGTCCCCGCTGTTACATGGTCCAGAGTCCCCAGGCAGGGGGCTCCCTGGGGACTGGCTGCAGCATGGCACCAGGTATGTAACTTGCGCTTCCACTACCCCCCTGGGACAGCGGACCGCAGCAGAGCGGTAGCGCTGCGGCGTCCCAGGGGTTAAATGCATGCCAGGGGAGCGCGCCTTCCCTGTCTCACAGCCGGCGCCTCCCCCGCTGCACACAGCCCTCTCTGCACACTGCCGACTGGTTCTGTAGCAGCGCTCCTCCCCCAGGCCAGCCTCCTCTCTGCTCCTCGGCGGCCATCTTTCCTGAACGCATGGTGAACGCTGCTGGAAGCACTGGAAGGAAGCATCATGGTCTGGGTCCCCCCGCATACCTCTCCTCCGCTGTGGCAGGTCTGTGTATGCAGCGCTGTGTCCTACCTGACCCTGTGTCTGCGTAGTTGAGTGATCAGCGCTGTTAGTGCAGGAATTGATTTTTCTTTGCATTGTATGTGACTGTGCTAGCGCTGCTGCCTGTAACTTTTCTTCTGACTGTCAGCTTTATTACTGTCCCTGTCCTTTCTGCTAAGCCCTTGCGGTGCGCTGCTGCAGGGTGGTCTCTCGCCTATTTAATATATAATTGGTGAGAGGGGTCACATACTTGGTGCCATCATGTCTGAAAGTGATTTTCCTCTCCGGCTACAGTGTACTACGTGTAAAGTACCGTTAGCGGAGGGGGAGGGTAGCGCGGAGGGCCTCTGCCGGCAGTGTTTGTCAATGACGCGGCCTGTTACGGTTACAGCACCGGTACAGGAGCCGTCCTGGGCTTGTTTCGCTCAGGAGCTTACGACCTTAGTGGGCCAGTTAGCTCCGCAGCCCGCGTTTACGCAGATGGGTTTGTCCCAGCAGTCAGTGGTGTCGTCACCCATGCAGGGTTTCCCACGACAATTGGTGGTACCCCACAGTCTCCCTATTTCCCCGCTCCCGGTTTCTCAGGAGCCGGAGTGGGTTAACTCCCTGACGAGTTCTGTACAGCACTTGTCGGATGTGTTGCAAGGGGAGTCTGTGATGCAGCCACATAAACGGCCGGTGGCGTCTCTGTCGGCTCCTTATGAGGATGACGAAGGGACGTCTGATGATGGGGAGATTCTGGATCCTTACGATCAGGAACCTCTCCATACTAAGGACGCTGACGCTAAGTCCAAGGTATATATTCCTGGACTTATTTGGGCAGTCTGCACAGCCTTGGTGATTGAGGACGAAGTTCCCCCAGCAGCTAAATTCAAGTATGCCTTTTTTAAAGATGTGAAGGGCGATGCCACAGTCTTTCCTCTTTCGGGTCAGTTAGTGGACCATTTAGAGGAGGCGTGGAAACAGCCTGGCAAACGTTACCAGCCACAAAGGCGCCTGGCGGTGGCTTATCCGTTCGCGGATAATTATTTTGCAAAGTGGGAATCCCCTCCACAGGTGGATTCTCACGTGACCCGTCTTGTCCGTAGTGCCACATTACCGATGCCATCCATGTCCTCCCTTAAGGATGCTATGGACCGCAAGGTGGAGATCTGCCTGAAGTCCGCTTATTCCCTTGCGGGGGGGGCAGCACGGCCGACTATGGTCATTTGCTGGGTTGCCAGAGCGATGGAGCGCTGGGCGGATTCATTAGAGGCGTCTTTTGATTCCGACTGTCCGGCCGATCAGGCGGAGTTGATTGGTAATCTCAGTGATTCGACCACTTATATCAACGAGGCGGCCTTAGACATTAGTACCCTGGTGTCTCGAATTTCTTCAGCAGCAGTGGCTGCTCGTCGCACCTTGTGGTTGCGATCCTGGAAGGCGGACGCTGATTCCAAAAAGGGTTTGGAGGCGTTGCCATTTAACGGAGAAGTTCTCTTCGGTCCGGATCTGGACAAGATTGTGGCCACGCTGGCAGCAGCCAAATCGGCATGTCTCCCGTCGGCCGCTGTTCCTTCTGGTTCTGGACCATCGTCCTTTCGGTCTTATAGGGCCCAGGGCAGGCCCAAACCACAGTCTTTTCCTCGACAGGCTGGTCCTAAGAAATCGGCCAAGCCCCGGAAGCAGGCATGGAGTACCAGACGTCCGGCCCCTAAGCTAGATGACAAGCCTGCGGCCTGACGGTCCGGGCCTCCCTTTGGGGGATCCCAAAGTGGGAGGCCGCCTGTTGCAGTTCGGGGGAAAAGATCTCTGCTTTACAGTCGAGGGTGCGCAGTTGTCTGCACAGCCGCCGGGTGTCTCTACACTCGGCGATGAGGTTACTGGGCTCCATGGTGTCGGTATTCGACATGGTGGAATATGCCCAGTTTCACTCCAGACCTCTGCAGCACCTGATCCTGTCCAAGTGGAACGGGCTGCCTCAGTCTCTGAAGTCCCAGACGATTGTGCTCACCCTGGAGGTTCGCCTGTCCCTTGCCTGGTGGTTACAGACGACCCATCTCAGCAAGGGACATCTGTTTTGGGTTCCGAATTGGGTCCTGTTGACAATGGACGCCAGTCTTCGGGGCTGGGAAGCAGTTTCGGGTCCACACTTGTTCCAGGGCAGATGGACGCCGACAGAAGCGGAGCTTCCAATCAATATCTTGGAACTCCGTGCGGTCTTCAATGCTCTCCGGCAGGCACATTGGGTTCTCCAGGGTCGTCCGGTACAGGTCCAGTCAGACAATTCTACCACCATGGCCTACATAAACAGGCAAGGAGGAACTCGAAGTCGGACGGCTCTCGTGGAGGTCTCTCGGATCCTGGTATGGGCGGAGCGCAATCTTCCAGCCATATCAGCGGTCTTCATCCCGGGAGTGCTAAATTGGGAGGCGGACTTTCTAAGTCGCCAGGACGTTCATCCGGGGGAATGGTCCCTGCACCCGGACGTTTTTCAACTGCTGGTGGACAGATGGGGTCTTCCAGAGATCAACCTCATGGCGTCCCGGCACAACAACAAGTTGCCGGTGTACGGGTCTCGCACAAGAGACGAAGGGGCGTCTCTGGTGGATGCTCTGTCCGTCCGGTGGACGTTCAGGTTCGCATACCTGTTTCCTCCGATTTCCCTTCTTCCACGGGTAATCCGGAAATTCAAACAGGAAGGAGGGACGCTCCTGTTGATAGCTCCCGGGTGGCCCAGACGGCACTGGTTCTCAGACCTTCAAGGTCTGTCCGTGGACAGTCCTCTGCGGTTGCCGCTACGACCGCACCTTCTGTCACAGGGTCCCTGTCTTCACCCGGACCTGACTCGGCTGTCTTTGACGGCGTGGCTGTTGAGACAGCCATGCTGAGGTCCAGGGGGTTTTCCAGCTCTGTGGTGCGTACCATGTTACGAGCTCGGAAGCCGTCTTCCGCGAGGATATACCATCGCGTGTGGCATACGTTCTTCCAGTGGTGTCGACCGAGAGGTTATGCACCGCGGGAATTTCGTCTGTCTCGGATACTCGCCTTCCTACAAGCGGGACTAGATCATGGGCTTCACCTTGCTTCTTTGAAGGTACAGGTTTCAGCCCTGTCTGTCTGGTTTCACCGTAGGATTGCTACAATCCCGGATGTGCGCACCTTTATGCAAGGTGTTCTCCGCATTCAGCCGCCCTTTGTTCCACCTGCGGCACCTTGGGATTTGGCTGTGGTCCTGAGGGCTCTCCAGGGACCGCCGTTTGAACCACTGGGCTCAGTGGATCTTAAATGGCTGACAGCTAAGACTGTTTTCCTTCTGGCTATTGCTTCGGCCAGACGTGTTTCTGATTTAGGGGCTCTTTCTTGTAGACCCCCTTTCTTGATTTTTCATGGGAACAGGGCAGTGCTCCGCACTCGGCCTGAGTTTCTTCCCAAAGTTGTTTCCCAGTTTCATGTTAACGAGGAAATCGTTGTTCCGGCCTTTAACTCACCTGGTCTTTCCGTGGGTGAGGCTTCTTTGGATGTTGTGCGGGCCTTAAGGACTTATGTTGACCGCACTTCTTCCTTTAGGAAGTCGGACGCCTTGTTTGTCCTCTATGGCTTCCGTAAGAAGGGTTGGCCTGCTTCAAAGCAAACTTTGGCAGCCTGGATCCGTATGGCTATTTCTGAAGCTTATCTTCATGAAGGCCTGCCGGTTCCTCCTTCTGTGAAGGCTCATTCCACTAGGTCTGTGGGTCCTTCGTGGGCAGCTCGACGTGGTGCCTCTGCAGTCCAGATCTGCAAGGCTGCTACGTGGTCTTCTGTCCATACCTTCGTGAGGTATTACAGGTTTGACACCTTCGCCTCTCAGGATGCTTCCTTCGGGCGGCGGATTCTCCTTTCAGCACAGGAGTGTCCCCACCCTTAAAGGATACTGCTTTGGGACATCCCCAAGGTATCCTGTGGATACCCTATGGACCCTGAAGTAGAAAATATGAGATATGGTAAGAACTTACCTTTGTTATCTCTATTTCTACGAAGTCCATAGGGTTCCACAGGACTCCCGCCCTGTCGCACCTGTGCTGCAGATGGGCTTTACTCTGGTCACAGGTTTTTCCGTCTCCCTCTGGTGAGAATGTGATTCTTGTGTGTGTCCAGATCTTTTTTCTCTCTCTTCCTTCTCCTCCTCCGGCCTACGGCTTGGTAACTAACTGAGGTGCCTTGGCTCGGGGGCGGGGTATAGGAGGGGGACCCTAGTGCATCCTGGGAGGCTGAAAGCTTAACTCTATGGTGCCCGATGACTGACGTCACACCTATACCCCAAGATATCCTGTGGAACCCTATGGACTTCGTAGAAATAGAGATAACAAAGGTAAGTTCTTACCATATCTCATATTTTTTTATGCGGTGGAGTTAGTAATGTTGGCACCCTATTGATATATTTATATATATATATAATTTTGATGATTGAGATATTCTTTAGTGCTTGTGGCACATGAGTTGGTGTTGAGATTTTTTTATGTTGTTTTGATTTTTTTTTGTTTTTTTCTTTGCATTTGTTTAATTTTTTATTTATATATATATATATATGTGTGTTTTCTTCTGTATTTTATTATTTATTTTTCATTGTGTTTGTATTTATACACTGTGGGGTTTGTCCTCTGTAGCCGACTGTGGGCCTGATTTAGAGTCAAACGCTCTGACCAGAGCGCTCGCTCTGAATCAGTGCCCTCCTACCTGAAAATGGAGCGGCCTCCTGGCCGCTCCCATAGCTGTGGGTGACCACCCACAGCATATGCGAGCGGCCAAAAAGATGGTCTCGATGGTCAAGACCATCGCGACCATCGGGCTTGCGACGAGACCCTGCGGTAGGGTCTCGCTGCCGCAAGCCCAGGAGTGATTTTGGCTCTATCAGAGCCAAAATCACTCCCACTGACATCATTACTGATGTCAGTGGGGCCGGCTTCAGACGGTACGCCTCCGTCTGTAAGCCACGCCCCCGGCACGCCCACCAAGGGGGGCGTGCTGTCAGTCACCATCGACAGCACGCCCCCTTTGGTGCGAGACCCTGAGCGACGTATTCCTCGTCGCTCGCTGGGTCTCGCACATGCGCACGACGGAGTTCCCTCCGTCGTGCGCATGTGCATTCGCACAACATCGACCCGCTTGCGAGCGTCCTTTGCTCGCGAGCGGGTCTGAATGACCCCCTGTGTCCGCTAGGTTATTATTATTATTATTTTTCATTTATTATCGTTTTTGTCAATGTTTTCTATTGTTCCTATGACAACCAATTTGGTTGCCATGGCATTATAGTGAGCCCGTGCTAATGCGCTCCACATGTTGGAACGCATGGCGCTTCCAGGTGGCTGTGGTCCTGTATTTGATTATCGCCTTTGGGTTGGTTGGTCATCGCCGCTTCCGGGTACGGTGCGCTCCATGTGTTGGAGCACGTGACACTTCCGCGTGGTGCGTCCGTGTTTACTTCCATCCGGGATGTTTGCGTTCCATGTGCTGGAGCGCTTGCTACATCCAGTTGGCGTGTGAGGGCTGGATGGATCTAATTCACCTCGTGTTCTTGTATACATGTGAGAGATATACTGGTTAGTACTGCATATATAGAAATTATAGATCGTATATGGAGTGTACATTATAGGAGTTGTTTTAATCCTTCTTTGATTCAGTTCCTGGCCATGAATGGATTATTGGTGGGCGTGGTTTCTCTAATTAGATGGGCTATTTCAGTTGGCTATGGATGATGTGGGTTATGGGTGCTTTTGGTGGTAGCCTTGCCATGGTTGTACTGTCTTGACAAAGGACCTCCGTGGTCCGAAACGTCGACTTTGTTATGGAAATTCTGTGAGTAAAATATCAATTTTCTACTGAATGGTGAGTGCCTATCAATTTTTTGCTGTATATATATATATATATATATATATATGTGTCTGTTTAAGTGTAATATATATGTCAATATATGGAGAGAGGCGGCACTCAGTCTTTTCAATCAAAAAGTTAACCCTATGCCAGTGTGATTTATTGGGTCAACGTTTCGGGGACCATATCACCTTCCTCAGGACAACATCAATTGATATTGTCCTGAGGAAGGGGATACGGTCCCCATGTCATGCTCCTGTGGGTGGGTGCTTCTCACATGTTAGACACGCCCCAAAGAGGTGCAGCCCTGTTCCTAACATGCTGTGGCCACACCCCCTCTAGGGGGGCCCTGGGAAGTTGCTGTATCGGGGCCCAGGATTTCTCTTGGCAGCCCTGTATATTCCCTACCACATGCTCACACACATACATACTAGAGTTACTTTTTGTTGGGGGACAATTAACCTGCCAGTATATTTTTGGAGTGTGGGAGGAAACCCACACAAGCACAGGGAGAATATACAAACTCCACACAGTTAGGGCCGTAGTGGGGAACGAACCCACAGCTTCAGTTTTAGTATAAATTTCAATAATGGTTCCCCCAAACAAAAGTATTCTTGTTCTCCTATATTTTCAATATTGGAACACCAGTAATGATGCTTGTATAAATCCAAATAATCCATCATATAAGCAAAGTACTATATTGTAATTATGAAAAATGGATGTCCTAAACATTGATTGAATTAATGATGTATAATTAACTAACTTGACCTGGAACTTGCTTGTGCTACTAGAGGTGACGTACAATGCAATCTGACTGGACAACTGCTTGGTGGCTGGGGTTGCAGAATTCCACCATGACATATTTAAACATCAAATTGTGATTGGACCCTTGAAGTTAAATGATAGCAAACCAGGGAAATGGCAAATCAGGGCCATAATTAGGGTAGTGCGACCAGTGTCATGGCACAGGGCACCGCAGGGCAAGGGGTGCTGTTTGGGCCTGTCAAATTTACTGTTTATTATCATTCTCACTTGTAGCTCCTCTTTTGTTATCCCCAGCAACTCCTGGCCTCCCCTATATCTTTCCTGGCCCTTCCCATGAGGTCATGGCCCTTTTTCAGATGCACTATCTTATGTCCCTATTTAAAAATTGGGGGAAATGCTCTCTCTGGCACAGGGCACCAAAAAGTCTAGTTAAGGCTCTGTGGCAAATGTGTTACTACAGGGTAAGGGAAGGGAATGTGTTAGAACACAGATGAGGGAGGGGAATCTGTTAGTACAGGATGATGGAAGGGAATGTGTTACAACACAGGCGAGGGAGAGGAATGTGTTACTACAGGGGTAATGTGTTACTACAGAGGTGAGCGGGGTAATGTGTTACTGCAGAGGTAAGGGAGGGGAATGTGTTACTGCAGCAGTGAGGGAGGGGATGCATTACTATAGAGGTGAATAATTAATGTGTTACTGGAGTGGTGAGATGGAAATGGAAACTACATATATATAATGTCTACCCAGGTGAAACTGTGTACATCAGCTAGTAATCTATATATGCAAATGTAGGAAACAGAGGGCATATGGAAAGTAAGTAAAGGTGGAGAACTGATGCACAGGAACTCTGCAATATACAGTGTAAATGGCTGCGTGCTACCTCTCTATGGCTACATACAAAGTGTGGCCTAGCCAATTAAAAGGGATTTGTCATCGCTGGGGACCATCATAATCCATTATTTGTACCTGCGCCTGACCTCTGGCAAATATGTCTCTCTCAGACATATATGCTTCTCTGTCATGGTCTGCATTTATTTGCAATTGTGCTAATTTACTATTACCCTATCCCACCTATCAGGACGCACATGGGCGTAAGTGCCAAAATCACGTAAGTCTGAAAGGATGCATATGAGTGTGCCAACTGTTCAGACATGGACAGATGGAAATCATGCTACACAAACGTAGTACTCATTCTGCATGAGTTTCCAAGTCTTTATTATGCCTAATGAATGAATACTCATCATGACCCTTTGTTTGGGAGAGCAGCACTCTGCACTGTCTCCTCTCTGTGCATACATGCTGGGCACTAGGACCCAGAGTCTGCAGTGAGATGCAACCTCCTACCTGATGTGCTGCTGCACAAGTGCAGACTGCAGCCAATTTACTGTGTACAATTGCCATAGTACTGCACACAAGTGCAGTACTTAGCTTCCTGAGGTGAGCCCTGTATTACCTACTGTTAAGTCTGCTATTGCCGTTGTATATATACTGTGTACTGTAGTTTCCACTGAATTAAGACTTGCATCACCCAATTTAACTGTATTGTATGCTGGTTACCACTAAACAAATGTTTTTATGACACAAAGTAGAACATAAAGCCTGTGAATGCAGACTGAGAAATGAAAATGGAGTGAAGCAAAAAAAGTAAAACAAGTCAGCTTTAAATGTAACAGACAGTTACAGGAAGGATTGCTGGGACATGGACTGAGGAACCACGATGCATTTCAGTTGTGATCAAGAGTGGTTTACATCACTGAGCACATGAGATCCTGTAACAGTCACATGGTTTTGAGACAAAACCCTTATAGCTCCAAATGTCAGGACAATCCCAGTACAGCTGGTGAAACCATAGTCACAGACATCTATAATGTGTTTTTTGCACCAGATTTGGAGAGAAATTTTATTGCCATAGGTATTCTTGACAAGAGAGGATACAGAGTATGATTTGCAAAGGGTGTGTGTGTTGTGTGAAATAAAAAAGGGACTGTGATAGTGAGCAACTGATTGCCAGCAACTATATGTCCTGGACACAGAAGAGTGTTGTGCGATGATGGCTTCTGAGACTAGTGAGTCTATGGAACTGTGGGCCCAGAGCCGGCCCTAGTTAATTTGATGCCCTAGGCAAAATTTTGGCTGCTGCCCCCTAGCAGATATCAATCCTCCCACCCGGCCCCCCGCAGTAATGATAAAAGCCCTCGTAGCCGGGGGGGAGAGGGCGGTGATGCGATTCGCACTGAATTGCGTCATCGTGGCCCTGCCCCCTGCTTCACAATGCTGAAATTAACATTTAAAATGTGTGATGTCTCTATTTGTTTAATGTCACAGTACATACACATGCTCCATAATACACATGCCATGACACAGTACATACATATGTATCCTTAACTGAGAACAGGGACATTCTTGGTGCTGGAGAAGCCTCTGAGAATGGGGACCAGATCAGTCCTTGCAGCAGTCCAACAGGACCAGGAAAAGTCACATCTGCAGAACCTCATGGCTCATTGTCCTGCAGCTGGCACTAAAGGCTCTGCACCTACCATACAGCACACACAGTGCACATTATTATTATAGCACATGATAGAGAGCCCTCCTCTGAACCCTGGCATAGGACTACAGTAATGTCAACAATAGAAGTACAACAAACTGGGAATTCAGGCAGCTTTTGGAACACTGTGCATGTGTAGGTGAGTGTCCCTTCCTTGCAGCATTCTCTTATCTCTCCCCTGCCCATATATGAAGCTGTCACTCTCAAGAAGATCTGACAGTTCTGCTACAATACATTTAACCCCCTCTGCACCCACTTAGAGTGCAGTTCTATTAACCCACCTTGCACTGTGTTGTCTTTCCAGACCGGCACACATAACAGACCTCTGACATCCTGCACACAGCCTCCTATTCTCATACAGGACAATATAAGTTGTTACTGGTACCTGTATAATGTAAGTTGTTGCTGGTTGCAACATTTGGCACAGTGACTGAAATGCATGCCCATTTCCCCAGGTAGTGAGGGGGTAAATGGGGGCAGAAGTTGCAGCATTCCACTTCATAGAAAGTTTCCCCAGCAGTACTGCACTCCACTCACTGTTTAGCCAGGAAGCTGTAGCCAGACACTGCTGGTGCTGGGGGCCCTCGAGGGGGTTGCTGAAGAACAATGCACTTCCTTGTAAGTTGCATGAATCCTGAAGAGTACAGAGAGGAGGAATTACCCTCAACACCCCCCTTCACTGGCCTGATCAGAGAGCTGAGCTCCTATCAATTTCTGAAGCAGCCATCAGAGCCACAGAATGCCCCCAGGAATTCTAGATGCCCTAGGCATTTGCTTAGAATGCCTATGCCTAGGGCCAGCTCTGTGTGGGCCTGATTTAGACCCGGATGCTAAGCCACGATCGTTCGCTATGGGCGATTATTACTCATCTGCGCATGCGTATGCATCGCAGTGCGCGTGAGCCAGCCACTGCGATCGCCAAACAATCGCTCTATGCAAATTACCAGTGCACTAGTTTGAGTGATAGAAAGGGACGTCTGTGGGTGGCGATCGCATCATCACTGCACACCTGGCTGTGTTTTTCTCTGCAGCACTCGCAGTGTCTATGGTAGTCTAGGGCCTACCAGAAGAACTGCATTTGCAGTCGATAGTTCTCTTCGCTGCTGATGTTTGCAGTCACAGATAATAGAGTAGCAGGTACAACTCATTGCATTTTATAATGCTATGTAAAAAAAGACAATTCACTGACTTTGCTTGAATTTTAAACAGTATATTTTTATTTGTTCATACAAACAGTTTTTATTAAAATATGGCTTTTTATATAAAAAAACAAACAAAAAAACAAAATAAACAGAATAAAGTTAAATGAATAGATACACGATTTTCTGGACAAATTTAGAATGGGTACACACTTGCAAATGTGGAAGAAATGGAGGAACCTGTGCTAAATGTCTGGTCTCATAAATCTAATAATCACATACTATATATAACATAGATAGCAAAATGTAGTAGTCGCTGAATATAAATGAGATATGGTATAATATTGCACAATGATATTAATAATCATAAGGGTATGCGGCTTGGATTGAAAAGTACCATTTAATAATGCACATTAAACAACAAGTAAATGCAATAAAAAATTCTCAAAAAACATCAGGTTAAAAATGAGTCCTACATAAAAAGGGGGAAGGAATAATAAAATCCAAATACGAAAGTCAGTACGAAGTAATAGTCACTGATCCTCAGTGGTGTTCCGGATTAATGTCCAGCAATATAATTACCAGCTTGTGAGGCAGCAATCACATTCCACTGGGTGAATGTCCCGATTTTAGTGGTAATGGAGCAATCGCTGGAATGCCAAAACAGTGATGCCGGTCCGGAGGTCCACATGAAGTTCCCAAATGGGGCAAACGTAGTTGATCACTTGCAAATGTGGTTTGTGACTTTTGTGCCATCACCAAATATCCCTCCTTCACCTCCTACAAATCATAATTCACCTCCAAATATGTCTGGCACATATGATGGCAAGATACAAGCTCAAATTATTATTTGTATGGTTTCCAGGGGCACTAACCAGATCTAATTTTTGGCCATAAACTTCCATAAAGTTGGTGGAGAAATCTGGGTGGTAAAAATCCAAGATCATCAATCTTTGCGCTTCCGCTTTGCAGCCGACTCCGGAGACTTCAATTTACGGATCTGGGTGGACTGTCGTGTACCCTGTTTGGAGCTCGTTCCAGCCACAGCAGGGCACTGGTCCACCTCATATTGTCTTGGGTCAGTGAGTTGTTCTTTCATCTCCTTGTCATCTTGGCTAATTGTCCTTAGATTGGAGGTTTGTTCCACCATGCTGGCCTGGACTGCCTCAATGGCTGCAGATTGGCGTTCCACTGCCACCCTAAGGCCATTGATGACTTCGGCAAGGGTGGCAGTGGTGGATGGGGGAGGCACAGTTGATGGAGGTTGTGCCCTCACCCCATCCGACTGCAGCCTTTGGTCCATGGCAGGTCCTTTAAAAATGAAGAAGTAAAAATTAGGCTTTATACTATACACATAAATAGACAGATACAGAGACAGGTGTTTGCAAATAATTACCAGACACAGCATGTTGGCCATCTTGTTGATGCACCAGATGGAGTAATTGGGCCTCCGATAATAACCTCCATTCTAAGGACCCCAACATATGTTGATCTCTTTGGGTCCAAGCCAAGCTGTCAGGGAGGGCACCCCCTGGCCCATTAGGGTGTTGGATCCGTAAATTGATTTTTGTCCAGAGTCAGCTGCAAAGGTCACTCCATCTAATAAGATTTTTATTGTTATTTTTAAGTTTCCAAAAACACCTTTCTATGTCACAAATCATTGGCTTGTATGTCCATTGCTGTTATTCTTGTATTTTTTAAAGTCATGTCTTTTATGTGTTTTCATTAAATATCTTTTTATATATTTCTGATCGTACTTTGCACTTTATACTGTTATTTTAACTGAATTTCTAACAGTCACCTATATTTATGCACTCCTAGCACTTTAAGGCGATCTGACCTAATCACCTTGTTTACATATATATATATATATATATATATATATATATATTTATTTAATGCAACATATATTTTGAAATAGAGATTTGGATTTGAATAACCACAAAAAACATAGATATACACACACATTTAAAGTGAATGTTTAAAACATTTATTATAGGTCTTGCAACTCATAACACATTTCATATTTCAAAACCATTACCTTGTAGGCCAACGCAGACGAGCCAGAAGAGGGCGTGGATGCCAAAACCCCTCACCTGCTCACTCTTCCCACCAGTCCTCCCCTCCATCCCCTCCCTCCCCTGCTCACTCTTCCCACCAGTCCTCCCCTCCCTCCCCTACTCACTCTTCCCATCAGTCCTCCCCTCCCCTGCTCACTCTTCCCACCAGTCCTCCCCTCCCTCCCCTACTCACTCTTCCCATCAGTCCTCCCCTCCCCTGCTCACTCTTCCCACCAGTCCTCCCCTGCTCACTCTTCCCATCAGTCCTCCCCTCCCCTGCTCACTCTTCCCACCAGTCCTCCCCTCCCTCTCCTGCCACCCCAGAACCATCCCATTCTACAAATTCAGCCCCTGGACCAGCTTCCTCTCCAGAAAGCTCTGGTGGCTCTAATTGGGTGGCCACATCACAGGAGCCAGCCCTGGAAGGACCTGCGGCTGAAGGTACATGCAAGATATAAAAAACTTTGACACACACATTCAAAGCACGTTTGTATTTGCATAAAAAACATTACAACATTTATGTTGAAGGGAGCCATTTCACTGTACAAGCTTGTTTGTGTGTTAAATTGTATTGTAAAATAAAGACAGGCTACAGGCCACTTTTCAAATGTGATTATTGCTATCAGGTTAAATGTGCAGATGGTGTTTCATAAAAAAAAAAAAGCTAGCTCTGACACATAGCTTGCAGTGCTGGGTTTATCATAGGAAGCATGGGTGGGTAATGGTGTATACATTTATTTTTAAAATAAAATAAAATTAATATAAATTTTTTGGTTTTATTTTCAGATGTGCCACAGGAATGCTTGGCCGATATCGTACGGTGGGAGCTGGAGGTGATGGCCCAGTGTGTGGCCATTTTGGGTGAGTGTCTAGCCCGCATAAGGAGGACATTATGATTTTGTTTTAGTTTTTAGTTTGTTTCTAACCTGTTTTAAAAAATTATAAAATAAAACTTTAATTTTGGGGAAAAAAAATGTTTTTATTATATCAAAATAGCTATTGTTAATGATTAAGCTGCACATTTATCAATGAATAATAAAAATAAAAAATATCACAAATACAGTTTGTGGAGGTATGTCTGTGATATTCCAAATTCTTATTTAAAAAAAACAGAGGGAACGCAGCAGGTAATTCCCATACCTGGAACATTACTAGAGGCCCTGAATGCATAGCCAAACCAAACATTGATAAATGTGCCCCTATATATACACATTGTTACATACACTGTTTTTAAAAAAAAAAAAATTTAAAAATAGAAAAAAAACAGCCAAACATTGTAAACCGACATTTAGAAAACCAAGCCAATATAGTGACAGTTAAGAGCTGAATTAGGACACATTATATATATCTACATATCTTTATATATATATATTATTGCATATTAATAAGAAACTAAAAGAAAAAAAAAAAGAGAAATGTGTGTGTTTCTTTAAGTAAAAACAAAACAACCACAATAGTCAAAGCAAGTTTAAGATAAAAACACAACAATAGCTAAAGAAGATCAAAGATGCCATTAAACTATAATTACATACATAATTACAAGCTATTAGCAGACGTACATTGTTTGCTCAGGCAAGTACATCGTATAGTAGCAAATGTCCTGTGCGTGGTTTCGATATATTGGATGTGGAATGATGTCTCCGCAGTCGTCAGCAGTGAATGCATCGCGAGCAGAGATGTGATGTGCGTTCGCAGCTTACGGTGGGTGGTTTTAAATTCTGGTTGGGCGTATATCTCTTTGGGTTGTGTTTTGTGAGCATCCACTGGTTTTGCATATGATCGCTCTAAGCGGGTGCAAGCGATCGCGGCTTGGAGTCCAGGTCTGAATCAGGCCCTGTGTCACTGGTGGCTAGGCCACATGGCGTATGCTAACATCCAGACGTCAGGGCTCTAATTCTGTAGGTCATTATCTCATGCAGTTCCACATTCTAGCATCAGAATTGTCTTGGAATAATCAAGCTCTGTATGCAGCCTTCTGGCATGGCTTATCCAACAGAATTAAAGATGTCACTAGAAATTTGCATCTGAGAGTGCCGTCCATGAAGTTTGCAACCCGTTACATTGGACCATTTGCTATTGAACATATGATCAACCCAGTTTCCTTCAAACTCAAGTTACCACCTTTCCTGAAAATACCTAATTCGTTTCATATTTCTTTATTGAAACCAATCATACTCAACAGATTTAATTTGACACTTCCTAAGACTCCCAAGGTTCAAACTCATCATGGAATAGAGTATGAAGTTGCTAAGATTCTGTACTCTCGTTTTCAGTATGGACAACTTCAATACTTGGTTGATTGGAAAGGTTATGGTCCTGAAGAATACTCTTGGACTTTTTCTCCTGATGTGCATGCTCCTCAGCTGATCAAATAATTCCATGCCAAGTTTCCATACAAGCCTCAAAGGTGTTCTGGTGGTCACCTGTCAAGGGGGGGGGGGTGCTGTCACAATCTGGAGTGTAGAAACACACTATTTACCTATGCAGTGTTTATCCTGGTTGGCAGAGGATATACCGGCTTGCGAGCTGCATCCAGACGGCTGCTGGGCATAGGCATGGTACTCTGTGTCCCTGTACCCCAGACAGGCTTCTGTTTCCTGTCAAGCATGCAGGCCGCATGCCGGCCTTCCCTCCAGAGCTGGGTCATGGGTGCAGCAACTCATGCATTGTCTGCAGGCCTGCTGACTGCACCAACATATCATCCGGAGTCCAGCCCTATAAATTCTTTCCTTGGACTGAACTCCTCTACCAGTACAATGTTGCTTCCACTGAAGTAACAACACTTGTGCTGTGCTCCATCAATTGCTATTCTGAACAGCGCAGTCCATCCTAATCAATTAACTTTATCTTCAATCAACTCCACCATCAATTGTTGCAGTCCGGATTTTCCATTGGGAATTATTCTAATTTCTTCAGCTGCAATCTGGACTTGTCATCGGGAATTGTCTCTCTGAGTTCGGCAATTGGAGTTTGGTTACCATCATTGGGAATTATCTCTCAATAAACATTGATTCATATGAACATCGGTTCCTACCGAGCATCTTTAATAAAGTCTTCATCAATTCCTATCAACATTGACTCCAACCGATCATTTCTAATAAAGTCATCATTGATTTCTACCAACATTGGTTCCTACCCACCATCTCTAATAAACTTATCATCAATTGCTTTCAAGTTCCAACATTGGTTCTTACCGATCATTGTTAATAAACTTTCATCAATTCCTTTCAAGTTCCAACATCGGTTCTTAACAATCATCGTTAATAAAGTTATCATCAATTCCTTTCAAGTTTCAACATTGGTTCTTACCGATCACCGTTAATAAAGTTAACATCAATTCCGATCAAGCATTCACCTTGCTTCTCATCAACCATCAATATCAAGTTCTACCATCGGTCACTATCCAGTGTCAATATCGGCTCTTACCGATTGTCTATGCTAATCCAGTATATTCTTCTATGGACTTTTACTATTAATATCAAATTATCTACTGTTGTGGACTATTATCATTGTCTAGTGGTTCCTTCATCGGTTCCTCCTCACATCACAGTCATCACATCTACCTCCTGTTCCTCTATGAGAAAGACCTGGGTCCAGCCACCCAGGTTTGTGCATTCCTCTTCAGTTACCCATGTCTACTCCCAGTCAGATCTACCGCAGGTGTGAAAATGAGACTATGAACACTGTATGTAATAAGAGAGAAGCAATAGGTTTGCCTACTAGTATAGTGTTGTGATATTTTCTAAGGTATATAGCTAGCAAATGTCATTCCGTCAGAGAGCTGGGAGATAGCAATACAGTCAATATATTTCATATGACTAGTAAGAGTAGTGTTGTAGACATATCAGGCAAATGTCAGACATCTTATGTTTTTGTGACAGGAAACAGCTTTGAGCGAGGAGGGGTGTTGGGAGAGCAGCCCTCTGCACTGTCTCCTCTCTGTGCATACATGCTGGGCACTAGGACCCAGAGTCTGCAGGGAGGTGCAACTTTTGACCTGATGTGCTACTGCACATGTGCAAACTGCAGACATTTTACTGTGTAGAACTACCAAAGTACTACTTAGTTCCTTGAGGTGAGACCTATATAACCTGCTGTTAACCCCTGCTATCACTGCTGTATATATATATATATATATATATATATGTATATATATATATATATATATATATATATATTGTGTACCATTGTTATACACCTGCATCTTCCACTGTTACTCTGTTACCTACTATTTTCTAATAAACTCAGCATCCTGGTTAAGGACTCTCTGTGTGGCCTGACAGTCACTGTCACATCCAGAGCAAACCCTGTTGGGATCACCCCGTAGTTCCTCCCCAAGTGGCAGTGATGCCATGATTTAGTGTTGATCATAGAAGATGCCCATCGGTATATGAAAACACCAAATCTCTTGTGCAGTTCTTGTGGCTCAAGAGGTAAAATTGCAGTACAGTAAGATCACATATACTTTATATAAGTTAAGCATACCTCTTTCAGATAAGACATGCTTAACTTATATACAGTATGTGTGATCTTACTGTACTGCAATTCACCTCTTGAGGCACAAGGAGTCACAAGTGTAATATTCATGCAGTTCAAAATACTGGCACAAGCTCTAAAAGTAGACGAATACTTAATTAAGTGAGGATATACAAGCACCTGCGTTTTTTATGAAATGGATCGATAGATAGCCAGTTAAGGGTTAAAAGAAGGTGTTTTGTTTAGATTACCAATGTTGAGTACAGGGTTAGTTAGCCTATTAGGTGTTAGTGGGAGGGGTTTGTTAGGCAGTCTTTAAATAAGTAGGAAGAGCACCCATCTTTCTCTTTTCCAGATTTGATTCCCCAGAGCATGGCTAAGTGTTTCACAGAATTTTTAATTTCGTTTTCTACACTATTGCTTTCTATTCTCTGTTTCTACCCTAATCCTCCATTTTCAAAAACACTGCTACTCCTTTTTCCCTCACAGCTGTCTCTTATCCCATTGTATTCCCCTTCCCCCTCCTTCTGTATCCTTTCCCACCTGCTCCCCTGTACTTTCAATCCCTCGCCTCCGAAACATGCTGTCACCAGGGCCTGCAAGTGAGTATATTTTTTGGCGCCCCCAGGCATATTGTTGCGCGTGCCCAAACAAATTAAGGATCCATGGTCTCATGGAAAAAGCCATAACCATGACACACACCCCTTTCTCGTCACTCTGGGAACAGTGCTTTCCATTCCATTTGCACCCCCCAGTAGTGCCCCTTATACAGTACCCCCAGTATGCAATGTACCCCAGAAGTGGTCCCTCTTATGCAGGCCTCAAGTAGTGCCCCTTATACATTGCCCCCAGTAGTGGTCACCCTTCTGCAGGCCCCCAGTAGTGATCCTCCCTATGCAGTGCCCCTTATACAATGCCCCCAGTAGTTGTTCCCCCTGTGCAGTACCCCTTGTGCACCAGGAGTGGTCCCCCTTATGCAGTACCCCAGTAGTGCCCCTTATATAGTGCCCACAGAAGTAGTCCTCCCTATGCAGTGCCCCTTATACAGTGCCCCCAGTAGTTGTCCCCCTGCTCAGTATCCCTTGTGCCCCAGGAGTGGTCCCCCTTATGCAGTCCCCCAGTAGTAGTCACCCCTATGCAGTGCCCTTTGTGCCCCAGGAGAGGTCCCCCTTATGCTGGACTCCAGTAGTGCCCCCAATAGTGATGTCCCCTATGCAGTGTGTCAAAGTTCAGCCGGGGATCGGCCGTTCCTTACCGTCCTGTCGGCTTCCTTTGACTTCCCGGGCAGTCGGACGGCTGGTGCGGCGACGTGGGAGGTGCTGAGCATTCTCTCTGATGCTGGTGTGTCAGGCGGCCTGGTGCACGGGGATCGGAGTCTCCGTCATGGGCACCACCATGACACTTCCTCCTCTGACTTGCCTTCCTTCCCTGACAGTCTGGCCGGTAAGCTGACGCTGTGGACCAATCAGCGGGCTTCCAGGGGTATACATCCGGCTCCTGTGTATCAGGTAGTTGCCTGAACAACCATTGTTGCTGCTAGTGTTACTAGTGGTCTCTCGTTCCAGGTTCCCTTGCTTTCAGTGAGCTATCCCAGTGTGTGCAGCTTTATCGTCCATCTCACCAGTGCTTTTCCACCTCAGCCTGTGTGCAGCTATATCGTTCATCTCACCAGTGCTTTTCCACCTCAGCCTGTGTGCAGCTATATCGTCCATCTCACCAGTGCTTTACCACCTCAGCCTGTGTGCAGCTATATCGTCCATCTCACCAGTGCTTTACCAAATCAGCCTGTGTGCAGCTATATCGTCCATCTCACCAGTGCATTACCACCTCACCTGTGTGCAGTATACCTCCATTTCACCAGTGCTTTACCATCACAGCCTGAGTATAGTTAAACATATCCACCTCTCCAGTGTTATCATCTCTGGTCGGGCCCAATACCACTACCCACCTCGTTACTGGACTCTGTGGTTCCTACCTACGTTTTACAGTATTACACAGTGGTGTGCTCCTTCTGACCGGCAACCCGGTAGAGTGTGTCCGCAGTGCACACTCTCTTGTACCTCAAGTACAGTATCCCGAACTAGGGGTTCCACCCCAGTCCCTACATGCCTCTTACTGGCACCGACCCATTGGGCCACGAGTGTTCATCTCTCCTTTTCCCGCGGGCTTTGGTCACCTAGTCAAAGGACCGTGACCTGCTTACGGAGTGCAGCTCAAGCCCACATCCCAATTGGAGGGGTCACTGGCGAACACCACCTCGTGGGTTAGATTCCGCACCTTTTACTAGGTCTCGCCAACGACCAAGACCCGTGGATGCGGAGATCGTACATCCAGGCCCCTCGCCTTCATTTCCTCCCGCAGCCTCAGGCCTCAGCTTTCAAAGACCCGCCTCCCAGCGTGATAGTTTGTTCAGGCTCAATGGAAGCTGCAGGCTCCCCAGGTACTGGGACTCTTCAGGAGGTAACGACTCACATGGATAATCAAGAGGCGGCACAGCAACATGTGGCCCAGTACCTACAAGAATTATCCGGTCAGCTCATGGCCATCCAGAATACCTTGGCAGCTATGTCTCCTGCTCCTCCTTCTGTCGCTCCCACGGTTTCTTCAGGATTACCTTCGGGGGTCATTCCACAAAAGTCCCGTTTGCACTTGGCTACTCCCAAAAGGTTCGATGGTAGTCCTCAACGGTGTCGTGGTTTCATAAACCAGTGTGAGATCCAGTTCGAATGCCTTCCCCAGAACTTCCCTACCTCCCACTCTAAAGTGGCCTATGTAATCTCGTTACTAACTGGGGCAGCTCTGGATTGGGTCTCCCCATTGTGGGAATGAGCGGATCTGGTGGTATCTAGATACGAGGATTTTGTAGCAGCTTTCAAAAGGATCTTCAATGAACCCGGAAGATCTGTCTCTGCTTCTTCGGATCTGCTTCGTGTCCGTCAGGGTACCTGGTCCATTGGGCAATATGTCAATTTCAAACCCTCGCGTCCGAACTGAAGTGGAACGAGGAAGCACTTAAGGCAGCCTTCCTACATGGCTTATCGGAGAGGATGAAGGATGAATTGGCATCAAGGGACTTGCCTCCCGCCTTCTCGGATATTATAACCCTCTGTATAAAAATTGATCTTCGCCATAGAGAGCGGTAGGTAAATAGGAGACGTGAAGATCGTTTTCGGGTTCACCCCTCCTTGGGAAGTCATTCCTTTCCTTCCTCCTCTAGCAGCGAGGAACCAATGCAAATAAACAGATCCCGGTTAAGTACAGCCGAATGGAACCGGCGATTCCAGAATAAATTGTGCTTGTATTGTGCTGCTCCGGAGCACATATTAAGGAATTGTCCTTTACTGGCGGGAAACGCGAAACCCTAATTGATGTTGGGAGCATTCAATTAGGGGTTATTACTGACTCCTCCCAGATAACTGACAGTTTATTGCCTGTGTCGCTCTCCTACCAGTCCAGGACAAGGATGATTAAAGCCCTTGTAGATTCCGGGGCTGCCGGCAGTTTCATTTCCAAACCACTGGTTCAGACCCTAGGCATTCCGGTGGTCCCATTGCCAAACAGATTACTGCTCTCCGGTGTAGATGGCAAGACCATGCTAGGGAAATCTATTTCCTCAAAAACCCTGCCAGTGTTCCTCCAGATTGGATGTCTGCACCAGGAAACAATTTAATTTTTCGTTCTCCCTGACTCAGCTTATGAGTTAGTTTTAGGCCTCCCCTGGCTAAGAATGCACAATCCTACGTTTGAGTGGTCCAGTATGCAAATTTTATCTTGGGGTCCAAGTTGTTTCCATGGATGTCTCACCCAAGTACTCCCTGTCCGCACTAATGCTGTTCTCTCCAGTGGAAATGTAAGTTCCTCCTCGTCTGACAAACCAAGGAGTTCCTCTGTTTCCGGTCTACCGGCAGCTTATCAAGACTTTGCCGATGTATTCTACAAACAGGCTGCGGATAATCTTCCACCTCATCGTTCCTGGGACTGTGGTATTGAGCTCCTGCCAGGGAAGAACCCTCCTCGGGGTCGAACCTATCCCTTGTCAGTTCCTGAAACAGCAGCCATGGCGGCATATATAAAGGAAAATTTAGCTAAGGGATTTATCTGGCCCTCTACCTCCCCAGCAGGGGCAGGTTTTTTCTTTGTTAGCAAGAAGAACGGCGGGCTCCGGCCCTGTATTAACTACCGTGCTCTCAACCGGATTACGGTAAAAAATCGATACCCTCTGCCTTTGATTCCGGAGCTTTTTGACAAGGTTCACGGGGCTTATTTGTTCACCAAACTAGATCTACGGGGAGCATATACCTTAATACGTATTAAAGCTGGAGATGAGTGGAAGACCGTTTTTAATACCAGAGGCGGCCACTTCGAATATCTCGTAATGCCCTTCGGACTCTGCAACGCCCCAGTGATATTCCAGGGTTACGTGAACTAAATCTTCCAGGATGTTCTCTACAGTTTTGTCATCGTCTACTTGAATGATATTCTAATTCTTTCTAAGAATCTGCAAGACCATCGCCAGCATGTTCGTGAAGTCTTGTCACGTCTTCGGAAGCATCATCTTTATGGAAAAATATCCAAGTGCCTTTTCGAACAAACCTCGGTACCCTTCCTAGGACATATAATTTCTGGGAAGAATCACCGGATGGATCCAGAGAAGTTGAAAGCCATTTCAGACTGGCTGTTACCCAATCCTTGAAAGCTACCCAACGCTTCTTAGGATTTTCAAACTATTACAGACAATTTATACCAAATTTCTCAACACTGGTGTCACCTATTACTAGTCTCACAAAGAAGGGTGCCAACCCCATCCGTTGGCCAGATTCTGCCATACAAGCCTTCCGAAAATTAAAAGAAGCTTTCTCCTTTGCACTTATCCTGTGCCAACCCCAATTGGACAAACCGTTCACAGTTGAAGTAGATGCCTCTTTGGTAGGGGTAGGGGCAGTTTTGTCTCAAATCTCAAGTGATGGAAAGAACCACCCCTGTGGGTATTTGTCTTGTAAATTTTCCACTGCCGAAAAAAACTATGGAATTGGTGATCAAGAGCTACTAGCAATGCAGTTAGCTTTAATGGAATGGCGGCATTTCCAGTTACCGTTATCACGTATCATAAAAATTTAATCTACCTCCAAACGGCTCACCCTTTAAATGCTAGACAGGCCCGTTGGTCCTTGTTCTTTCAAGATTCAATTTAAAACTTCAATTTCATCCTGGCAGTCTAAACAAAAAGGCTGACGCCCTCTCACGGTCTTTTTTATTCAACACTCAGGAAGAGGATCATCAACTTTCCTGATCAATTCTAGATCCTATGGTCTTCACCTCTACTAATTTTGACTCCTCCTCCAGGGAAAATTTTTGTGACCCCGGAACTATGGAAACAATTGCTAACCTGGGCTCATGGCTCTCTGTTCGCGGGTCATCCACGTATCCTTAAAACTTACAAATTCCTCCAGCGTTCCCATTGGTGGCCCACAATGAAAGGGGACATTCGAGAATTTGTTCTATGATGTGTGAAATGCTCTCAGCATAAGACTCCCCGTAAGAAGGCAGCAGGTCTCCTGCGACCCCTATCCATTCCTGATTCTCCTTGGACCCATATATCCATGGATTTAATCTCTGAACTCCCATGCTCCAAAGGATACAATACCATATGGGTAGTGGTGGATCGCTTTTCAAAGATGGCACACTTTATTTCATTGATGGGTCTGCCTTCTGCTCCTCAGTTGGCAAAAGTTTTGTTAATGAGATATTCAGGTTGCATGGACCTCCTAAAGAGATCATTTCCGACCGTGGAGTCCAATTCGTAGCTAAATTTTGGAGAGCCTTATGTAGCACTTGTGGAACCAAGTTAAAATTTTCATCTGCCTATCATCCACAAACTAATGGGAAAACCGAAAGAGTTAACCAAGAGCTGGAGACCTTCATAAGACTCTTCGTTTCTTCCTCACAAGATAACTGGCTGGATCTACTACCTTGGGCAGAATTTTCGCACAACTTCAAATATCACACTTCCTCCAAAGCCACTCCTCTTTTTACGGTGTTCGGGAGACATCCTCGAGTCCCAGATTTTCAAAATTTACCCGCAGTAGAGGTTCCTGCAGTTTCTAACTTGGAGTCTTTTGCAACCATTGGAAGAGGGTTCATTCTTTTCTAAAGCAGTCGTCTAAGAACTACAAAAAATTTGCAGATAGACGACGTGTCGCTGTTCCACTGCTGGGAGTTGGAGATAAAGTCTGGGTGTCCTCCAGGAACATTCGATTAAAAATACCTAGTATGAAGCTAGCCCCACGCTTCATTGGTCCTCATCGTGTTCACAAGGTCATCAATCCAGTTGTGTATAAATTGGAACTCCCTCCTCAACTAAGAATATCCAATACCTTTCATATTTCTTTGCCGCGTCCTCTGGTGTTGAATCGTTTTCAGACTTCTGCTCCCAAGTTACCTCAAGTGCAAACCTCTCAAGGTACAGAGGACCTCATTCAGAGTTGGTCGTAGCGGCCGCCCGGGCGTACGCCAACGACCGCAAAATCTGATCGTACGGCAGGGCGATCGTAAACAAAGTGACGTCCATTCGTTAGCACTGCACCTCCTCTAGCTACCGACTGATCTGAACGAACGAACGAGTCAATCGTAGTCAGGCGCTGTCAGTCGCTGTATGCTAATTATGTTCTGATGTTTGCGGCCTTATGTGCTGTTTTGATGGTCACATGTCATGTTTACATGGACTATCGATCAGCTTGTTATTAGCTTGTTGTCAATTATCTAATTAAGTGTTTAACTCTTGCTGTTCTTTAAAACAAGTTTTTTATCATGTGTCAATAAACTTTATTGTTCATTTCGTGGGTGTTTTCTCCGTTCTCTTTTTTTTCACACAATTTAAAAAACAAAGTAAGGTTTATTATCTGTGAATGTACTTTTTCTAATTGTGTTAACTTTAAAAATGCATGTGCATTTTGCGTTAGGATCATTTGCACTCTTATGTTTGCAATTGCACACTGCGTGTTTTAGCCAATCAAATCTGACCTTATTTTTCGGGGCACATGATTAAAGGATTGGCCAATAGTGGGGTTTTTTTTGGAAACTGAGTAAATATTTTAGCCAATCATCTTTTTTTTAGCCCATGTATATTTCATGTTTTCTGAAAATTCGGCCATTGCCATCATGAGAGCCGCGGCCTTTACCAGGAGAGAATTATTGATTCTCGTCCAGATCATGGACAGGCGGATTACGACCGCACAGCCGCCCATTTCCAACCGCTTAAAGCGGGCGGCCTATGCGGAGGTGAGGCGAGCCCTAAGAATTGCAGGATACAGGCGCAATATAGCGCAATTAGAGAGGTGCTGGTCAGATCTGTGCCGCCGGTCACCTGTCCTTTTGCGGAATTTGCGGGCGCGACTATGCAGACGTAAGTATGCGTTTGTATAAATGTAATAATTATTTGACTGTTAAAAATGTATGTTCCTTTTCCAAATCTTTTAGTTAATGTTAAAAAACCCTCCTGTATGTTGTCCCTATTGTCCTGAATGTGTAAAGTGTACTTGTATTGTGTAGCCGAAATAGAAAACTAAACTTTGTTTTTTTATAATATCTTTAAATTGTAGAAACACAGCGGAGACAGAGAAGGGCACGCAGAATTGGAGGAAATGCAGGTCCCAACCTGCAGCCCTCACCCTCACCTTCCCCATCTGCTCAACCCAGCACTCCCTCCCCACCACCATACTCCCCCAGTAACCCTCCCTCCCTCTTCCAATCCTTCCCGAGTATTCCTCCCTCCCCTGCCCATTCATCCTAAATATCCACTCCCGTGGCCGAGTCCACATCCTTTGATTTTTTCCATTCCATTTCCCCTCCCACCATTCCCCCAACTCCAAATTACTCCCCATCTCCAACAACCTCTCCTGCACCATCTACATCGGGGGTTTTGGTTCAACACTCTGATGGTATGTTTTTTTTTGTTTTGTTTTGTTATTTGTCTTTGGTGTTGTTGTTATCCATTTTTTTTAAACATTTTTGGGCGTTCTATTTTTTTTGTTTAATTTCAGTATGGGTGTCAAAATCATTATACAGTAATGCTGTTATTCAAAATTTCGAGCTTATGTTTTGTGCCTGGGCCTTTTTTTGTTTTGGGGAGCCCAAAAATGTGTGCCTTTTGGGTTTTCCACATTTTTTTGTTTTTGTTGTAAAAAATGATTACATTTGGAAAAGTATTTTATATTTAAAACAAACATGTCACAGAACTTGGCAAGGTGCTAGGAACCAGACTACCCTTGTTAATGTTGTGTACACTGTGTTTAAAATGTACTAAGATGTAACTTCATTAGGAAAAGTGATGTTTGCCATAGCAAACAAACACCTTGTATTTATGGATTATCAAGAACATTCTAGAAGTGAATACATGCATTGTGTTTTAAGGATATGGCCATCATGATTTAGGATTACACCTCCCATTATTTTTTACTGCATCATAGAGGTTTTTGGCTTATGCCACATAGTTAGGCTTTCCAATTGTTTTTACACCATAAAAGTATCAACGTATTAATAATGTTGTGTGGATGAAACTTTCAAACACACCCTAACATCATTGTGTTTAACCACTTTTTGGGACATTGACTAATGTGTACTGTTCAAATGTTGGTAATTTTTCATAAGTTTAAAAACTAAAAAAAATAGTTTCTGTCCACAGATCTAACCCACATCCTGGTGCAAATTAGGGAGGAGTTGAGATCAACCAGTGGCCATTTATTGGAGGCCTACTGCTCCAACATATTGTGGGGAGTTTGGAACAATTTTAGTTTCTGTTTCTAATTTTTTGTCTATTTTCAAAATTATTATCTTACATTAAAGTTTTTGTTGCAAAAACATTTGTCCTCTTTTTTTTTAAACAAATTAAAGGGTGTAATTCAGCATTTAAAATACTTTGTGAACAAAGCTGGGTACCTTTCCATAGTGTAACAAATTCAAAAATGTTTTAGTAAACCTTAAGAACATTTGCAGTAATGTTGTTGAAAAGTTTTGTTTGGGTTTGGCCTACATTATCCACCTCAAAATGGCTTTGCTCAAAAAAATAACAACAAACATTTTTTTTTAGTAAACAGTTTTATTAACTAACAAACATGTTGCCAACATGCTTTTACTCGTAAAAAGCATTTCATCACAGAATCACACATAAAAAATGCCCACAGGGTTTTTCCAAATAAAATATCTGGCTTACTCAGACATAAACAACAATAGTAAAAAACAAACAGACAATTTTGAGGGAAAAATGCAACATAATAAAAGAAACGGCAAATTAACTAAACATGTTGGGGTATATCCGGTCCAAATTTGTTAGTTGTCCCAAAACAGTTCAGGGTATTGCCAATGGGTTCCATTAGTTTTGTAGTTTTGGTAAAGTGTTTGGATTTTGGTGGAAGAAAAAGAAAATCAAAAATTAGGTACACCTTAAAATACATTTGCTCGAAGTGTGAAAAAACAAACTAAATGTAAAAATTTTTACCTAAAAAATTGAGAAACAACAGATTCGCGTCTGGCCCCCCCGACAGCATCACAACACCTTCCTCCGGGGGGCCATCCTTGGGCAAGGCATCCTCTGGCTGCATGGGTACTCGACTCCTTATTGCAATGTTGTGTAAAATCCCACACAGGACCACAATGTGAGAAACCATATCTGGCGAGTACATGAGGGCACCACCAGAGTGATGGAGACACTGGAACCGGCCCTTTAAAAGGCCGATTCAGCACTCCACCACCTGCCTGGTGGCAGTAAATGCGGCATTATATAGAGTTTGGGGCCCTGGTGTGGGATTCAAATAAGGAGTCAGCAGCCAGGGTGTGCAAGGATATCCACTGTCACCTGATGGAAATGGAACACCAAAAGATACATAAATTGACCATGAAAACATGTTGACACTATTACTATAGCTACATCCTTGATTTATACTTACCAAGAAGCCACGCGTCACCAGCTTGCAGTGTGCTTAATTTTGGCCAAATCCCTGAATGCTGGATCACGTATGCATCATGGCTGCAGCCTGGAAATTTGGCATTCAGGGAGAGGATCTGGAGGGAGGCATCACATAGCACCATTACATTGAGCGAATGGAAAAGTTTTCGGTTCCTATATATTTGTTCCCTGCATGCAGGGAGCTGAAGTGCTATGTGAGTGCCATCCACTACCCCTATGACATGTGGAAAGCCTGCAATCTTAAAAAACTTCTGCTTTACCACATCAAGGGCTTCCGTATCCAAAGGCATACTAATAAAATGTGCTATATGATTAAAGAATGCATCTAGCACACGCCTCAGGATCCGTGAAAATGAGGGCTGGGAGAGTCCACCCACCAGCCCCACAGTGGTTTGGAAGGACCCTGAGGTGCAGAAATGTAACACCGCCAACAACTGTGTAAGTGGTGAGATTGCTGTTGGAATGTGAATCTGACTTTCTAGATCATTTTTTATTATTGAAAGAGTGTCTAGGATAATATTTGGAAGCAGGTGATAAGTGGTTACAACCACATCATCAGGCATTCCAAAAAGGGTGACGCGTGTTCTATATATCTTGGCCCATACACGCCTCCTATGCCTACGCCCAGGAGGAGGCTGAGTAAGGTTTGTGGGGGGCAACATGGCCACTATTAGCTGGCCCACTTCGCTCTGTAAATTTTTAAAACCCCCCAAAAATTTTGTGAGAATGATTTTTCAATATTTTCTGCAAAATACTTAGCTTGGTAATAATGGTGCATATTCTTACAGAGTCGGGCAGTGCCATCTTCAGGAATCCCTACAGGTGTATTTGGTGTACGCTTTTTTTTGGTGGACGAAAAAGACAATAATATTATATTTGGTAAATTCCACTATTACTACTATTATAGTTAAAACAAACCTTAACTTTTCAAATGGCAAATATTTTTCAAAAATTAAATTCTTGTTTTTTCAAAATTTTAAAAAAATGCATTATTAAATGTTTAAAAAACTGCTAAAACACTTCATAATTAAACTAACCAAACTTTTAGGCTTGTATAAATAGACACTTACCAGATTCAAGTACAAAATGGACTATTAAACACCTTAAAAAATTATAATTTTTTTTTTATAAATTTGGAGAAAAAATTACTTTTTTTTGGTTTAGATAACAAAAATAAATAAAAAAAAAACTTGCAGTAGGCTGGCACACTTAGTGTAGGCTTCAAATAATGTTGGATTTGTGATCCACCAAAAGCACGGCCACCCAAACACACCAAGTAACCGGGTTTGGGAAATGTATGCCCCAAACAAAATTAGAAATAATAAACCAACACCACAATCCTAAAAAAAAAAAACCACCCGAAAGAAAAAAAAAAGAAAAAACAACACCCAAAATAAAAAAAATCCACCCAAACAAAAAAACATCTAAAAAAATAAAACACCAAAAAAAAATAAATGAATCCACTACCCAAACCAAAATAACCAAAAAAAAGAACCAAAAAATAATAAAGAAAAAGCCACCACACAAAGAAAACGAAAAAATAAAATAAGCCACCTAAAAACAAAACGAAACAAAAAACACACAAGCACCGCTCCAAAAACACACAAGCACCACTCAAACAACACACACCAGCACCACTCAAACAACACACACAAGCACCACTCAAACAACACGCAAAAGCACCACTCAAACAACACACACAAGCACCACTCAAACAACACACACAAGCACCACTGAAACAACACACAAAAGCACCACTCAAACAACACACACAAGCACCACTCAAACAACACACAAAAGCACCACTCAAACAACACACACAAGCACCACTCAAACAACACACACAAGCACCACTCAAACAACTCCAAACAATGTAACTACTAGCAAACCCTTCCTGCACCACAAATCACTCCAACTACAACCCACAAGTAAGGGAACATTTGGCTTTGCCTTAAATAAGGAAAAAAAATCAATTATTGATTCATGCAGTAAAGGTATGCATTGTATTTAGGCAAATAAGGATGCATGGGTAACCAATCCAGGGATGCGCTCACATCTATAAAAAAGTCTGCACAAGCAGTATTCTTCATGCTCTCTCACATGTTTGAAAAATGTCAAGCGAGGAGCATGGTGAGCAGAGGCCAACTGAGGCAGGTAAGTCCGAATCACATTTTTTTAAAAACACAAGAACAGTTCATATTTCCCCAAATATACTTTTTTTTAGTTTATCTAATCTTAAAAATGTTGTAGGTGCTGGGAATCCAATTCCACCACTAGAGGAGGAGGAAGCGGGCCCAAGCAGGCCAAGGCCAAGAAACCCTCCGTTTTCACGGATTGAGCTTGAGACATTGGTAACCATGACAATGGAGAACCTTGTCCATGCCCCAAGAAATATGGGGGCTGGAGCCAAAGACAGGATTTGGGAGGAGATATCCAGGGCTGTTAATGCTGTGGGTACAACCGACAGAACCATGAAAGGCGTTAAAAAACTGTAAGAAAATGATATTGAGAGTGTACTGAAGTCAAAAGCGAGATCATATTTAAAAAAACTAACCCTTAAAAAATGCAAAATCACATTGACAGCTGGACTGATTTTAAGTACCAACTGAAGAGGAAGCTACGCAGTAGGGTGGACCATGCTGCGGGGACAGGTGGTGGTCCCATCCCTGAGGAGCTGTCCTTGACAAGGTTGGAGACATTGGCTCAGAGATGTGTGACGGAAGAGGAGATAGTTGGCGTGTCCACTATGGACACTGACATGGCCGACTTCAACGCTCCACATGTGCAAGATTGTAAATATTTTGAAGACTCAAAAAAGTATACAGCTAAAACGTGTATGCGTTTTTTTTCAATGAAAAATACTAATGTTTTGTTTTTCTTTTTTTCCCAGACTCAGAGGAGGTAGTGCCTGCTCCTGAGGTCAGGTCTGGGTCCAGCATAGATGGAGACTCTGCAGGGGAGGATCCAAGTACTCCATCTGGGGACCCTGTGGAGTCTACTCCAGGGCAACCATCAGACCGAGCAGTGCCTCTCCTCACCAGGTTGGTCTCCCAAACTCAGGAGAACAGATGTGTTCTTCTGAGGATGGAGACCACTCTGGTGATGGTGGCGGTGGCCCTGGAGACCATTGCTGGGACCCTAGATCATTTGGCCAATACCCAGGAGCAGGCAAACCCACCTGCCATGATGGAGCGAGACTCCCTTCCTCCCAGGACCACCACCTCTGGCAGCCCAACAGCCATCCCCGCAAGTATGGAGAGCCCAATGCCTAGGCCAGAGGAAATCCCATCTACCTCTGGCCAGGCCAGTCGGCGTGTTACACGCCAGTCGGCTGTCCGTAGCTTACCCCTTCCTCCGAGCCGGCCAAAACGACGAAAGTAGCCCTGGATATGTCCTCCCTCACCTGTTGTCCAGTCCCCATATTTCTTTTCGCCAATGTCTCAAGCTCTTTTTTTTTTTTTTTTTATTATTTAAATTATATGCAAATATTGCCCTAACAATTGTTAGTTAAATTGTGCTGAAAGGCGAATTTCAAAAAAAAAAAAAAATTTGAACAAAAATGTCTATATTTAACTATATCAATGTATACAAGGTTTAAAAAAGTATGGTATCTGAAAAGGCTGCAAAGCAAAACACAATGCTATATGTTCAAAAAACTGTTTTCCAAAAATTAGTTAAAAAAGCACAAATAAACATTTGTGTTACGAATTCCCTAATGCACACGCAAGTGAAAACAGTTACAAGGTAATTAGCAGTGTTAATAGTTACAATGCAGCAATCTGAGCTGCTTGGTTTGTGTGGTTCCAATTAGAAACATCACAAGTAACATCGGAGTAACGATTGTACTGTTGTGGCTTACGGACGCTTCTTGCCTACCTTAGCCTGGACGATCATCCTGTTCGTAGAGTGACGTTTTCATGCATCCGCAATTCTTGGTCGTACGAAGCAGATAATTTATGCACTCCCCTAAAACGCCTGGAAACGCTGAAGAACGCCTCCGTTTGCAGACCACCACCCCCATATACTCCCACAAACGGTCTTTCCTGTCAATCAACTTTAGCTATCCACTTCCGTGTCGGAAGCCCTACGACTGACAGTATTTTTCATTGGTAGAGCTTGTACGCACATGCGCACAGCTAGCCGTGCGCAGGCGCAGAAAGAAAAGCATCGGATGCGTACGACCGTGCGGCCGCTACGACCGACTCTGAATGAGGTCCAGAGTTCGAGGTGGGGAAGATTCTGGACTCTTGGTTTACCAAGTCTAACAACCTCCAATATCTCATTGACTGGAAGGAGTATGGTCCTGAGGAAAGGGCATGGATCAGAGCCACAGACGTTCATGCGCCTCAAATGGTTTGAGCCTTCCATATTAAATTCCTGGTAAGCCTGGAGGGTGTCCGGTGTCCACCCTGAAAGTGTACTGTCAGAGTTCAGCCGGGGATCGGCCGTCCCGCCGGCGTCCTCTGACTTCTTGGGCAGTCGGGCGGCTGGTGCGGCGACGTGGGAGGTGCTGAGCATTCTCCCTGATGCTGGTGTGTCAGGCGGCTTGGTGCATGGGCATCGGAGTCTCCGTCATGGGCGCCGCCATGACACTTCCTCCTCTGACTTGCCTTCTTTCCCTGACAGTCAGGGGTATACATCCGGCTCCTGTGTATCAGGTAGTTGCCTGAACAACCATTGTTGCTGCTAGTGTTACTAGTGGTCTCTCGTTCTAGGTTCCCTTGCTTTCAGTGAGCTATCCCAGTGTGTGCAGCTATATCGTCCATCTCACCAGTGCTTTTCCACCTCAGCCTGTGTGCAGCTATATCGTTCATCTCACCAGTGCTTTTCCACCTCAGCCTGTGTGCAGCTATATCGTCTATCTCACCAGTGCTTTACCACCTCAGCCTGTGTGCAGCTATATTGTCCATCTCACCAGTGCGTTACCACCTCACCTGTGTGCAGTATACCTCCATTTCACTAGTGCGTTTCCACCGTCGCCTGTGTGCAGTATACTATCTATTTCACCAGTGCTTTACTATCACAGCCTGGGTATAGTTAAATGTATCCACCTCTCCAGTGTTATCATATCTGGTCGGGCCCAATACCACTACCCACCTCGTTACTGGACTCCGTGGTTCCTACCTACATTTTACAGTATTACACAGTGGTGCGCTCCTTCTGACCGGCAACCCGGTAGAGTGTGTCCGCAGTGCACACTCTCTTGTACCTCAAGTACAGTACCCCGTACTAGGGTTTCCACCCCAGTCCCTACGTGCCTCTTACTGGCACTGACCCATTGGGCCACGAGTGTTCGTCTCTCCTTTTCCCGCGGGCTTTGGTCACCTAGTCAAAGGACCGCGACCTGCTTACGGGGTGCAGCTCAAGCCCACATCACGATTGGAGGGGTCACTGGCGAACACCACCTCGTGGGTTAGATTCCGCACCTTTGACTAGGTCTCGCCAATGCCCCTGTTAGTGTGCCCCAGAAGTAATGCCCCCTCCTAAGTGTTCCCCCAGTAGTAATGCCCCTGTCAGTGTGCCCCCAGTAGTAATGCCCCCTGTTAGTGTGCCCACTGTAGTAATGCCCCTGTTAGTGTGCCCCCAGTAATAATGTCCCCTGTTAGTGTGCCCCAAGTAGTAATGGCCCCGTTAGTGTGCCCCAGTAGTAATGTCCTTGTTAGTGTGCCCCCAGTAATAATGCCCGTTAGTGTTCCCCTAGTAGTAATGTCCCTGTTAGTGTGCCCCAGTAGTAATGCCCCTGTTAGTATGCCCCCAGTAGTAATGCCCCCTCCTTAGTGTGCCCCCAGTAGTAATGCCCCTGTCAGTGTTCCCCCAGTAGTAATGCCCCGTTAGTGTGCCCCCAGTAGTAATGCCCTGTTAGTGTGCCCCCAGTAGTAATGCCTCCGTTAGTGTGCCCCCAGTAGTAATGCCCCCGTTAGTGTGCCCACAGTAGTAATGTCTCTGTTAGTGTGCCATCAGTATTAATGCTCCCTGTTAGTGTGCCTTCAGTAGTAATGCCCCCTGTTAGTGTGCCCCCTGTAGTAATGCCCCCTGTTAGTGTGCCCCCAGTGGTAATGCCCCCAGTAGTAATGCCTCCTTTTAGTGTGCCCCCAGTAGTAGTGCTCCCAGTAGTAATGCCCCCTGTTAGTGTGCCCCCAGTAGTAATGCCCCCTGTTAGTGTGCCCCCAGTAGTAATGCCCCTGTTAGTGTGCCCCAGAAGTAATGCCCCCTCCTAAGTGTGCCCCCAGTAGTAATGCCCCTGTCAGTGTGCTCCCAGTAGTAATGCCCCCTGTTAGTGTTCCCCAGTAGTAATGCCCCCATTAGTGTGCCCCCAGTAGTAATGCCCCTGTTAGTGTGCCCCCAGTAGTAATGCCCCCTGTTAGTGTGCCCCAAGTAGCAATGGCCCCGTTAGTGTGCCCCAGTAGTAGTGCCCCCTCCTAAGTGTGCCCCCAGTAGTAATGCCCCTGTCAGTGTGCCCCCAGTAGTAATGCCCCTGTCAGTGTGCCCCCAGTAGTAATGCCCCGTTAGTGTGCCCCCAGTAGTAATGCCTCCGTTAGTGTGCTCCCAGTAGTAATGCCCCCGTTAGTGTGCCTTCAGTAGTAATGCCCCCTGTTTGTGTGCCCCCAGTAGTAATGCCCCCTGTTAGTGTGCCCCCAGTGGTAATGCCCCGTTAGTGTGCCCCCAGTAGTAATGCCCCCTGTTAGTGTGCCCCCAGTAGTAGTGCTCCCAGTAGTAATGGCCCCTGTTAGTGTGCCACCAGTAGTAATGCCCCGTTAGTGTTCCCCCAGTAGTAATGCCCCATGTTAATGTGCCCCCAGTAGTAATGCCCCCTGTTAGTGTGCCCCAGTAGTAATGCCCCGTTAGTGTGCCCCCAGTAGTAATGCCCCGTTAGTGTGCCACGCCCACACACAAAAAAAAAAAAATACAATACTTACCTCTAGCCCCGATCCTACGTCCACTGACATCCGCCGCTCCTTGGAACTATGGGAGAGACGTCATGACGTCTCTCCCATAGTGCCCGTGGGGGTCAGCCGGAGCTCAGGAGTGAGCTCCAGCTGTCGTGGCCGGGGGGGTGGGAGGAGTGGGTGGTGGCGGCGGCTAGGGGGGGTTAGGATAGGAGGAGAGTGGTGGCAGCGCTAGGGTTCGGGAAGGACTGTTGCTGAGGACCGCCGCCCACAGCACCCTCTGCTGGCTGGCGCTCTACGCAACCAGTGATGGTTCTAGGTGCAAGCTAACAGGGCCGTCGCCCGGAGCGCCGACACCTAGAGGGCGCTACTGAGTCCCCCCCCCTGAAAAAAAAAACCTAGAAGAAAAAAAACCATTTAAAAAAAATACGCTGGTCCCAAAACCCTCCCCCCCAGCCACCGTCGCCAGGAGGCTGCATTTGCTGGGCGCCCGCTGATATTTGTTATCAGCAGGCACCCGGCACCCTCCCTGCAGCGGCAGCCGAAAGCCGGAGCTCACTCCTGAGCTCCGGCTTCCGGCAGAGAGAGTACTATGTGAGGGACATCATGATGTCATGACGTCTCCCCCATAGACCCGAGGAGCAGTGGTCAGACCGGACGGCAGCGGCAGCGGAAGCAGGAGCGGGGCTAATGGTAAGTATTGTGTTTTTTTTTCAGTTGGAAGCACTGGGGGCACGATTATAGGGGCATTACTACTGGGGGATGACTATAGGGGGCATTACTACTAGTGGGCACAACTACAGGTGGGCACAACTACAGTGGGCATTATTTCTGGGGGCATTACTAATGGGGGCAGTACTACTGGGGAGCATTATTAATTGGGGCACTACAATAGGGGGTATTACTTATTGGGGGATTACTACTGGGGAGCATTACTAATGGGGGCTCTACTAATGGGGGCACTGCTATAGGGGGCATTACTAATGGAGGGATTACTACTGGGGAGCATTACTAATGGGGGCTCTACTAATGGGGGCACTGCTATAGGGGGCATTACTAATGGAGGGATTACTACTGGGGAGCATTACTAATGGGGGGCATTACTACTGGGGGAACTACTATAAGGGACATTACTACTGTGGGCACTACTAATGGGGGCATTACTACTGGGGAGCACTACTATAGGGGGCATTACTAATTGTGGGATTACTACTGTGGAGCTTTCTATTGGGGGAACTACTATAGGGGGCATTACTACTGGGGGCATTACCACTGGGGGTACTACTAATGGGGGCACTGCATGGTGGGCACCACTAATGGGGCCATTGTGTAAGGGGCACCACTGCTGTGGGCATTGTATGAGGGGCACTACTACTGTGGGCATTGTATTAGGGGCACTACTACTGTGGGCCTTGTGTATAAGGTACACTAATTTTGGCATTATGTAAAAAGGGCATCACTTTGTGTCATAACATAAGGGACTACTGTGTGGTGTAATTTGAATTGGGGATAATGTATTATAAAGGTAATTACTGTGTGTGGCACAATGTATTATACAGGGCATTACTGCATGTAGAATAATATGTTATACAGGTTATTACTGCATATAGCATAATGTGTTATACAGGGCATTACTGTGTGTCGCACAATGTGTTATAAAGGGCATTACTGCATGTGGCATATTGTGTTATAAAGGGCATTACTGCGTGTGGTATAATGTGTTATAAAGGGCATTACTGCGTGTGGTATAATGTGTTATAAAGGGCAGTACTGCGTGTGGCATAGTGTGTTATAAAGGGCATTACTGCATGTGGCATAATGTGTTATAAAGGCCATTACTGCGTGTGGCATAATGTTATGTTATCTAAAAAAAGTTATTTCTTTTTTTTTTGGCGGGGGGGGGGGGCGCAACTGGGAACTTTCGCCCTGAGCTCCACAATGTCTAGAACCGGCCCTGTACGCAACTGCATAGTTCGCGTAACCGACGGGCCGGCCCTGGCTGTCACCTCCCCCACCCTTTTGCCAGCCCCTTCCATTCCCCTCTCTCTACTTTCGGGATTGCGCCTCTGGGCTCTCCATGCTATTTTTTCACATGTTCCCATTGCAAGTTTCCAGGCTGTGAGATTTCTTCTGGAATCAATTTGAAAGTCCCGCAGTCGGTTAGGAATCATTGAGGTGGATGAATAGGTTGTGCATTATTCTACAAGTCAAGTTGCAGTGTGCAATGGTGAACATTCCCTTATTTCCATGGTTGCTAGGGTCAGGCTTGCGTCATCTGGATTTGGTGAGTATGTTTGTGCTGTTTCCACCGCGCGTACCTGTGCGCTTTTACCAGCATTTTGCAGCAAATTTTTCGAATTTTCCACGAACCTTGTTTGTTATGTACGTTTTTGGGTATTAGTTAATGGCTGGGCTATTGTTGTTTCTAAGTATTCTAGTAATCTTAGCGCCTAATTGACCAACTGCTGATAAATGGTCTATACACACCTGCAGCAGAATGATATGAGGTGTTGCCAACCTCACAAATTTAGACAAAAAGAATGAAATTCTGCGCTGGAGTGCAAGTACAATCAATTATATTTATTCATACCATATATTGTCTCAATAAAAACAGCATAAGTACAACATGTATCACTATGAGCTCTTATATGCACTATCCAAAATAAAAACAAATATAACCACTACTTCTATATATCAAGCAGGACTGTGAAGGACTCCTCAATTTCACTGGCTCTGACTCTTCATGCGAGGTCACTAGGCATTCACTCCGCTCTCCTTATCTTCCGCCTTATAGTTTCCTCAAGTTCTCCTTTGCCCCCCCCCTCGTGTTAATTTGCCTGACTCGATATGAGGTTTGATTTTAAATGTGGCGTTTGTGCTTTGCTATAGTCTGCCATTGTGACCCGTATTTCTGTTTTCTTTTCAGGATCATATTTCTCTTTGTCTTATTCTTCCAGCACCTCTGTGACTAAATTAATATAATAATGGTAGCCAGTTAGTCTTGCTGATATAAGCTACGCTGCTTGTATACTATATTAGAAAGGTTGTGTTGTTGGTTCGGCTGCACTGGTTATGATATAACTGGTCGTTTGTTTTCATGGGGGGGTTTTAATACTTTCTTTTCAAGGATATATTTCAGAGTTTGGTTTAAGGTATGTTCAGAGCGGGTTGTTGCTATCGAAGTTGTGCTGATGGGGACAGCCTGTTTTACATGAAGGAGTGATAGTGGAGGACATGTTGTGAAAATTAATATACGTTTCTGTTACAAGAGACCTAAGATACCTGCTGCAGATTTTTGAAGTAGGGGGTTGTGCACATCGAGTTCGCGTTTCGGTAATGTTTGTGAATTGGGTATGTTGTCGATGGTATTCAACTTGATGTGCTCATCTTGTTTGTACCCTCGATCCTTGTGAGATTTTTCTTGAGGCTCGTAATTCCCCTTAGATGTTTTCTCTTGACTGGTATTCTTTGTGCAGTTTAAAATTCTCACTTTCGGTTTGTATGTTTAGATGGGCGCAATTACAGTTTTACTGTACTGGGGAGGTTTTTTGCTGCTACAGTAGTTGTCTGACTTGGTGTTTCGAGTGGACTCCGTTATCTTTCCTGTGTATTTCCGTTGCTTTCCATTCCCATGTTTATGCATCAAAACATTATTTAGCCATTATTGAGGTTGGTCTAGGTTATATCCCATGTACGTCCTTAGTGCCTAGAAGAACAACCTCCATTGAATAGATTTCATGGGTACTTTCCTTGTCGGTCTGGGATATGTTTTTTTTTTTTCTAAACCCAGCTGGTTTTAGTTGTGGACCTTTATGGGATGCCGCAGTTATTCTGTATTTAGGGCAATATTATATTTTGCAAAGCGGTTTACTTGTATATTTGGCAGTTTTTTTTTCTTGTCATTTTAATTACTGGTATGTTGCTTAGTTTTGCTACATAGTTTCTCAGTTTTGCTCTCCTTTTTTAGCCTTCGCAGGTTCTGGTATTGGAAGCATGTCTGTAGACTCTGATTTTTCAGGTTGCTGGTATCTGAGTCAGGTCTGCAGGGATTTTGTTTAGATCTTTACGCTTTCTTTTCTGTGTGGGATTTGGTATTGGTGAGTGTACTTAGGTGACATGTGAAGGATTAGGGCCTTAGGTAATCACAGATTTCATCCTGTGAATTTGTTTTCCAGTGTGGTGATATTATTTTCAGCTAGTATGTTTGGGTGCGTGGCTGGGTTGGTTGGCACTTGACCATTCTGGGGTTGTTGATTGGGTTTATTTTCCCTGGCTAAGTGATGGGATTAGGACCTTAGGTAATCGCAGATTTCATGCTGTGGAGTTTTGTTTTCCAGTGTGGTGATATTATCTTCAGCTAGTATGTTTGGGTGCGTGGCTGCGGTGGGGTGGTTGGCACTTGGCCTTTCTGGGGCTGCCTTTTTTACAGCATTGTAGGGTATAGTGGGGTAGATGTATTATAGCGGCACTTAACGTGCTGCTATAACGCTTCCTGCTTCGCCTATTTACCGAGGCAAAGCAGGAATCACTACCAATGAGATGTATGAACATCTCATCGGCCGGAGAGGGGGAGCGTTAACTCCCCCCTCCGCTACCCGCTAGAGACCACAGCGCATCCACTGAGCATGCGCGGGATCTCGCAAGTATTGCGAGATCCCCGCGTTCAGCCTGGAACCAGCAGCTGCTGCAGCAGGGACATCGCTGTCCCTGCTGTGGGGATAGGGCAGCGCCAGGCTGTAACAGGTGATTTGACCGTTCATACATAGCCCAGGCTAACGGCGCTGCTATCTTGTAGATAGCAGCGCCGATAATGACAGGGGCACATCATACATCAGGGAGAAGTGGTATCAGCGCACATAACGTGCACTGATACCGCTTCTGAGCTTTATACATCTCCCCCATTGTTTTTTTACGGTTCAGTTCCACTATACTGTACCTTTTGATTGTCCACCGTATCAATTTAAGCTCTGACAGAGGATCTGCTTGCTCCACATGTGTTATGTGGTAGAGGGGTTTTGGTTTGCAGGCATCTGCATGCTTTGTGAGCTCACTCCTATTAGAAGTGGTGGCTGGAAGTTCTTTCATGCTTCCCAGAGCAAGTTTGGTGATTATTAAATCAGTAGCTCTAAAGAGTCTAGTAAAAAGCGTGACCTGGTTGCTAGTTAGACGCACTTTCTGCAAGTTTTTTGGGATACCCAAGGCCTTATGCTACCCGCCAATTTGGGAATGAAGTTTTTTTTAATTTTGTCTTCAAGGAGCTTTTGTGGTTTTCACCTTCATATGGGTCAACCAAACCTGTATTTCTCTTTCCCCTGGCTAGATCGCTTTGTATAGTGGTTATTTAGTGTATTCTTATTTATTGTTTTTTATTTGTTATATTCTTATGTATTATGATATATTACTATTGTTTGCGATGTTTATTTACTGCTTTAGGGAATGATAAGGTTTTTTTTTCATTTCAATTATGCTGAAGTCCTTTTGGGTTGGGGTTTTTGGGGCTGATTCAACAAGGAACGCATGCACCCATCTGCTGCGAGAATATGCTAATCAATGCATACACACGGAGACCACAACACAAGATGCAGACGCCCAGCCCCATTTTAAGCCACCTATCTCCCATTACTCACAGCCTGATCAGTACGTAAGATAGTGTAAACATCGGTAACATCGAGAACCATCGGACCCATACGCACAATAATGGTTGACCTGACCTGCTGCAGGATTTTGGCTGCTTCCTGTGTACAGCTTACGGTATGGCTGTGTATGCCACCGCACTGCCTTAATTATGCACGCCCCTATAACGGCATTATAACGTCTGCATACGCCTGACCACCCCCGTCACCATCCACAAACGGCACTTCCTGTCAATCAATATCTGAAGGGACTGCGTGTAGTCTGCATACCATAGCCTGATCGCACTGGCTAGTTGACATACGCGCAGTGCGATGCATATGTATGCGCAGTGCAAATTAATCGACTGATTGTGTGCGTTCTCTCCTTTGCATTCCTTGTTGAATCTGGCCCTTTGTGAGGCGTTTTATGCTTTATGGGAAAGTGGGCTCTGGCTGGGTTCTAGGGTATTGCATGTGGTGCAGGCCCTGGTCATGGTGTTGTCTAGCGTTAAGGTAGTTAGTTGGTGAAGTCCCTAGGACCAATTAGGCGATGCAGGATGAGTGCGGGTACCATTAGCTATTTGGGTTTTGGCACTTAGAAGGCACAGGGTTTATTTTAGCAGTTTAATTTTATTTATTTCTATTATTGGTATGGTTAGGTCGGGCTGCCTGGGTGATGGGTCACTTGACATAGAGGTTTGGTTTATTTCAAGTGTTAGGCAAATGTTATTGCATTCGTTTCTGGAGGAGTTGTGAGGTTGGTGGTGAGTGATATGTCTATAAAAATGTGATATAGGGGAAGGTTCTGGTGCAAAGAAGAGCTGCCCAATTATATAACCAAGCCTGTCCCAAAACAGGGTAAAATTAGAAGTAATAAATAAATACGGCTATAATCCAAGGTGCTGTCATAATATATACATCAAATGAATCTAATAAACAGTAATTATTATTATTTATTATTATTATTATTATTATTTATATGGCGCCACAAGTGTTCCGCAGCGCCTTACAAAGTACATAAACAAATAAGTAACCAGCGACTTACAATACAATACAATCCAGGACATGGACATGGATAATAAACATAGCTATATATTAGCGACCTTTACACCCACATAAGCAGCCAAGTGTTAGTTGCCCTAGTGCCCTAGTGGGGAGTAAGAGATAAATTAAAATACAGTAGGGAGAAACACAAGAGGGTAGAGGGCCCTGCTTGAAGGAGCTTACATTCTAAAAAGTAATAAATAATTACTTCCAAAAAATATAAGTTCTTTTTCACCCAAAGGTAAAGGGTGATAGTCATAACGTTGCGTTGGGTATGCAAATCAGTTGCATAATTCTATTTCAAGATACCACTATATCGGTATAAGCACTTCCTTCTTGGTGTATTGTTAACTGGTGTTTCCGCGTTAATAAATCAACAGTGGATTCGATAAAGAAATCTTCAAATGTGTCACTCACTGAACTCTAATTTAAGCAAGGTGTATCAGTTTATAAAAAATTGAAGCACCGAAAACCCACTATTTTCTTTAGAAGCTTCTGTTCCTTTGGTACCCCATTACATCCCATTCCTCCTTATATGCTTTGGAACCACGCTTTGGGTACTGATATATACCAGTACAAACCTTACTATACATATATATTTTTTTATTTTGTTTAATATAAACGTACCCCCAAGACGACATTGATTGAGGAAGAAAAAGGGTGAAAAGGAGGAAAACAGAGGACTATCACCGTTTACCTTTGGGTGAAAAATAACATATTTTTTTATTTTTTGGAAGTAATTATTTATTACTGTTTATTAGATTCATTTGATGTATATATTGTGATAGCGCCTTGGATTATATAGCCAGTTTTTGTATGCGCACCGGGTGTTGCTAGCTAGGAGACAGTCGGATTTTTGTGGTCACAGGGCTTTGTTACCTTGGCAGTTTGGGGTGTGAGGTCCCTTTTGGGTGGCGGGCCGTGGTTCTTTGAACCAGGCTTTGATGGAAAGCAGTGCTCCTCTGCGGCCTTTAGTAGTGCAAGGATGGTTGATTGGCACTCCCCCTTTGAGAATGACTGGTTTGTCTCTGCCAGGGGAGGACATAGTCACCATCTTCGGAAGGGGCTAATGCTATGCCAATAAGGTGGGAGTGGTACCACCCAATCTGATTTGTGCTGGGTGGGTGCCACCCCATTTATTTAATATATGTTTATACTGGCTGTGGCCGAGGTAAGCACTTCTTTTTCTTGCCATAACTACAATTCTAATATATTCTAATATATCAAATAAAAATTTGGCTGTGACCTCTTTTAACTCGTAATACAGTTATCTGTGTATTTATTTCTAGTTCAGAGTAACAAAATAATAAAACCACTGCGTGACTTATTCTATGTGAAGCTCAAAATGGTGCCACATAATTGCACTTATGTACAAATCTAAATCACCCTCCATGAGAGCATGAATACCACATATCTGGTTTTAAATGGCTGCAAAGTCAATCATAACTATGGCTGTAAATACTGGGTTCTAAGGCCCTCATTCAGAGCCGCACGTTAGCGGCAGTACGCTCGTTCCGAGCGATGTTTGCACATCTGCGCATGCGTACGCTTTTTAGTACGCATGCGCGAACCAGTCAGTGCGGCCGAAAATCGTTTGTACGCTATATAGCGAGTGCCTGCTATTTTGAGTGACAGAATGAGGCGTATGTGGGTGGTAACAGGGGAAGGTGCTTGAAAATGGGGAGTGGAGATCCGAACGCAGGCGTGCTTAAAGGTCAAAACGGGCGTTTTATGGGTGTGTATATTTAAAACAGCAGCGTCATTGACCACGTCACTGGGTTATTTTATAGCCAGAACTGCTCGCAAATTTGTGGTAGCAAACACCAACCACAAGAATAGCGAGCAGTTCATACGCTGGTCGATGTACTCGATTAATCTAATAAATAGCGGACATGACGTATGGTGCGAGCGGCCAGGGGGCGTTTTTAACAAATAAACGAGCGTATGTTTTGCTCGTTCGTTCAGACTTAGAGGTGTGAACAGACTGCAATGTGCGTACGGATCATTTGAATAGCCACCCCTTGTTTTTAAACGAACGACCGCAAATAGCGAACGGCTCTGAATGAGGGAAGTTTCTTTAACAACAAGGTTACACCCTAGCCTAAAGGACATATTAAGAAGTACAGTGTTACTGCACATGCTAAGACTTATTATGCTTATCATGTAAATGGCACAACAACTTCCACTGGGATCTGAATTTCCTGTTTTTCCAGGTGAGTATGTAAAGACACAAAGTGGAAATCAGGAGAGGTACCTGAGTGACAAATGTCACAGTATTTTTATATCCTATAATCACATTCTTCTTCACGTTTCCAACTTTCAGTTACTTGCTGCGCGTATTTTACAATATTAAAAAAATAAATAAATACATTTTGTACCCAAGTGGTGGAATTATTTTACAAATTTTTATCTATGGTCCATATGAAGGAGTGAGCAATTATAAAACCCAGTATCGGTTCTTTACATGGTCTATGCATGATCTATATGGTACCATCTAAGCAACTTGAAATAGTAATCATCAAAAGTAATGAATACAGTTATACCTAATGCTAATATGTGCATTTATATTGTCACTTTATTCGAACTTTTTGGGAATTGTCATTTGTAGGATTTTTAAACTTGGGTGTATGTGCCCAATAGAGCAGCCTTTCAGCTTTATGACAAAAATCAATGCATGAAAAATGGTTGCACTTCTAATACATTTATTATGTGCTGTGCAGAACTCAATTAAATTGATCAGGGTAAAGTGTCACTGAGTGAAAGAAAACTCATGGAGATATGGACAAATTTATTGGTATCTTTCCACGAAAAAAAGAAAAACCTAAATTCTTTTCTGGAAAAAGGTGAAAGTGACGACAAAAGCATCCATCATTGTTTATTCCATATTTAATAGAAATCAGACTTTGCATTAGATTTTTAATCAACAGATTATGTTAAATAATAAAACAAATTAAATTAACAAGGACAAATATTATGGGACCCTTAACCTAATATTTTGTTGCACAACCTTTAGAGGCAATCACTGCAATCAAGCAATTTCTGTAGCTGTCAATAAGACTTCTGCACCTGTCAACAGATAGTTTGGCCAATCTTCCCGAGCAAACTGATCCAGCTGTCACAAATTTGATGGGTGCCTTCTCCAGACTGTGGACCTCATTCAGAGCCGGTCGCACAGAGCGTGCGGTCGGTCTGAATGAGGGGAGGACATCTTGAATTTTCAAGACGTCCTCCTTTGCGGTGGTAAGGCTGTGGGTTAACACCCACAGCCTTACGACCGCCTAAGGTGATGGTCGCTATGGTCAAGACCATCGCGACCATCGGGGCTTACGACGAGACCCAAGGGTACGGTCTCCCTTGTCGTAAGCCCCGGAGAGCTTTCGGCTCTGTCTGAGCCGGAAGCTCTCCACTGACATCACTAGTGATGTCAGTGGGGCCGCCCCCAAACGGTAGGCGTTCTCATGGGAACGCCCCCGTTTGGGCTGCCACCCCCCCGGCCCGCCTTCCAAACGGGGCGAGCTGTCAATCAACATCGACACCTCGCCCCCTTTGGATCGAGACCCGCTACTACCGGCGCTGTTGTTCGTAGCAGGTCTCACGCATGCGCACGACGGCGCCGGCGTGCGCAAGTTCTGTGGGGGGCCATCGACCCGGTCCGAGCGCATCAGCGCTAACGACCGGGTCTGAATGACCCCCTGTATGCTTCAGCTCTTTCCATAAATATTCATTAAGATTCAGATCAGGACTCATAGAAGGCCACTTCAGAATAGTCCAATGTTTTGTTTTCATGCATTCTTGGAAGCTTTTAGCTGTATGTTTAGGGCTATTATCAGTGGTGGAATTTACCAGGGGGCTGCATTCGCCCCCCAGTTAAATCCGCTACTTCACTGAACCAGTTGCAGTCCGTGACTGCACTGGCTACATTGTGACTGGTGGTGCCTTCCCATTAGAATACCAGTCACGGAAAGAACAGGCAGCCTTAGGGGAAGGTGTCTCCTCCCCTTGGGACTGCCAGTTCGGGCCGCGATTAGCAGAGAGCACTTTCCAGTGGAAGCCGCTGCTCTGCCTTTCGGGCTTTGCGTGGCCTGCTGCCAATGCAGTCCCTAGAAGTGCATGTTATGTGCATGGGTGTCGCCACTGCCACTCATACGCATGCACTGGTACCTGCGCCTGCCAGATTCATTGCACAGGCACGAGGATCTGGTCGGCCATGGTCAGACCAGCAGTAGCGGCAGCCCCCCTCAGGTAGAGGGTAGGAGCCACTGCTGGTTATTATCCTGTTTTAAGACCCATGACAAGACTGAGGCAAAGATTTCTAACACTGGGCAGTATGTTTTATGCAAGAATGCCTTGAAAGTCATGAGATTTAATTATTAGTATTTGGGACAAGGTTCCAAACTAGGTCAGACCCAGGACAGATCCCCCTCAGATTGCAGTGCCGACTCGGGTCGGCACCGTTCACAGTCCACATGAGTGCAATGGAACTAGTCTGCCGGCACTTGGAGATGACATCATCTCCCAGCGCCGGAAAATCCAGAACCCTCCAACCTGTAATCGGGACCCGAGTTGGACAACCTGGGTTACCCCTTTACACTGCAGGGTTACACAGGTCGTTCCCGCATTAAACCCTGAAAACTATAGAGGTTGGATTGGAATCCAACCCTGGCCTCTTTTACATCACACATCAACCCAGGTTAACCCGTAAATAACTCGGGTTTTAGCCGTGAAGTAAAAGGTGTACAAGTCTCCTCCATGTATAGCAGTAGGTATGTTGTTCTTTCTGGTGAAAATTTATTTTTTTCATCTGTGAACAAAAAGCTGATGTGACTTGCCAAAAAACTCCAGTTTTGACTCATTTTTATAAAAAAACATTCTCTCAGGAGCATTGTGGCTTGTCAATATGCATTTTCGCAAATTCCAGTCTGGCTTTTTTATGTTGGTTTTTTTTTTCAAAAGAGGAGTCCTCATGGGTTCTTCCATGGAACCCTCTGTCGCTCAAAAAACGTTGGATGGTGCGATCAGACACTGTACCATGACCTCAGAGTTCAGCTTGTGTCTCTTTGGAAGTTTTCCTTGGCTCTTTTTCTACCATTCTCACTATTTTTCTGTTTAATCTGTAGTTGATTTTTCTCTTGCGTTTGCGTCCAAGGAGGTTGGTTGCAGTCCCATGGACTTTAAAACTCTTATTAATAATGTATATGTAATCACAGGGAACCCCATGCCACTTTAAAAAATTTTTTTTAACACTTTCATTGCTTTTAACCCTAGAAAGCACTGCACAGATCATAGTGACCTGTGGGCTGCTTCATTTTGGACGGTTTTGTCGTCATGTTTCAGATTCTATTTGCCATCGGTATTGAACTGAAAGATCAAAACCAATGGCATTTACATTTTGTTTCCAGATTTATGCTGACAGTAAAGCACTTTTCTTTTATTTACAACCTGAAATGCTATTTGTGGACCCTGATTCAAGCACCTGACACTGTACCACTGACACTCTGTCAAGCTAATTACCCCAAGTTATTACACAATCTACAGCCCTGATTGGTCAGTAAAATCCAACATGTTGGACAATCTGAGTTACCGATTCCGATCACTTTTTAGTCGGAAACGGCAATCAGTGAATACCATATATTGCAGGTATTTTTGCACACTCATCTGCAAAATGGGCAATTGCCCCAATTTATTGCTAACGTATGGGCCTCATTACTTGACTAACCTGGATATTAGAAAGTGCTAGCATAGTTCAGTCTTTAGAAAAAGCTTTGTAACAGCAGTCTGCACTTAGTTTCATTTCAACATATCTTTTTTTTTTCTCCTAAAATATTGCACAGTTTAGTCTAATTGCTTAAATTATTAATTAGAATTTGGGAACTTTGGGACCACCTTTATTAGATGTGAGACTTTTGCCATGTTTACAATTTTTTTTATTACACTGTTCAAATGTTTTGATCTAAGATATTCTGTATGACTATGTACACAATTGAAGTGCCACAGTTCTGACATTTAAAATTCTGCTCATACCATTAACAAATATACATGTAAAAGACTTCTTTCTTCTGTCCGACTTGTTTTACACTGTTTGCTGCATTTGTTTTGTAGCAGGCTACAAACTTTTATTTTTCTGATAATAGTCTTTTTCTGCAGAAGGAGGTTAATGGGTCCATTTACTACTATTAAGTGGAGATAAGGCTAATTTACTATCACCCCAACAGAAATATCTTTTACAGTATCAACACTATTTACCAAATATATATGTGTGACCTACCTTACCCCTCATTATAGACTAACCTTCCTTCGGGATACATATTACTTTTAGTACATAGAATTATATCCTCTTATAAATATACCATACAAAGTACCTCTAAGAAAATATTATCACTCCCCCAAACTAGTACTAATGCACTTAACCCTATATATATGATACTATTTACCTACATGTAATAAATATATACATTTTATCAATATACACATAACAGTAAATTCACATATCTTTAACTCTTAGTCCCAATTTATAGATATTACACACACATTAACTAGCACAATTCATATATATATATATATATATATATATATATATATATATATTGTGGCAGGGAGGCCACTGTGCCACAAGATAGAAGTAATACTCACCACTTGATTACATGGGTGTAGGCTGGTTGTCAGGTCCAGTCCAGGTTTTGCAGTGTGCTGGGATTCCCAACCAAGCAATCAGCACCACCTGTGAGCTGGACTTAAGGCTTTGTTGAAAGCAAAGCACAGTGCTCCTGATGCCGGACAAGCTGGCCAGGCGATAGGCCGCGGTGGTGGTTAGCATCAGAGTGCCAGGACCTGGATGGTACACAGGTATTGTGTATGCTGTTTGTAAGCCAGAGTGGTAAACCTAACTTGCTGTTGGCTGTGAAGTGTCTGCTAGGTGCAGTGAATAAACGGTCCACTGTTTTACCGTACTACTAAATGTGTTTCTTCCCACCTGGTGACAATATATATATATATATATATATATATATATATATATTAGTGATGAGCGGTTCGGATTCTGAGGAATCCGAACCGCTCCGAACAGGTGGAATCCGAGTCCACCCGAACGCAAGTTCGGGTGTTGCCGCCTGACTCGGATTCCACCTCGAGGCCGAACGTCACCCGTCCGGCGTCGGATTCTCGCGAGAGCCGAGTGACGTTCGGCCTCAATAAAAAGGCAGTCGGCGCCATTTCTCGCGTGACGCGTAGTTAGGTAGTTAGCTAGTGCGCTGTCTGTTCTAGTGTTAGATAGATTAGAGTAGGCAGTGCTCTGTGACTTTACTGGGCATAAGCCCTTGTGTGTGCTCCGTGACTGGGCATAATAAGCCCACTGTGTGTATGTGTACTCTACTACTCACTGTATTATACAAGCTCCGTGACAACTGACAGGGCATAGCCCACTGAGTGTATTATACAAGCTCCGTGACAGGGCATAGCCCACTGAGTATTATACAAGCTCCTTGACAGGGCATAGCCCACTGTCTATTATACAAGCTCTGTGACAGGGCATAGCCCACTGTGTCTATTATACAAGCTCCGTGACAGGGCATAAGCCCACTGAGTGTATTATACAAGCTCCGTGACAGGGCATAAGCCCACTGAGTATTATACAAGCTCCGTGACAGGGCATAGCCCACTGAGTGTATTATACAAGCTCCGTGACAGGGTATAGCCCACTGAGTATTATACAAGCTCCTTGACAGGGCATAGCCCACTGTGTCTATTATACAAGCTCTGTGACAGGGCATAGCCCACTGTGTCTATTATACAAGCTCCGTGACAGGGCATAGCCCACTGAGTGTATTATACAAGCTCCGTGACAGGGCATATGCCCACTGAGTATTATACAAGCTCCGTGACAGGGCATAGCCCACTGAGTGTATTATACAAGCTCCGTGACAGGGCATAGCCCACTGTGTCTATTATACAAGCTCCGTGACAGGGCATAAACCCACTGAGTATTATACAAGCTCCGTGACAGGGCATAGCCTACTGTGTATATTATACAAGCTCCGTGACAGGGCATAGCCCACTGAGTGTATTATACAAGCTCCGTGACAGGGCATAAGCCCACTGAGTATTATACAAGCTCCGTGACAGGGCATAAGCCCACTGAGTATTATACAAGCTCCGTGACAGGGCATAGCCCACTGTGTCTATTATACAAGCTCCGTGACAGGGCATAAGCCCACTGAGTGTATTATACAAGCTCCGTGACAGGGCATAAGCCCACTGAGTATTATACAAGCTCCGTGACAGGGCATAAGCCCACTGTGTCTATTATACAAGCTCTGTGACAGGGCATAAGCCCACTGTGTCTATTATACAAGCTCCGTGACAGGGCATAGCCCACTGAGTCTATTATACAAGCTCCGTGACAGGGCATAAGCCCACTGAGTATTATACAAGCTTCGTGACAGGGCATAGCCCACTGAGTGTATTATACAAGCTCCGTGACAGGGCATAGCCCACTGTGTCTATTATACAAGCTCCGTGACAGGGCATAAGCCCACTGAGTATTATACAAGCTCCGTGACAGGGCATAGCCCACTGAGTGTATTATACAAGCTCCGTGACAGGGCATAGCCCACTGTGTCTATTATACAAGCTCCGTGACAGGGCATAAGCCCACTGAGTATTATACAAGCTCCGTGACAGGGCATAGCCCACTGTGTCTATTATACAAGCTCCTTGACAGGGCATAGCCCACTGTGTCTATTATACAAGCTCCGTGACAGGGCATAAGCCCACTGAGTATTATACAAGCTCCGTAACAGGGCATAAGCCCACTGTGTCTATTATACAAGCTCTGTGACAGGGCATAAGCCCACTGTGTCTATTATACAAGCTCCGTGACAGGGCATAGCCCACTGAGTGTATTATACAAGCTCCGTGACAGGGCATAGCCCACTGAGTGTATTATACAAGCTCCGTGACAGGGCATAAGCCCACTGAGTATTATACAAGCTTCGTGACAGGGCATAGCCCACTGAGTGTATTATACAAGCTCCGTGACAGGGCATAGCCCACTGTGTCTATTATACAAGCTCCGTGACAGGGCATAAGCCCACTGAGTATTATACAAGCTCCGTGACAGGGCATAGCCCACTGAGTGTATTATACAAGCTCCGTGACAGGGCATAGCCCACTGTGTCTATTATACAAGCTCCGTGAAAGGGCATAGCCCACTGTGTGTATACAAGCTCTGTGACTCCAGTTCATAGTGATAAAGTAATATGGATCACGAGAATGAACTGAGAGGAGAGCAGAAACAACATGTAAATGCTAGCATTGCAGCGGCTGGAAGTCCATCACTTTTATCTAAAGCTGATGCTCAAGGGCGTAGAGGCTTTAAAACCTTAGGGAACCTGAAATCAAAAAATTTAGATTTTACAGGGGTAAAGACAAAAAAAAAACCTCTAAAGACTACTACTTTTGCAGAGAAACAGAAAATTGGCAACATACCATTCACCACACGTAGCGGCAAGGAAAGACTCAGGCTTTGCCCTTTATTTCTGAGTGGTGGTTCTGCAGCTGTCAGTGAGGCATCTTGTGCCTCTCGTGATGATAAAAGACCTTTTCAATCAGACTATAGAAGTGTGAAAAAATTTAAAACCAATAAGGCAGTCGAACAAACTGTGTTTTTTGAAACACAAATGTCAGAAATCCCTGAGGAGAGTCTAAGTGGGTCCACAAGTGACATTTCTATGTGTAAGCCTGACCTTTCAGAGAAGCCGCCCTCCACAGTTTCTTTTCCATCTGTAGTTGTGGGGATGAGCAGTATTGCCGAGGACATAGAAATTGAGGATGCCACCGTGGAATTGCAAGAGGATGAGAGGAATATATGTGCAGCTGATGCTGGCACTAATGAGGATGTTGAGGATGAGGATATTATTTGTATAAGTCAGGCACCAGTGGAAGCAGCTCTTGGCCAAGATAAGAAGGCCATTGCCATGCCTGGGCATAGAACCAAGAAATCCACATCTTTTGTGTGGAATTACTTTTACCCAAACCCTGACAACGTTTGTCAAGCCATTTGTAGCCTCTGTGAGACCACAGTTAGTAGAGGTAGGGACGTTAAACATCTAGGAACCTCTACGCTATTACGTCATCTGCAGCGAGCTCATGACAGGTGTTTGATAACAGAAACTACTGCAAAAAAAATAACAACAAGCAGTCCAGCATTAGCTAGATGCCTTCTCTCTACTAAATCCCAGCACCTGCAATCTCCGCCGACAACACCTTCCTCCTCAATATCCTCAGGAATGATCAGTGGTAGTACAACATCCAATTTATTAGTGCTAAGTCACGGTGACTCCTCCAATTTCCAGGACACCTCAGAAGAAACTGAATCTTTGAGCGCTAGGCCTGCTGCTGCTGCTGCTGGTGGATCTTCATCCCAGAAGTGGACAAAGAAGACTACTAGTAGTATACCAAAAAAACAATTGACTGTTAAAGAATCTCTTGCAAGGGGAAGCAAGTATGACAGCTCTCACCCTGTCGCACAGCGGATCACTGACGCCATGACAGCTATGCTAATATTAGATCTGCGTCCAATATCCTCAATTAATGCAGTGGGATTTACACAGCTAGTTGAGGTCATGTGTCCCCGGTACCAAATTCCATCTCGGTTTCATTTTACCCGAAAAGCCATTCCTCGGCTGTACCAGGACGTTAAACAGAACCTAATTATTGGTCTGCAAAATGCTATTGTACCCACTGTCCACTTAACCACAGATATGTGGACAAGCGGTAGTGGACAAACTAAAGATTACATGACTGTGACAGCCCACTGGGTGGGTGAATCGCCTTCAGCAGCAGCAGTATCTAACAAACAACACCAGCTCATTCAGAGGCAGGCAACTCTGTGCATCACCGGATTCAATAAGAGGCATACCGCTGACAACCTCTTAGAAAAACTAAGAGATGTCATAGAAACATGGCTTACCCCACTTGGACTCTCCTCAGGATTTGTGATTTCTGACAATGCTACAAATATAGTGAAAGCATTACAGCTGGGTGAATTCCAACACATCCCCTGTTTTGCTCACACAATAAACTTAGTGGTGCAGGGTTTTTTAAAAAACGACAGGGGCGTTCAGGAGATGCTGTCTGTGGCCCGAAAAATTTCGGGACATTTTCGGCATTCAGCAACAGCGTGCAGGAGATTGCAGCACCTGCAAGAGCAGTTTAATTTGCCCTGCCATCAACTGAAGCAAGAAGTGGTAACGAGGTGGAACTCAACCCTGTATATGCTTCAGCGGATGGAGGAGCAGCAAAAAGCCATCCATAGCTATACGACAAGCCATGACATTGGGAGAGGAGGGGGAATGTACCTTACCCCAGCACAGTGGAGAGTACTTTCTGTCTTGTGCAAGGTGCTCAAACCATTTGAAGTTGCCACTTGTGAAGTGAGTGCTGACACTGCTAGCTTGAGTAAGGTGATTCCCCTGATTTCGCTTTTGGAAAAGCAGCTGGAGAAATTGAAGGATGATATTAAACAAAGTGATTCCGCAAAGTATGCTGGACTGATAGATCAAGTCCTTTGTTCGCTTCGCCAGGATCCACGGGTGGCCAAGATCTTGAAATCTGATCATTATATTTTAGCAACCATTCTTGATCCTAGGTTCAAGTCATATGCTGTGTCTTTCTTTACAACTGACCCAGATCTTAAAAGAACCAAAGCGCTCCTGGTGAGCAAGTTGGCAGCTGAAGTGACACATGGCACTACGATGACGTCTCCTCCTTCGGTTTCTGCAGCAGCAGCCAGAAAAAAATGCACCTTTTCCAAAAGACCCAGTGGTGATGCAGATAAGTCAAGTCAACATTTTGACATCTGGTCGGGTCTAAAAGATTTGCCCAACACCAGTGACACCTCTACCGCAACTCCATCTAATACGATTACCATCCAAAGAATGGTGGAGGATTATTTTCAGGACACCATACACGTAGACATGTCACAGAGTCCCTTCGAATATTGGAAGAAAAAAAAGGCAATTTGGAGACCCTTGTATAAACTGGCTTTGCATTATTTAAGCTGCCCACCCTCCAGTGTGTACTCGGAGAGAGTTTTCAGTACAGCCGGGAACCTTGTGAGTGAACGACGAAGGAGGCTACTTCCACAAAATGTAGAAAAAATGATGTTCATTAAAATGAACTGGAAATTTCACGAGGAAAACCTTTCCCACCAATCACGTCACAGTACAGATACTTCTGTAATGGTAGATTCCAGCGGGGATGAACTGATATTGTGTGAGGAATCGGATGATGTACACACTGATGAGGGTGAGGATGGCAATGATGGTGACATCATGCCACTGTAGACCTGTTGCCTTTAGTAGATTGGAAGATTTTTTTGTGGGGGCCCAAACAAACCAAGCACTTCAGCCACAAAGTGGCAGTACCTGTCGCTGAAATGCTTTGTTTGTTAAAGTGTGCATGTCCTTTTTAAGATCCAACATAAAGGGTGGGTGGGAGGGCCCAAGGACAATTCCATCTAGCACTACCTTTCATTTCTGCCACTGCTGTGTGGCATAGTTTCATAGATGTGCTTTAAACTGTGGTGTCTGTGCCACTGCGCCGCTGCTCTGACGCTTGGTCACCAGTCAGCTCACTGCAACCTTTGGCCAATAATGGGGAAACCAATAATTTAAGCTGTGAGGTGGTCTAAATTGACTGTAAATGACTGGAAATTAATGTTATTGAGGTAAATAACACTCTAGGAAGAAAAAAAAGCCCAATTTATGTAATTTTAGCTTTTTTTGCCAATTTTGGCAAAAAATCCAAATCCAAATCCAAATCCAAAGCCAGTCACCGCAGTTTGGCAAATCCAAATCCAAATCCAAAGCCGGATGACGAATTAGAACCAAATCCAAATCCGGCAAAAATGGTCCGGCGCACATCCCTAATATATATATATATATATATATATCTACACACATACATAAATAAGATAAGAATGCAATTCATGGATATATACATACGTAGATAAAATTGTATTTCAACAATCCTATAAGTAAACTACCACAGCACTAATGGGCTATTGAAGAATAGTGCCTACTTGAACCAAGTCTCCATGCTTGCAACTCTTTGGCCAACCCGGTGGTGCACATATTGTGACTTGTATTATTTGTTGCAAGCCTGGGCTTGGGAGAGGTTAATGTTTTGTAGTTGATATGTTTCACACAAGCATTTAGTTCTCTGTAATTACAATTTTGGCCCAAATATATCTTCGTTCAGATTTATTTAGGAAAGGGAGTAATTACTTTCCCAGATTATCCTTCCTCAAAGGTATCACTCAAAGTATTGGTGTTAAAGTTAAATCAAAATGGTGTCTGTATTGCTTATCTTATTCAATTACTGAAGTTCTGTTCAAAATAATTGTCTTTAGTTTATTGCAGAGACCAAAGGGATGTTGACAGGTTAACCACTAAAAGAGAAAGGAAAATATGTAATTTGTTGAACATTTCATGAACTGTCCATATACACTATGACTATGGTGGCATCTGCCAGTCTGGGAAAAGCCAGATATCAGGCTTGGTTCCTATTTGTTTTACTGAAGAGCTAACATCATGTTATCTGCTGAATGTCACCTAGGGCACCATTTATCAACGAAGAATGACCCCTTTAGCGCTCGCTAAAGGGGTCATGACTTCCTTCTGGATTTAAAAAACAGCGGTAATCAAAGATTACCGCAGTTTGTCACAGCATCGCTCTCGCCATCTTTCATCATGCAGGGGAGCTGCCGCTGCTGCTCTGGCAGGCCGTGTCCCAGCATCTGCACAATGGATCCGGTGGTGGCGCTGCACATAACACCAGCTTCTAGGGACTGCATCAGCTGCAGCTTTCACTGGAAGCCACTCTCTGCTATTTGCAGCCCAGGCTGGCAGTCCCAGGGGGTGAAAACACCTCCCCGTGGAGCTGCCTGTCCTGTGTGTGACTGGCAGGCAACGCTTCCCATGTACAGGCATTCCCAGTCAGAGTGTAGCCAGAGCAGTCATGGACTGCAACTGCCTCACTGAAGTGGCAGATTTTACGGGGGTGGGGGGTTAAAACCTACCACTAATTAAAAATCTGCTAAATAAGGAATGAAATCCATTAGAAAAAGTACAAACTAATTTAAAAAATATTAGACAATAGTTTCCCTCAAGAGACTGAGGACCTGATTCAGACCTGCTCGCTAGGACGCGTTCACTCGTAGCTGGACAATTTTTGCATTCTGCGCATGCATATACATCGCAGTGCCATGCGCAGACCAGTGTGATAGATCGGGAAGCAATCGCTCATTGCGCATAGACTGCCCAGCAGAGTGAGTGACAGGAGAAGCCGTTTGTGGGTGGTGACAGGGGCTGGCTGCTAGAAATGGGGGAATGCACATGCGAACGCAGGCGTGCCTGAGCGTCTCAACACCATTTCAGAGGCGTGCATAATTAACAGGCAGCGTCACTGTACACGTCACCTGGTTGTATTTCACACTGAAGTGACCGCAGTGCTTGAGGTAGGGTATGGTCAACCTCAAGTGCTGCTTTTGCTTCTGATGGTGCCTGATGTACCGATGGTTGCATACACTTCCTAGAGATGATGTGCACAAGTTGGCGTCTTAAGACAGGCTGGTGGGCGTCTGCATACACAAAGTGATCGTGTGCCGTCACATAGCCAAATTTGCATGCTGGGTGCAAAGGAACGCATCTAGCAAGTGTGTCTGAATGAGCTCCTGAGATCACTAATTGGGAATCTGTACCCAAAGTGGATTATTCCGTAGTGTATCAGTAAAAATTCCTTTACCATTAGAGAATATTCACTCAAAGGTCCTATGCGTAGAAAGATGTAGAAATCTTTTTAAAATTAGATTTTTCCATAAGTACAACTAAATCAAGTGTGGTACCGTTCAGTCTATAGAACAATCAGAATCTGGATTCAGATTCTGTATACTGATACTAAAGAGATATTAAGTAGACAAACTTTACCAAAAGATTAGGAGATTATAAAGAGTGATTTTGATTTTCTTTGTCTAGCTTCAACTGATACAATTTTTTACATAATGGTATATCATCCAAAGGGGTGGCTAGGAGAGCACTATGGCTGTGTTCATGGATAGCATATCTAAAAACAACCTACCCTTTGTAAGTGGTTTTCTTTTTATTAAAAAACTGGACATGATAATTCAAAAGGGATGAAAAAGAGATTCCTTAAATTACCCATGGTGAATAAAAATATATTTTTCTGTTTCTTCTTCAAGGCAACAGTTCATGGAAGCCAGATCCTATTGTCCTATCAGACAGTTTCTGGGTAATTCATCCAATTGTCCTATTCAATATATAAGAAGAAAGACAACTCTAGAGCAGTGGTTCTCAACTTCAGTCCTCAAGTACTTTGAACAGGTCATGCGCAGGTGAGTTAATCTATTTTAGTGGGTCAGTAATTATCCCGTCTGCTTCCACAGACAGAAAGCCTCCGAATATTGTTGGGGGTACTTGAGGGTTGGAGTTGGGAACCACTGCTCTAGACAAACACAGCCTTCAACCATCCTAGTAGGTGTTGTGGGTTTTCAGGTATGTGGAGCCTAATAGCTTGCTACATAGAACATTTAGGTCTAGGAAAAGGATACAAAATAGAATGACAGCTAATACCAAACAATCACAGGTGTTTGGACCAACTGATGGAACTGGAAGGGGTCCTGGGGAGCTAGAGACAGTAGCGTCAACAATCACAGCTGAGAACAGACTACAGAGATGCTGAACAGGAACTATGATCAGGATTAGTAGAACAAAACACTCCTCCCTAAGAACTGGAACCTGAAACCCGCTCCTGGGGTACGAGACTTGAGACCCCCTCCTGGGGTGAGAGACTTGAGGCCCCCTCCTGGGGTGCGAGACTTGAGACCCCCTCCTGGGGTGAGAGACTTGAGGCCCCCTCCTGGGGTGAGAGACTTGAGGCCCCCTCCTGGGGTACCAACTGGAGTTCCGGGCTGGGAATGGGCAGAATCCAGGCTCGGACCGGAACGGGCAGAATCCGGGCTGGGACCAGAACAGGCAGAATCCGGGCTGGGACCGGAAAGGGCAATGAGATGTTTATACTTGGAATTGCAAAGGGAACAGTCTTTAAAGAAGTGGTCTGAACCCCCACAATAGAGACAGAGCTGTAAATCTTTGCGCCGCTGGCATTCAGCCACAGTAAGCTTAGGACGCTTGTAACTACGATGTCTCACTTTGCTTGGTAAGGAAGAATCTTTGGTTCTTATGGATTCCAAGGCAGAGATTTTAGTTGAGTCAGGGGTAACACTAGGAGGCTTGGAAATCACTTGAAAAATTTTGGGACGGAGATTTTGTAGTTGTTCTAGAAGCCAGTAGAAACTCCTGAAAAATTCAAGGTCATGAATATCAAATAGAGGATACTTGAGAGGTTCACTAGTATGCACAGAAAATCTTTTGTCAGTAGGAGCAATTGGAACCTCAGAACGACACTCTGGAGATGAGGATACAGGAGAATTCACAGGCGGAACTTGTGGTGTGTCTGGAGACAAAGCAGCGAGAACAGAGTGAAGAACCATCAACTGATTAGAAAGTTCTTACAGCTGCTGTCTCACGAGTTGCAGAGCTGTCTCTTGTGCACTCACACGAAGGAGTAGATTTTGAAAGCAGTGTTCACCCTGGAACCCAGCGGCTTGCATGCTAGGGCTACTCAAACTGTCACGATCCGGTGCAAGCTGGAATAAATCTGCTCTGGACTCCTGTCCAGTGGCTGAGTCCATCTGGCCAGTGCAAACTGTTAGGACCTGTGTTTGTTGTGGACTCGGGGTGGAAACAGGAGCAGACACCAGAACTGATTTAAACGGAAAGGTGGGTTGTTTAATGTGACTGTTGGTAGACATGAACAATTATATACTTAAGTTCAGTAATGACAGAGTAATATGGGACTGAAGAAGACTGAGGTGGATGGGAGTAAACAAATGTCCAGATCAGTGACTGATGAATCAGGTGAGTCCAATTAGGCTGTGGAAGTGAAGTAAATATCCAAGTATGCTGGACACTAACTGAGAGGGAAATCCAGTAATGCTGTAGTAATGGCTGAGGGGAAATCTGGTAACACGGTGACAATGGCTGAAGGAAAATCCAGAAATGCTGTGGTATTGGCTGAAGGAAAATCCAGAAATGCTGTGGTATCGGCTGAAGGGTAATCCAGAAATGCTGTGGTATGACTGCGCAGAAATGGGTTAACTGAGGAGACAGGTTCAGGCAGGAGTGGGTCTGGTGGAAGGTGCAGGGCAGTTCCAGCAGGAGATTGGGAGCAGGCTGAGATGGCTCAGTGTAGAAACAGGATAGCTGCAGAGAGCTAGGTAACTGGAGGCGGAGTAGGGATAGGGTTAACTGTCATGATCCGGTCTTTAGGCAGGGAGAGGGTTAATGGAAGGTGCAGGGTGGTTCCAGAAGGAGACTGGGTGCAGGCAGAGCAATGCAGGCTGCTTGGAAGCTGGGATCCAGCAGGAGCACAGGTAACAGACAAGTACTGGAGCACAGGAACTGTTTCTCACAGCATACGCTGTGAAACACGTTGCACTGGCAACTATGGGAAGCTCTGGACTCCCTTAAGTACCCAGTGCAGAATCGTGATAGGTCAGGAAGAGCATGTGACATGCCAGGACTGGAGCAGCTAAGTCACATGACCAGAGGCAAGATGGCGGCGCCCATACCATAATGGAATGGAAACACCACCAGGTCTACCCCGGCTAAAATGACACAGTGCCCGCGGAACACCTCGCACAGCCAATGCCCGCCGCCAGGTACCAGCCCCTCCACCGGAAGGTCCACAGCACAGCACCCTCAGAGGTAATACCTGTCGTCCCCTATGCCAGGAAACCCTGGTCGTGATAGGCATTATACAACAACATACAAACACTTTTGGAGATACAAGCGATTCCAAAGTGCTTGCTTCCCAGAAGTTTGCATTGTGTTAGAAATCAAGCGACTCAGGGGTTGATTTAGGCTTGGACGAGGCATATGGGGGCCTGCATGCGATCACGCAGGACCTGTTCTGCAGATTCCCGATAATCATAGAAACAGTTCAGTAGTAGAGAGCAGTAAAGACTGATCCACATCATGGGGTAATCCAAATATAGGCCCTCATTCAGAGCCGTACGCTCTGAGCAGAGCGCACGCTCTGAATGAGGGCCGCCCTCCATATTTATGGAGCGTCCTCCTGGACGCTCGTATAGCTGTGGGTCACCACCCACAGCCTATACGAGCGTTCAGTTTGATGGCCGCGATGGTCGTGACCATCGCCACTGCGAGCCGGAGCCTGCGGTTGAGGTTTTCAACCGCAAGGCCCGGAGTGATTTTGGCTCTATCAGAGCCAAAATCACTCCCACTGACATCACTAGTGATGTCAGTGGGCTGGCTTCTGACGGTAGGCGTTCCCTTGGGAACGTCCCCGTCAGGGAGGCACGCCCACCAAAGGGGACGTGCTGTCAATCAACATCAACAGCACGCCCCCTTTGATCAGACACAACGAGCGAAGGAAAGTCCTTCGCTCGTCGCGTCTGGTGCATGCGCACAACGGAGCTCCCTCCGTCGTGCGCATGCTCAGTGCAGACCATCGACCCACTTGCGAGCGGACAGCCGCTCGCGAGTGGGTCTGAATCAGGCCCAGAATCTGCTGAATGTGAGGTGTAGTACCATAGGTACTGGCAAAAGATGGTATGAGCAGCAGAATAAAACCATTCTCAGTGTATATAAATAGTGATTCCAGACAGAACATAATAGCAGTGTCAGGGTCACAAGCAAAGGATATTCCAGGCAGTATTCTCATTAGCTAAGTCAGGGTAACAAGCAATGGTCAGGAGACACAGGGTCTGATGCAGAAATGTACGCTAAGCCAATATCTATGCAACTGAGCAATTATCAGTAAACTGTGCATGCATCTAAGTCGCACTGCGCATGCATTAAGGTACATTACCATAGTCGATCACAGCGGCTATTACTTGCAGTTAGGTAGCATTTGTGGGAGGTAATGGGGAGTGGCGGCAAAATCCAGGTATATCATGACCATTATGGGACGTATCCCAGCCTGCGTCTGTGATCCCGTATGCAATCTGTCATCTCAGCTCCCGTGACCATTCTGAGTAGCCATAGGGTTATTAACAACTGCGATAATGGAATGACCTGAGACCGATGCTGCATCTTAGATTTGCAAAGCCGCAGGTGGGCGTCTCAATACATTCCTCGGCGTCTGCGACATTTGCATATTTTTGCACAGCAGCTATGTATGGGATCGTAGCTGTGATGGCATTAACATAGAAATCTGAATCAGGCCTATAATGAGCATGTGATTACTGATTACCACCGTGAAATGCTACAGCCAGCAAGGATTTCCCTATGAATGCTGCAATTTAAAGCAGTTAGCACCAATCAGCACACAGTATAAGACCAGTCTTCAGAGGTGTAGAAAGTATATAAAGAGCATGTGACCACAAACATCCAGGACACACAGCTATACATATAAAGAACTGCTTGTGCACATATGCATATATATCATGAAGATCTGCATTGACAGCTGGTATGTAGCGAAAAAATCCATTCCTGACCAATATACCAAACAGATTTTTATCTGACTTAAGGCCCCCATACACGGGGCGATAAAGCAGGCGATCCGATTGAATGGTGCGATTTGCCTGCTATATCGCACCGATGATGTCATCTCCAAGCATCCACTTCCACGCCGGAAGAGCTGGGTCACTGCAGACCCGGCTCGCTCTGAATCAGGGCGTCCCTTTTTTTTTTTAAAGACGGACTCCTGGCTGCTCGCATAGCTGTGGGTGACCACCCACAGCTTATGCGAGCGGCCAGGTGATGGTCGCGATGGTCTAGACCATCGGGCTTGCGATGAGACCCTTGTGGTAGGGTCTCGTGGCCGCAAGCCCCAGTGGACTTCCTGCTCTAATAGAGCAGGAAGTCCACCTACTGACATCACGAGTGATGTCAGTAGGGCCGCCCACAAACGACAGGCGTTCCTTCAGGAACGCCTCCATTTGTGTAGCCGCCCCACCTACAAAACAGGGCGAGCTGTCGATCAACATTTACAGCCGCCCCTTTTGTAGTGAGTCACGGAGCGAGAGAATTTCTCTTTAGCTCAGGGGCTGGCTGCTTAATGTCCATACAGGTGGGGCATACCGTTGTCCATATAGGGGCAGGCTGGCTGTTGTCCTGTCCACTCCATAGGGGCTGGCTGTTATCCATATAGGGCCTGGCTGGCTGTTGTCCTGTCCATAGGGGCTGGCTGACCGTTGTCCATAGGGGCTGGCTGTGCTGCTGTGTTGTCCAGGGAGTGCTCTTTCCATCAGGGGTGCTCTTCACCCCCAGTGTGAATTTTTTTTTTCTGTGTGTGTGTGCGCGTTAGCCACACTTATCTGCAACATAGGTGCGCAGGGGTGCTGCCTGTGTCATTTATCAAGGGGCTGCTGCCTCATTCAGGGGTGCTCCCCCCCAGTGTGAAAAAATAAAGTATTTTACTTCTGTGTGTGTGTGCGCGTTAGCCACACTTATCAGCAACGTAGGTGCGCAGTGGTGCTGCTGCTTCATTTAGGGGTGCTCTTCCACCCCAGTGTGAAAAAAACAAAAACATTTTTCTGTGTGTGTGCGCGTTAGCCACACTTATCAGCAACGTAGGTGCGCAGGGGTGCTGCCTGTGTCATTTATCAAGGGGCTTCTGCCTCTTTCAGGGGTGCTCTTCACCCCAGTGAGAAAACAATAAAAAAAAAATTTCTGTGTGTGTGCGCATTAGCTACACTTATCAGCAACATAGGTGCGCAGGGGTGCTGCCTGTGTAATTTATCAAGGGGTTGCTGCCTCTTTCAGGGGTGCTTCCCCCCACCAGTGTGAAAAAAACAAACTATTTTTTCTGTGTGCGCATTAGCCACACTTATCAGCAACGTAGGTGCGCAGGGGTGCTGCCTGTGTCGTTTATCAGGGGGCTGTTGACTCATTCAGGGGTGCTCTCCCCAGCCCCCCCCCAGTGTGAAAAATAAAATATTTTTTTTTCCTGTGTGTGGTTGTTTGCGTTAGCCGCAACTTAGCTGCGCTATAACTGCTTGGTGACACTGCTGTAAGACTGCAGTGAGTATGGAGGACAGTTACATGACAGGAGAGCAGGATCCACATCAGTCTTGTAGCTGCCGGCAGCAGTAATGATGACGCTGTAAGGTCGTCACGTTATCTATGAAGGCCGATGCACCAGGGCTTCAGTCAGACCATGTAAAAATAATTCTATTTTTACCCTGTTAAAGAAAAAAAAATCTAAAGCTAAGTCAGCTTTAGAGAAACAAAAAAAATGGCAATATGCCATTCACTACATAAAGTGGCAAGGAAAGGATAAGGCCTTGGCCTTTATTCATGACTGGTGGTTCTAGTTGTGATGATTTAAGCCATTCTGCTTGTAGAAGAGGTACAAAAAAAATTAATATTGTCTACGAAAAGTCACAGATCCCCGAGGCGAGTCCAAGTGTGTCCGCGGTGGTCATGTGTGAGCCTGACCTTTCTAATACTGTACTTGAAGATGATCCTCCTTTCACCATTTGTGTGCTCTCTGCGAATGTGGGGATGAGCAGCATAAGCCAACATGCTGACATAGAAATTGAGGTTTCTGTGGAATTGCACCAGGTGGATGAGGAGGATATTTACGTAGTTGGTGATAACAAGGATGTTGATGATGATGATGTTGTTGCCGAGGATGTTTGTGTAAAAACTGTAAATCAGGCAACAGTTGTTGCCCATGGTGGGAAAAATCCCATTGTTGCCATGCATGGGCAAAGGACCAAAAAATCCACTTCTCATGTGTGGAATAATTTCCACCCAAATCCAGACAACCTTTGCCAAGCCATTTGTAACCATTGCCAAGTAACAGTGAGTAGAGGTAAGGACCTTAACCATCTAGGAACCTCCTACCTGTTATTTCACTTGCAGCGCATTCATCAAATTGGAAAGGGTATTTCAAATTCTGAAACTTTGGGGATAAAAAACTGAACAACAATCAGTCCAGTGCCACCTAGCTGCTGCCTTCTATCAGGATCCAAGCACCAGCAATCTCCACCACCAACACCTGCATCATCATCAACATCCTCATTCGTAATCGGAAGTAGTCCTGCATCCAATATCAAAAGGACTGTCTCCTCTCCTATCCGTTGTTCCCCAGAAGGATCCTTGAGTGCTACACCTGCTGCTGCTGTTGCTGTGAGTGGATCTTCATCCCAGAAGGAGACCAGGAAGACTAATTTTAGTAGTTCAACCAAACAATTGACTGTCAAACAATCCTTTGCAAACAAGTATGACAGCAAACACCCAGTTGCACTTCGGATTACTGACGCCATAACAGCTATGCTGGTATTAGATGTGCTTCCAGTATCCGCCATTAATGCAGTGGGTTTAGACAGTTAATGGAGGTCCTGTGTCCCTGCTACAATGTCCCTAGATTCCACTTCTCTAGAAAAGCAATTCTCAAACTGTACAAGGACATTAAAAAAAAAACCTTATTAATGTCTTCCGAAATGCCGTTGCGCCCACTGTCCACTTAACCACAGATATGTGGACAAGTGGGACAGGGCAATCTAAAGGTTACATGACTGTGACAGCTCACTGGGTAGGTGTAATGCCTCCAACAGTGCAAACAGCAGCAGCATCTAACAAATGGCAGCTCATTCAGAGGCAGGCTACTCTGTGTATCACCGGTTTCACTAAGAGGCATACAGCTGAGAACCTCTTAGAAAAAAAACAAGGAAATTATTGCAAAATGGCTTACCCCACTTAGACTCTCCTCGGGATTTGTGATTTCTGATAATGCCAGCAATATTGTGAGAGCATTACATGTGGGCAAAATCTAACACATCCCATGTTTTGCTCACACAATTAATTTGGTGGTGCAACAGTTTTAATAAAATGACGGGCGAGCAGGAGATGCTCTCGGTGGCCCATAAGATTTCTGGACATTTTCATCATTCAGCAACTGTGTGTCGAAGATTGCAGAACCAGCAAGAACTGTTGAAATTGCCCTGCCGTCAGCTGAAGCAAGAGGTAGTAACTAGGTGGAATTCTACCCTCTATATGAGTCAGCGGATGGAGGAGCAGCAAAAGGCCGTCCAAGGCTACACTACGGCCTATGACATAGGGAGAGGAGCGGGAATGTACCTCAGTAAAGCGCAGTGGAGAATAATTTCCGTGTTTTCCAAGGTTCTCAAACCGTTTGAACTTGCCACATGTGAAGTTAGTTCAGACACTGCCAGCTTGAGTCAGGTCATTCCCCATATAAGACTTTTGCAAAAGCAGCTGGAGAAACTGAAGGAGCTGAAACGGAGTGATCTGTAAGGATACTGGATTTAAACCTTTATACGCTCCTGCCTATACCTTCTAAATCCTGCCTATACCTTCTAAATCCTGCCTATACCTCCTAGAATTGACGCTATTTGCGTACACAGTCATACAGTAAATAAATGCCTTCAGACTTTGAGAAATGTGTTTCCAATGCACAAAGGTTATTATTCAACATAAAAACAGTAGGTTACACGCTGTGATCTAAAGACAATTTAGCGCAAAGAAATCATACAGACCCAAGGTACAGTTATACATACGCACGCGCACTGGGACCAGTTACCGGCATCAACAAGAAACCTCCATCATCAGCATCAGCAAGAAGACTCCAGATTGGGGTCAGAACACACATTTATATCCTTACAGAAATAGGCAATGCAATAGGGAGGTTTGCTGTGATCCCATTGGTTCTCCATCACGGTGTATCTGTTACAGGACATTTAACAGGTTGATTCAAATGGACACAGATCAGCCTCCGACAGCCTTTTGTCTCCTTTTTCCCACCGCATGCAAATCTAAGCTGCTAACATTACATAGTACATTTTGGTGTTTTAACTCTCTACAGTCCATAAGTTGAGAATGCATGTTGCGATCTTCCCACCGATGACACCGAAAAGCTGTTGAGACAGTAGATCAGTATGCTACCAAAATATGGTTGGCTTATCATATACTAAACCTTAGATATCAAATAATCTTTATTTCACAACATTAGTAATAACTGAATAAACTTTGAATATTACACTTTGAAGCTATGGAACCTTTTATTTGAGTGTGCAGTGTGTATGTATTAGGGGTTTGGGAAAAGACGCTAGTTAGATTTATGTAGTGAAGACTTAACTTGGGGCAGATGTGTACGCATGCAGCTAATAAACAGCGTTGGCATGCAAGATATTATCCATTCGCTAATGTGCGTATTTAATGTGCATATGGGATATGGGGAGATATGCGTTCGCATAATGCTAATAATATGCGGTCGAATGATCCTAATAATAGCATCGCCGTATGTACTTAAATGTGAATGGCGTCGTGCAGCTTCTTATTTTTAAGATGGAGTCTGGTTGCCATTCGCAAGATGGCGTCACTCCAAGCTAATTTTACACTGATTCTGTCAGCCACTAAACCAGCTTCGACAGTCCACCCTTTGATAGCAAACATGCTATCATACTCTGATTTTAAAATTAATTTTAGGCTTGCATATGGGGTATTATTTAACATTATTTTTATGGGATGGCACAAAGTGGTTTCAATCCATCTATAATGGGTCTCTAGCAGGGGACATAAAACTACCATTATACGCACACCGCGGATCTTGGGAGATCATGGGAAAGATGTGGGGATGCACCAGTCCTATAAAGGAAGTTTTGAAGGGGAATTGAGACTTACATCATTTAAGATGTTTAAATGAGAAAAAAAATAAAATTTGAATAATACATTTTACGCATTTCTAAATATGATACAATACATTATATGATGGTATTTCCTAGTTCAGGGTTGTAATGCAGTTCTACATTTACCTCAGTATTCATATGGTCTCTATTAACCACCATCATAATTTCGTTCTTCCGGTTTACCTTATTTTTACATTTTCCACACTTCAACACATTAGGAACACACTTGACACATATGCCAATTACTATGATGACAACCAGTATGAGGATCAGGAGTTTATCATGTACGCTTGCACTTCCCTACCTGTATACCTGAAGGTGTCATCATACATCTCGGTAATATTATCTATCAATTTAGCAAGATCTTGGATATATCTAAAATTTAGTGTACCCCGAGCGATCCTGGTGGGATCCAATGCTACTAAAACTTGAAAGCCAGTTGTCTCACTAATTAACTGAGTGGCTTTATGCATATCACCAGGTATCATATTTATTTTGCCTCTGTGTTCATACTGTGTGTGAAGATATGGTGATGGTGTGTTTTTATGAATAACAAGCATTTCAACATGTGTGAGGGTCATATCTCTTAACAGTTACAGTACTAAGATTGGTCAGACACTCCCCTGATTGGCATAGCACTCCTCCTCTTGACTCCACTCCATCAGTACTGCCATCAGCTCCAATCTCCTCTATCGGTCCCCCGTCACAGGAACCAGGTATCCCCGAACAAACCAGGATGATGGAAACTCTGGAAAATAATATGAAAATTAACACAGCAGACCACTCCATCGCCGCAGCACGGACCTGCAAATTTCTTTAGCTCAGGTATCTCACTACAACCTTTTAGTCCTCCCGAAACAAGCTCACGATCGACAGGTCCACGGTATCAGCCTTGTCCCCGCCTTGTTTCTCCACTGGTTGGTTGACCTTTTTTGCAGTGAGTGGAATGGACCCAGGTATCTCTGTCGGCCACCTTCAAAGATGTGGTACTCGTCAGTAACACCTGATATGGACCTTCCCAACAATCAGTCAAACAACCTGAGTGTAAAGAAATTCAGATCATAACAAATTCTCCAGGTTTGACAGTTCCCCCCTTTCATGACAGTTTCCATCAGACATATTAGAAAATAACATTTGCAATTTCAGTTGTTCTTACTCATCTTCGTAAGATACTGCACAGTAACCTCATTATCATATTTCCACATGAGGCTGCCTGTCAAACAGTATCTCAAATGGGGGACAGATAAAAAAAGAAAAACACAGTCTGGGGTGATCTTGATATTAATACCCACCAACTTACACGTTTTTTTTTTAAAGACATCACCTGTGAAATAAGTATCCCTATACTCTAGGGATACCGTATCTGCATACAACCTTCTTGTCAGGGCTCAGCCGGGGATCGGCGCCCGCTTACCGCACCGCCGGCTTCCCCTTTCTTCCTGGGTGGTCGGTCGGCCTGCGCGACGGCGGGGGAGAAGCTGAGGATTCTCCCCGCTTGCTGTGGCTTCCTGGAGGGCTGGTGTCCGGCATCTCAAATCCGGACATGGGCGCCGCCATGACCGTCGGCCCATGTGACTGGATCCTTCCTCCTGATTGGCTCATTTCCAGCTGATGCTGTGCACCTGTCTAAGGGTTCCCCTGGGTATAAAACTGTCCCACAGGTTATGGGAAATTGCCTGAACAACGGTTGTCTCCTAGCGTGCCTTAGTGAGTTCCCGGTCCAGGTTCCTATTCATCCGTACAGCAGCAGTGATACCACCTTTACCTGTGTGCCTTAACATCTCTGGTGAATACCCGTGCAGCAGTGTTACTACCTTTACCTGTGTGCCTTTATGTCTCTGGTGAATACCCATGCAGCAGTGTTACCACCTTAACCTGTGTGCCTTAACATCTCTGGTGAATACCCGTGCAGCAGTGTTACCACCTTCACCTGTGTGCCTTTACGTCTCTGGTGAATACCCGTGCAGCAGTGTGATCATCCCCACCTGTGTGCCTCACGTCTCCCGTGGACATCAGTGCTACATTTACCACCTCTACCCATGTGCCTTCTATCTCTGGTGACGTCTCAAGTAACCGTGAGTCGCTTCCCACTTTGAAAGCCTTATTGACGTTTTTGATCCTCGTGTCAAGTTGTTGTCTATACAGTATTTTCAGGGACTGTGTTGTGCCTAACAGGCATATCCTCGCTGGGCCACGGGTGTAGTGTCTCTATCCCTGCAGGGCTTGGGTACCTGGTCAAAGGACCGCGACCTGCTCACGGGGTGCAGCTAAGCCCATATCCCAATTGGGGGGGGGGGGGGTCACTGGCGAACACCATCCTGTGGGTTAGACTCCGCACCTTTGCCCAGGTCTCGCCAACACTCAAGACCTGTGGATGAGGAGAACGTACATCCAGGCCCCTCGTCTCCGTTTCTTTCCCCAACTGAGGCCCACCACGTCCTCTTCTCCAGTTTCAGACGTGACACTTCTGTACAATTAATCCCTGTTATTAATAGCTACTGCTGTAGGTAGTGTCTTAGCCCCTGGTTTTGAACAGTTTCCCAAGTACTTGACCTTAGCCTGGAATGGCTGCAATTTGTCCTTAGCAACCTTGTGTCCTGTGTGTGAGATATGAAGCACAACAGTTTAGTATAAATTAAACATGGTATGAATGAAACAGGGCACAACAATAAATCATCCACATATTGTATCAGAACAGATCCATTGGCAAGTTGAAAAAGATTGTAAACAGTCGTATAAGGACTGGGAGAAGATACTGGGGTTGTCTATGAAACCTTAGGGCAATCGTGTCCATGTGTAGTATTTCCCGTTAACCTGACTATCTGTAGACTACAGATATGACCCGACCCCTAGATCCTTTATGGGGATATTTAGGTACTTCCCTGGTTAAGGGGTCCTACATTCTTCACTTTGCAGTGCTTACTTAGGTGTCCCACTTGGTTGCAGTTAAAGGATTTTTGTGTGCGGGGTGGGTGATAAAGTTGTTGTGTGGGTTGAGCAGTGGGGAAAGGGTGAGGGTATGGGTAAGGATATTGAGGGAGAGGATATTGTGGGAGATATGGGGTTTGTGGATAGTATAGGAATTATGGCTGTGTGTGATAAGTGGGGTAGGGCTGCGTTTGCGGTGGTGTGGGATTAGTGAGGACGTGTAGGTGTGTCTGCTGACTGTGAAGTTACCATTATTCCTTCTAGAGCTTGAATACTGACAGCCATTAGTTTCTCACTCTGGGTCTCTCTCTTTTTAGAGATGTTCTTGTCATATTCAATTGCGGATTCTATGAGGGTGTCTACAGTGACTCCCCTCCAGCCAGGCTGTGAGGTCTGAACCCGGGTCTTTAAGTTCTCTTTAAGACCATCCATGAGTACAGTGACAATCAATCATTCTCCTGTGGTGAGTTCAATATATCCTTACCAAAGCTACCAATTCTAGGAAACAGCCTAACACTCTTCCTCGTCATATTAAACCATAAATCACAATACCTGGTTGTATTGGCACCGTACTGAATATGCATAATATGTCGTGCCGACCCAAGTGTCGCTTCCAACAGCAGCAAATCATTTAACATCTCTACAGTTTGCTTGGCCCCCATCCTGGGAGAACCCCAAGTTTTTCAATAAAGATTTAAACTGGTGAAAGACAGTCCAGATACTCACTTACCTATGGAAGAAATTTCTAAATGCCTCCACTCACCTATGGAAGTTATTTCTAGATGCTCCCACTCACCTATTATCTCAGTTTACAATCACAAGTTTCCAGTGCGGCTCAATTACAATGCTCAAGTAACCCAACCTAATTACTAAACACTGCAATCACACTGAGAGCCGATCCCTACAACAAAGACAACATGTACACCTGCTGATGTGTATAGAATGGTAGCTACTACCGAGCAGCTAGGCTAACTCCTGCACCTAGCCCTTAAGGATCATACAATACCCCTTAACATTTAGGACCCGTGTTACACCATAAACAAATACTCAGTGTTACACTTTTTTCCTGCGCAGAAAAATACACGTTAACCCAGTTATTGGCAACAACTGATAAAGTAATCTCAACGGCTTTGTTTAAAACATGTGGTAGCAAGGCCGGAAATACGTATACGCTATTGTGCGACTAGTCGCATACACAATAATGCGACTACTACACAACCGTATAACTCTTACCCTTAGCTGCGTACGCAAAAATGCATCTCTGCTGCGTACGCAAAAATGCGACCCAGCCGTGTACGCAATACTGCGTCACCCCTTTTAGCATGCAATTCTATCAACAAAGGAAAAAAAACTTTTTCCTTTCTTGTCTAGGTTTAAGTTATACCTTGTGTCTTTCTTTTCAACGGACATAAATCTGAAAAGATGCAAAGAACTGTTGGAGAAAAAATTGTCAGCTCAAGTGGCACGTGACTTGGCATCATCTCCTCCTTCAGTTTCTGCAGCTGCCAGGAAAAAAAATAATTTTCCTAAGAGACCCACTGCTGGTGGTGATGCAGATCAGTCAGCAAAAACTAATGACATCTGGTTGGGTCTGAAAGAACTGCCTACAATGAGTGACATGTCTACCGTGACTTTGTCTGATACGGTCACCATGCAGAGAATGGTGGATGATTATTTTAGGGATAGCATCCAAATAGGCATGTCATACAGTCAGTTTCATAACTGGCAGGAAAAAGAGGCAATTTGGAGTCCCTTACACAAACTGGCTTTGCTATACTTAAGTTGCCCACCCTCCAGTGTATACTCTGAAAGAGTTTTCAGCGCAGTCAGGAACCTTGTCAGTGATCGGCGTAGGGGATTAGTTCCCCAGAATGTGGAAAAGATGATGTTCATTAAAATGAATTACAAATTCCACGATGAAAATCTTTACCAGCAATTAAGTAAAACAACTACAGAAGCATCTGTAATGGTGGATACCAGCGAGGACGAATTAATATTGTGTGAAGAAGAGGATGTACACACTGATGGGGATGACAATGACGACATCTGATCTTACCTATGTTGTAAAGCCAGTTTGTGTATGGGATCATTGCCACCAATGTCCACTGCGCATTGGCAGCTTTGTTTTGTGGGGGGTCCAAACAAACCAATCATTTCAGCCACAAGTGGCAGTCTCTGTCGCTGAAGTGATTGATTTGTTAAACTGTGAATGTCCTGTTTCATATATACTACATAAGGGTGGGTGGGAGGGCCCAAGGACGATTCCATCTTGCACCTTTTTCCTTTCCATTATGTGCTGTTTGGGGCATCGCTGCCTGACATTTTTAATGTTATGGTTTATGAATGTCCAGAAATTGTAATGGCCACAGACTGCATCTCCTGCATGCCCCTTTCATTTTTTAAAAAGAAAATTCTGAACCAACTGCTGCTTGTGTCAACCCGGCGGCACAAGTCGCACAACAGTGACATTCAGCCAAGGGTTCTCAGCCCTCAAGGCTGCTACTGGGCCCAAAGGCCTCATCCTGCTGCAGGGCCTAAAGGCCACATCCCGCCAAGAGTTCTCAGCCCCCAAGGCTGCTACGTGGCCCAAAGGCCACCTGTCATCATTACTCACCAGCCCTCAAGGCTGTAACGGCAGCAAATTGCCAAGAGTTCCAGCCCTCAAGGCTGTTGCAGGACTGGTTCCTAATCATAGCTCTGTATTCCACTACTACTCAGGCCAGAGGCTGCATCAACAATTAACTATCAATTCTTACTTCAGCCAGTGGCTGCACCAATTATCAAGTATCAACTCTTCTTACTTCACCCAGTGGCTGCGCCAACTATCAATTCTTCAGCCAGTGGATGCACCAATTATCAACTCTTCTCACTTCAGCCAGTGGCTGCAGCAATAATCAAGTATCAACTCTTCTTACTTCAGCCAGTGGCTGTGCCAACTATCAATTCTTCAGCCAGTGGCTGCACCAATTATCAAGTATCAACTCTTCTTACTTCAGACACTGGCTGCACCAATTATCAACTCTTCTTACTTCAGCCAGTGGTTGCAACAACTATCAATTCTTCAGCCAGTGGCTGCACCAATCATCAAGTATCAACTATTCTGCAAAAGGCTCGTGTCTACACACTATACTCTAAAACAGGCTGATCATCCCATTATTGGCAAATTGTATAGTGTATACCTAGCTTAAAGCTGGGTACACACCTGACAGATATAGCTGCAGATCGACTGATCTGCAGCTATATCTGTAGAATAGATGATGGTTGTTCATACACACTGAACAACCATCATCTGCGGTCCCGCTGGCTGAGGGTCGTGTCACGACCCCCTCCCCACCGGCCTCTGCAGCAAGTACTACTATACAGCACTATGAGCAGATATATCTAGATGCGATATGTCTGTGAACGACGTTGTTCACAGACATGTCGTCTGTACACACTGGCCGATATGTCAGCCAGTGTGTACCCAGCATTAGGGAGATTTTCTGATCCTTTAATTGATATTTTAATAACATAATAAATCTCCAGAATCTAAACCTGGGGTAGGCAACCTGTGGCCCTCCAGCTGCTGTGGAATTACACCTCTCAGCATGCCCTGTCACACTTTTAGCATGTCCTAACAGCAAAACTGTGGCAGGACATGCTGGGATGTATAGTTCCACAGCAGCTGGAGTGCCACATATTGCCTACCCCTGGTCTAAACTATGGAAAAAAAATTGGTTAATTATATAGGTGGGACTTAAGAGCAACACTATCCACCTCTCATTCCATGAAAAATGTAGCCATGTACATTGTAACGACTATTCCCTGCCTCTAAAATCATAAAGCCCCCTCTTAATTTTCTTTTAAATAACAGAGACATAAATGGTGGCATTATGAAATGGCATGGACACTATACAAGATTCAGGTATCATACTGTGACAAGCAATGGGCAGGTAATTGAATGACCTTTTTGCAATCATAAAGCCTATATCAGTGTCCTCCCCAGGCTCTTTTCTGTGGGTGCATCGCCCGGCAGAAACAGCCTACCGCCAGGCTCTTTCCCCCGCCGACCACTGCTGTGGAACGCTGGCCTCTGAAGTGACCGGACGCTAAAGAAGCCTCCGATCGCTTCAGAGGCAAACGTTCCCAGTGATGCAGTTGCGCGGGTGATGTCATGACGTCACCCGCGACGTGAGGAGCCTGCCCCGTGCGCCTGCTGGATCTAGTTAGATCCAGTCAGAGCGAGGCAGCAGGAGTGGAAGCGCGAGCAAGTTAAGGTAAGTTCTGGGCTGGGATCAGTCTGGGAGCACTGCCTAAGGGGCACTTTTTAAGCCTGGGGGCACTGCATAAGGGACACTATTTAAGCCTGGGGGCACTTCATAAGGGGCCAGTCTGGGGGCACTACTTCAGCCTGGGGGCACTGCATAAGGGCAAAGCAAAACTACAGGGGACAATGCATAAAGGGGAAAACTACAGGGGGCACTGTATAAGGGGAAAACTACAGGGGACTATGTATAAAGGGGAAAACTACAGGGGGCACTATATGAGGGGAAAACTACAGGGGACTATGTATAAAGGGGAAAACAACAGGGGGCACTGCATAATGGGCACTTTTGACTGAGAGCCAGTGGGGGAGCAGCCTGAGACTTGTTGGGATGGAATGGTAAGAGAAATATCCCTTTTCCCGATGCGCGCATAACTGCGAAGGCCCCCACCCGGCTACTTCTTTTTGCCACTCGGCTGGAAAAAATTTCTGGGGGAGAACACTGCCTATATATTAGTCACCTTAAACTTTTCCAATTATCACTGATCACTTACCTACACTTGCTTACTTAAAGTAACCAAATCCTCCCTCTGAATGATTAGATAGTGGAGTCCACATTTTGTAGTAAGGGTACGGTTAACAAGTACCAAAAATGTACACACACTTGCCAAACGGTCCCTAATTTCAGTCCTAGGTTATAAAATTTGTCCCTGGAAATATTTGTTACTGGAAAGGTCTTTTTTTATGTTGATCAACTGCACAATAAAATACCACATTTTTGCAAATTTCACGCGGTTCCTACCTTTTATTTTACTGGCCATCATTTCTCAATGTATTACTTATTGAAAAGCAATATTTAAAATGCAATTAAAAAAAAAGTTAGTAATGATCAAACTCTGTAAACATGACATGACAAGGATTACAGTGCTCCAGGTTCTGTCAATACAGATGTGTGTGAAATACAGGCACCAACACAGCTGCGAAGGGCACCAACAATATTACAATGTTGTGAACAATACATACACACCCTTTTCCAATCTCTCCATGTGGTCATCATACAATCTCAAATGATCACAGTAACAGTATCAAATTCACTGCAGCCACATCTATTTTAAAAAGAAAATAAATCCAACAACTTTGTCAGCTAGTTTCACGTGACCTATCAAAAAATTATAGCTTCACTTCATATAACATTCATTTAATTTTTGTAAATAAGAACATATACAAAGGTAACACGGATAACGTGCAAATTCCTGTATTAATGAGAACACAGTGTACCGCCCAAATGGCACAGACAAGTGTAACAGAGAGAGAGAGTAAACACTCTTTCAAACCCTGCGTTTTGTCAACAGAGAGGAATGGCAGTGCCCAGATCAAATATGTCAGCCCTGGTTAGGTCGCTAGCGGTCACATGAGCACCTGCTTTTGCTACGTCAGTGTTTGCGATCAGTGCGTTAGTCCGGGGCAGAAAAGCAGCGTATAGCCGTGATGGTAGCATCACGTAAGTGTGCCTCGGAAGCTAATAACTAGGAAAGGGAAAAGCCGGGCGGCAGGAAGGCTATATAGCCGCTAGGAGGCACTAGGCGGAGCCCGGTGATGCAGTGTGGAGCTGGTGTCATGTGACTGTCTCGGTGAGTGGGCGGAGTTTCCGTTAGAGGAAGCAGCAGCAGAGACGGCGCTGTAGCAGGGGAGGGCGGGGCCGCTGAGTGAGAACGAAGCAGGTGATGAGCCCGGGAGCCGAGCACACCGACAGTGCACAGCATTAAGTGGGAGGAAGGTGGGACAGGCAGCCGCCCAGCCATGGAGTGAGGAAGCCGCTCGTATCATTCTAATCATCGGGATCATCATGGGGGCCAAGGAGTCCCGGATTGGGTTCCTCACGTATGATGAAGCCGTCAAAAGAGGTAAGGAGGCGGGCGTGCCAGGCACAGGATGACAGCAGGTGATCAGCAGGAGGTGCGGGAGGGTGGGCACAGAGGGCCTGGCTGGGAGAGTGCTGGGGCATCTGAGTGACAGATGATGGCGTGGGATGGAAAGGTCACTATGTGACGCGGGGGTAGCTACCTCCTGGCATCAGCTGCTGTGTAACATGGGGGTGACTAGGGGCAGTTCCATGGTTACCCCCCTGGCTGCTGCATGCATGGTGTAACAGGGGGGAAGGCAGAGCTCCCCAGCCTGCACCGCATCTCTGCATATTGCTGCACACTATGCTGTAGTCAGTGACAGGCGTATCTGCCTGTGTACTGATGCAGATCACATAAGTCTCTGCAATATACTGTTTATGGACCTGTCTATATGGCAGTGACGTTGTACTGTTGTTGAAGGTTTTTTTTTTGTTTTTATTTTTTTAATAATTATTTAAAACGCCAAAACTGATTATATTTTTGTCTTCTGGAAATTGAGAGGTGAATTGTAACTGCATCATTTCCTAAAACTTCATTTATTAAGAGAATATACGTTACTTTTATTATTTTTATAAATTGATCTAAATTCCTGATTCATTTTGTTATTGAAAAGTATATTGAATACTGCCTATCAAAGTAACTTTTCAGATGTGTTTTCTGGTTGTGTAGGGTCTGACCTGACAGATTATTATATCTGTATGTGTATGCCCAGAGTTGAATAGGTATTTTTTACATATGCATTGAAAGTTTAGCCAACCTTTATATACTTATGATGGTGTTACAAATAAAATGGCAAGTTTAGCAATAAACGATGCTTCAGGTTTTGTCCATGAAGGCAATATTAGTTTATTATTTGATTATATTGCTTTAGATAATTACTCCCAATATGTAATTTTGCAAGGAAATGAGAGCTGGCAGGTTAAATGGATAGAACCATAAAACCATTTACATAGCACACATAACTCACACTACTTCATTCCCAAAGACTGTCAAAACTAGATAAACTAAAGGAATGCCAATGCATACAGGGGTATTTTATGTCCAGTGCTAGAAATGTCAAACTTTTTTTTGGTGTAGATTTGTTTAATTGTCTTTTATGCAGTAGAATTGTAAAATACAACATTTCAAAACATAACATGTGAAATGCTTTGCAAAAACTTTGACATCTTAAAGACTAAATGCATAAGTGGTCATTCAGGTGTCATGCATCTTGCTGAGTTGAATGCATGCTGGACATTTAAATATGATTTAAATGAATACACAAGTGTAATGAGAACACTCCCTCTGTTAGTGCTATTAGGTAGTGTTTTTTTGGGTGGTGTCTTATCTTTACATGTTCTACACCTCTCCTCCTACTGTTGACTTAGTAATATCTCAGGTTTGTTCAGTATGTAAATAGTGTTTCATCTCTTGTCAGACTCGCATGGCATTGGATGGAACAAAGCACTTGCCAATATAGATTTATCTTTAGTATAATTAAGTGCAGCCATACGTAAAGTTCTTGGTGTCTTCTCTGGTTTTTCTCTATTTGTTTTTGACAAAGCAGTAAAATGTTGTGGGTACTTGGTCATGCTTTGGACATAAGATGCATAGTTCTTCCTTCATGCTCCACAAGTCATGTTATGGCAGTTGCAGGACCATTCATGCTAAATTAAGTCAGTACCAAAATAAAAAAAAAGTTATGACAGAGTTTACATAAAGGACATTTACTTTGTTCTGTCGCCAAGGTGAAACCATGAAACACCATGTGGTCTAATTATGTAGAATTCAGGAACCATTCAGTGGGCACAATTGAATAGCGCTGGTAAAGAGCTCCCGGAGCTATTCAATTCCGCGTGCTGTTATGTCGGAGAATGCCTGTTCTTGCTCGGTAAACATGGTGCTTAGACGTGAGAACCGGCATTTTCAGATTTAACTGCCTGGCGCAATGCTGTTTCCGCTGTGCTAAGGGCAGAAAACAGCATTGCGCCATGTGTTTTGTCTGATTTCTTCGAGAAGAAATCCTTAGTCGGGCTCAACAGCGTGCTGAATTGAATAGCGCTAGGAGCTCCTTCCCGGCGCTATTCACTTCACGTTGAATTGTATTCAGCCCATTGAAATCTAAGAATCGGGGAACCTGTTTACTTTGAAATGAACTGAAATTGAATTGCTTCATATTTTTATGTATATTGGCTACTTGCTGAATAAAGCTGGAAGGCGTTACTTATTACTGGATTAGAGGGTTAGAACTTATTTGTATATCGCTTTAATTTTGTTGCTAATGGATATTGCACAGGGTTCTAAAAGAAAGAGTGGTGTTTGTTGTTCAATAGTAGCTCTTAAAAGAGCTGTTACTTATCACTGCGGTGGTGATGATAAACCCAGATGGAAAATATTTATTTTACATGGAGCTCTGCTGCTCTTTATATGCAGTTCTTACATACAGGTTGTCATAGGTTAATCCTAGGTGATTCACATATCTTGCATGTGAATCATACTGGATGTTTTCTTACATTTTGACATTGCTGTCAGTGGCATTGTGTGTGTCCCCTTTCCTCACATTATCAAAGTGCGAGGTGCTCAGCCCCTTCTCTACGCTAGTGCCATTATGTCTGAGTTGGGAGTGTTTAATCTTTAAATCTAAAGCCCAAAAGTACTTACAGGAGCCCAAACTGATTTTGGCTCCAGAGGGTGAGTGGTGAGGTCCTGGGACAGTACTTTTAGGCTCTAGAGTGGCCAATCTGGGACACATGGGATGCATTACATATCCTTGAATTGAATACAACAGGCCCCATCACAAGCCCTCTGGTCTGCTATACCCTGCCTCTTGGGGCTATAATGCAGAGAGTTAGCTAAGGCTCACCCCTAAGCCATGCAGAAAGCATATAGATGTGAAGGGGTGTATTTATAGTGATAAGGAGGGGGTTAAAATGCAATAACAATTTAGAATTTGTTTAAACATTTTTTTCTAGTTTTTTTAAACTAAACGTTTTACAATCAAGTCACCTAAGTGAACGAGTACGGCTGCAAATTGCTAAACTATCTTTTCATTTTGACTCAAAGGACAAAGGCTTTGGAATTATCAAAGGTTGCTTAAGCATTAGCATTCCTTTCTGTTCTATTAGCACAAGTATGAGATAAGGATAACTAAACCTTAGCACACATTTGAAAGTTTTAGCCCAGCATTTTGCCAACTGTTTGTTTTATGGTAGGAGAGAAGGAAATGCTAAAAAACATATTAAAGCATTAATTGATTCCCTATCTAGAATATGTTCAGTAAAGTTGTCCATACCATTTAGATTAAGGACTAATTGCACAGAAATAACAGGGTGCCTTGGGCGAAACAAATCTTCAATCCCAATCAACATCTCTTTTGATATAGTTCAGATGTAAATTGGTAATTCCTGTTGGTCAGTTAATGTATCTGACTGTGCATGTAGTCATCATCCAATTGCTCTGTGACCTCCCTGTATGACCCTGCCACTTATTAAAGTGGAAAATGGTTGGTTCCCTAAGATTTTACCACTTCAGTGTTCTCCCCAGAAACCTTTTAAAGCCGGGTGGCATTATGGGTTTAGGGGTGGGGTGCTGTGAGTCTGCAGTGCTTGAATCCAGTTTATGGTGGGCCGGGGTCGAGGCAGAGTGGACTTGTGGAGGTGGCTCCCTAGCCAGGACACTCTTTCCAGCAGGGCAGGTTCCGTGCATTGCTCTTCTTACCTCACCTCTCCATAGGCGGTGCACAGTCAAATGAGCGATGTTGGGATAAGAATTAGTGATGTGTGCAGATGCATATTGTGTGCCGATTTTGCTTTAATTTCAACTACCCCCTAAATTTTGTTATATAAGTGCTTATTTGCTCTGTAAATGCTGCATGCTTATGTGCCAGGTACTCTGCCCTTGCACTACCTGCTATGTGCAGACAAATATAGAGAGTGAGCTCCACAGGGGAGTTAGGATGAGTCTGTTGTTCAAATAGTCTGTGGCTAGAGACAAGCTAATGCTGATATTGGCTTATTGCCCTGACATTCCTGTGCAAGCCTTGAAATAAGGACTTTGCACAATAATGATTTGGTCAATAGCAATGGTTTTATGGCATGTTTTAAAATTAATCGGCAGGTGAGTGTACACACAGACCATCAATATCGATCTGCACTGCCAGTGATCTGTCTGCCCTGTCTAAGTGCCCTTGGGCAAGATAGATATGCAGTTCTTCAATCTGCTCATGTGGCCACATTGGAAATGGATCGTTTTGCAAGTTCCTTAAGCTGCTTCTGCCTGTGTGTGGCCAGCATTGATAATTCATTAATTTGTATGGTTTGCAAGTTTTCTGCTCTCTGTGTGTGCATCCAGTGTTTATACTTTTCCATGGTTGGTTGATAGTAAATTTTATATATGACAAGACACCTCTTAAGGTGAATACACACTAGACTATGTGATGTCATTAGCGGTTTCCCTTGAACTCTCCCCGGCACTCCAGGGCACAATATGATGCTAAAAAGTGTCCAATCTGACAACGATCTATCGTGCGTCCTTAACTAATTCCAGTGTGTCGTGTACGAGACTGGCAGATCTTGCCTGCTGTAGGTAAGATCTGAAGATGCGATGTATGACCAGCGGGTACGCGCATCGTGATCGTGAGTGGACACATGATTTGGACATATTTTACACGATTTGTCGTTCCGATGCGTCGAAATCGGGCGAATCGTGTAAAATATTGTGTTCTAATCTGTATTTTCTTTGTAAATATTCGGTATAACTGTGTTTCTTCACACAACACACTGCAACCCCATTTAGAAATCATTAGACTGTATAATTTTGACTATAGGAGTGGCATGTTTATTAAATTCTGCTTTTTTAAAAACCATGGAGCAGAGTTGACTGCTTCATGGAGATGATCTTGGCAGCCTTTCACTATTTATGACCATCTATTTATGACTTGTTCTTTTGATTAGATAGATAATGCACAGCTGTAAAATCCTCTACTGCATCACATCAAATTGGTGCTTTAACGTTTTTAAAGCCACAGTGGAAGATAGTTTCTATTTAAATAATTCAGAAGGCAGGAATAAGCTACAATAACATTTACACATGCTGTCTATTTTCTACTGGCTTTCCCTCGAGAAAAAAGCATTGAGTTCCTGGTTTAGTTGTTGCATTTTAGAGGTGTTAGTCTGTGCCTTTTTAGTATGCTTTCTTTATAATAATTGTCAGAGCTGGAAACCAAAATAGTTGATCTGATTTATAGTAGCGTTGCCTTCTACAAAGGGCCAGAACAAGAAAACGGAATGATTTTATTAATAACACTATTTTTTAAGGAAATCTGTATGAGATGCCAGCGGCTGAATAGCCGCCAGTTCAAATACCAACGGTGAAAGGCCGAATGGTGAAGATCCTGACTAGAGGTGGTAAGTAGCCTAACTCTAACCCTCCCTTAGTGGTGCCTAACCTCCCCTGGGGCTAACTCTAACCTCCCCTTCCCGCACCCTATACCTAGCCCTCCTGGGGGGCTGTCTAACCTTAACCTCTCCCCGGGGGTGCCTAACCCTAACCCCCCCTTGCTTTACCCTAACCCTCCCCGGGGGGTGCCTAACCCTAACCCCCCACATCCCTGGCTAAGCATTTATAAATACTGACGTCTGGACGTTTGAGCTTCCGACGGTCGGATGCTGACGTCCATCGGGCTATCGGCATCTGCATTATGACGGGCGGCGGGATATCTGCGTCGGTATTTCGACTGCCAGCATTCCGTCTGCCGGCATATCAACTGCATCCCTTTTTAAGTAATCTAGTGGACCATTTTTTATTTATTTTTCTTCCCTTCTTTCTCTTGTGCTTTTGTAGGTGGATAGAACTTGTGATTTTTGGGGCACGTAGAATAAGTCGTTAAATGTGCAACACAGAACATCAGATATTTGTTTATGTTGGCCATATACGTTGCAGTGGCGCTGGCAATATTAGACCATTTGCTCAACATCACTGCATATGACTTCACAATACTAGAACAATGCTAGGTGATTAAATTATACAAGTTATTAATATTTATTGTTTGAATGTTGTTACATGTGATTAGAAAATTATCGCTGTCTGTGTGTATGTTCATTATCTGACAGCCCTAATGTATCCAAGAAGTTATCCAACTGTTTGACCTAAGATCTCCCATACCAGTTTGCTCACTTCAGGTCCTATTCTAAGTAGCACACAGTAACGCACGCAGCAGCAGTTATTGGCAGTTGCTTTTCTGTGACTTTATGCAAACGTGCTACAAACTCCTTCCCCTGTGTACAGTACAACTGTTCGGCCGAATGTCCAAGGCCTGAGATGCCCACTTTTAGCATCCGTTCACGCTGTAATACGGATTGGTGCATAGTTATACACCACCATCGTACACAGAAATATGTACCTAATTTTGTAAGATAACACTGATTGGATTAAACCTCTAATGGTGGGTACACACTATACAGATATATCTGCAGATCGAGTGATCTGCAGATATATCTGCAGATGAAGGTCGTTCATATACACTGAACGGCCATCATCTGTGTCTGTCACTCCCCGCGTCTGCCACTGTGTGTGCAGACCGCCCATACGCACTTGCCGATGGACTGATATGTCTGCAGACATATCTGTCCATCGGCTGTGCAGCATAGCCAATGCGATATGTCTGTGAATGACGTCGTTCAGACATATCACGGTTACACACTGGCCGACAGGCAGCAGATATATTTGCCGATCAATTGATCGGCCAACATATCTGTCAGTGTGTACCCAGCGTAAGGTGACTGGGGTATGACCGCATACATGGTCTGGATCTGTCATTGTCCAACTGTTGACTCTTGACTCCTCATTAGATGTTGATTGGTTGGTCTTTTGGGACCTATGTGTAAACAGTCATTTACAGCTACTTAGGTCTACAGTGGCCTTATTCGCTATCAAAATTATAACTTGTATGGGCACCAATTAGACTGACCAAAAATCTGTCATGGGTTGCTAGGGTGTACTATCTATATTTGGGTCAAATGTTTACTTTACAAGTTTAAGGGGTGAATTTAAATAGCATCACTGGGATGTTGCTCCCGAGTTAAGTGCCCGTTGTTTTTCAACTGACTGCATTGCACATGGCACTTAACCCCCGGAGATGCACTTTACTGCAAATAATCCCCGGGGCTTAGTCGCTGTAAACTGCATCTCCCAGGTTAAGTGCCGGGTGCAATGCTGTTACAACATGCTGTAAGACTGCGACTAGCCCCGAAGTACTAATTAGTGCTGAAATCCACTAGTCGCTGGCTTACCGTGTGAGCAATTGAATAGCCCCGGTCACTTAACCTGGGAGGTACATCCCTGCAATGCTAATTGAATTCCCCCCCAAGTAAAAAAAAAAATAAGAAAAATGGCAAAATATATAACTTTGTAACAATTATAAGATCTATATCTTTCCTTTTTTTTTTTTTTTTTTTAGTGGTGTCTTACCTTTGTTTTGTTAGTTCTATTTAGAGTCATAGTTTGTATAACCTGGTAAGAGTAATATTAAATTGAATAAAATATATGTTAGGAACTTTTAGTTTAAAGATTTAAAAAAAATTAAATAAATACATTTCTGTATTATACTGGCTAAATTAAATTCAATATTTGAAATTTGCCCTGTTATTGATCTGTCCTGAATTTGAACCAATGTTTTTATCAGGCTAAGGGCATAATTCAATTAGCCACATTTTTTTACCGCCACTAATTGATCTCCCGAGGCTATTCAATTAGCTCCGAAGTGCAGCACTTATTGGGGATCTTTTTTCACCACTGCACATGCAATGAAAAAACTTTCCAGGTAACTTGGTGGTTAACTGCTGCCATGACCCTGTTAATGCATGAATCCGTGAATTTTTCACTGATCTGCCTTTAACACTCGTTAACCCATGTTATCGGTCATTAACTCTTCAATTTAACGGGCATTAGCAAAGGTATCGGGTGAAAAAGGGAGCCTAATTGAATAGCTTTGGCTGATAAAGCCCGAAGCTACCTCCCTTTTTCGCCCATGAATAGTTTTCATGGCTATTTGACGAGACGAGAAAAATGAGCAATTGAAAGATTACGACATCGTTTTCATTCAATTGCTCATTAATCGTGCAGAAAAATGTCGGCGATATCGTCAGGTTGAGTATGTTCGGGGATGAGGGAGGGTGCCTGCACTGAACGACATATTCAGTGTGGACACTGCGCAGTATAATGAACGACTGAACAATAACGATATCGTTATCGTTCAGTCCTTCATTGTCGACAAGTGGATACGCGCCTTTAGTTGGCAGATTACTGCTATTTTGCTGCATTTGTTATCTGTTGATGGCATTAATAGGCCATAATGGAATGAAGCCACTTGTACTTGTGCAGAAGGTCCATGTGTGACCTAATTTAGGTCAGTCCTGTGTTATAGTATGATAGCTGTTTGTGAAAGAATCGCAGAACACAGTAAGTTGTTCTAAAGCATTTGTGTGTGTGTGTGACTCAGTGGTGGGAGTGCCTGGGAAGAGATAAATAGGGTGATTTTTAAGGTCAGGGGAACACTTGGTGCAATTTTGCTTGTTGCATGCTTCTTTCCAGTACTGAATGCGGTGAACAGTTCTTGGGTGGATATACAGTCTTGTGTGTTCCCTTGCGGGTTGAGATTTGGTTGGTGTCACTGATGGTGGAATATTTGTGCATTACTCAAAATCCCCAACTGGTTGAAGAGTACTATTTACTAATTTATGAATGAGACCAACCAAATCAATCCCCTTATTCACCTCTCCCCAGGCATTCCCACCACCCTGTCACACCTAACAGCTGTGAACATTAACATCTCAATACAGTCTTTGGAACATCTTACTTAGTTCTGATTTTTTCACAAACACCCATCATACTATAACACACTACTGGTGTGATGCTGTGCCATCCAAACATTCTCCCAACAGAAAGGCCAGACACCTTCCAGGACACAGCAGCTCCTACAACAAATAAAAGCTATTGCAGGAATAACTCACCCAGTTATATGGGATAGATTGCTGCTTCAGTTTAAAATCCTAAAACATTGTTGAATTCTATTGATAAGTATAGGCCCACATAAAATATGCAGAACAGGAAGATAGTTCATGTTCCATTTATATTCTCACAACAGCCTGTGTTCTTTGCTGGGTTGTCTGTTTCCATACTTCGTTCCATATAGACCATATTTCTCCCATCCTTCTGCGTTTGTGTTGCTCAGCTTACGGCTACAACACTGCTTGTTTATCACTGTGATAATGTGAGTTTCTGTTATGACTTTTAGTGCACCATCGCTTATATCAGTCCTTTTTCAACAGTGGTGTCCTTCTGACCGATTAACAGGTGTTGTCATTTTGATGGTAGTTCATTCTCGATGACCCTAACATGTGTGTGAACATTGAAGCAGTGTTGCTGTTCCTGATAGACTCGTATACAGTATCTAGTGCCCACTGCCAAGCTGTATTTAACCATATGAATACTATAGGTGCATACACACATGATTTTTTGAACGATTATCATTAAACGATTATCATTAAACGATTATCATTAAACGATATCGTTTAACGAAAATCGTTTGAAAAAATCGTTCACTTTCTGAGTCAAACGATGAACGATTATCGTTCATGCGCGTTCACGTTTGTAGTTCAGTCAGACTTGTCAACTCAACGATTTTCATTAAGAGAATATGCAAAAATCATTTGTAGTTCAAAAAAATCGTTCATTACACTTTAAAAAAATCTGACAGATAAACGTTCATAAAATCGTTGGTTACAAAATCGTTGTGTGTGTGTGTATGCAGCTTTAGTCTTGAACTGTCTCAATTTAAATTTAACAATTGATATGTTGATATCTGATTTAAATAAGAAGCCCACGCATTGATAAAATGCTTGTATAACAGCCACCCTCTCACCTAGATGAGAAGTTCTCTCTTTCCGTGCCACCTCCAGAAGATGATCATTTACTCCTTGGTGTGCACTCTTTAGGTAAATTACCTAAAGTGAGAGTTTTTAGAAGTGGAGATGTTGCCCATACCAAATGAAAAAACACACAGGTGGCGCTGCTATATGTGCAATAAATAACATAAAATATACAGTAGATAAATGTAAATTTAATTATAATAAAATATACAAGGTAAATTCTCCCGGGAGTAAAAAAGACAACATATATTGAATGCAAAAATACACACCAGACAACATATGCAAAGATTCACAGGTTAGATTATTACACCTAGCAGATTGGTCAAAGATGATATTTATGTGAACACTGTTACTAACTGTGATATTCAAGTCTCTTTATAAGAAACAATGTTGCCAAATTGTAACGTCTGATAGGCAAAATCGCAAAGTACCACCTGAAACACCTATTACCGTGCAGAGACTGACGAGCACTGCACTGAGAGTCTCCATGGTACTTGCTTTTTCTGCTGTCTATACACTGTGTAGAGGCTTAGAGGATCTTTTAGAGCCCCCACGGTTTATATCAATCAGTACTGTGATTGAATACATCTGAGAGCTTTGGATAACACTGTATAGCAGCGTGAATATTATACTTGCCGTCAGGGAACTTGAATGTTTCATATGCGGAGGGTGTCCTGAAGCGATAGCCCTCCGGGACCAATGGTGCAAGCTGTCGACCCCCGCCGGGGTTCCTGTGCAGCGTTACCACCTCCAAGTGTCTGTGCTGTCGTAAGTCAGGCTGTGTGAGGCAGTCAGCACTGAGATAGTATTCTGAGAGCTAGTGGTAAGATCTGTGTATCTGAGCCGGCTAAAGGATTAAGGACGGCTAATGAAGCAGTCGGCTTCACAGGTTGTCTTGTGTACAGCAAGAATCCATGGACTTCAACGCGTTTGTCTGCACACGGCAGCTTTTTAAAAAAACTGACTTATGACAGCACAGACACTTGGAGGTGGTAACGCTGCACAGGAACCCCGACGGGGGTCGACTGCAGGCGCTTGCATAATTGGTCCCGGAGGGCTATTGCTTCAGGACACCCTCCGCATATGAAACATTCAAGTTCCCTGACGGTAACTATAATATTCACTCTGCTATATAGCAAAGTGCCACCTGAAACACCTATTACCGTGCAGAGACTGATGAGGACCGCACCGAGAGTCTCCATGGTACTTACTTTTTCTGCTGTCTATACACCGTGTAGAGGCTTATGAGGATCTTTTAAAGCCCCCCCGTTTTTATCATTCAGACTGTGATTTCAATACATCTGAGAACTTTGGATAACACTGTTTTGCCTATCAGATGCTACAACTTAGTTGTTACAGTTAGTAACAGTTTTCATATAAATATTATCTTTGACCAATCTGCTAGGTGTAATAATCTAACCTGTGAATCTTTGCATATGTTGTCTGGTGTGTATTTTTGCATTCAATATATGTTGTCTTTTTTACTCCCGGGAGAATTTACCTTGTATATTTTATTATAATTAAATTTACATTTATCTACTGTATATTTTGTTTTTTATTGCACATATAAGGCCCCCGGAATCATTTGGTGAGGCCCTCGCAGCTTTTTTCTGCTAGCCTCATCTGGCTGCAGCCAGAATCTATGCAGCAGTGCTGTCTGGAGCGTCCTTAGGACACTTCAGACGATCACTCCGCTGCCCTTACAGCTCCCCAGAGCATTCTCAGGATGCATCGGGCATTGCTGTAATCACCGGCGATTGTGGCCCCGCCCCCGTGTGACATCACATGGAGGGGTCGTGGCCTTTCACTGGCCCTGCGAATAATATTTTTTCTACTTCAGGGTCCATAGGGTATCCACAGGATATCTTGGGGGTATAGGTGTGACGTCAGTCATCGGGCACCAAAGAGTTAAGCTTTCAGCCTCCCAGGATGCACTAGGTCCCCCTCCTATACCCCGCCCCCGAGCCAAGGCATCTCAGTTTCGTTTGGTGCCCGGCCGTGGTCGGAGGCACCTGCTAGAGGGGGGCTTAGAAGAGCCCCTGAAGCTTTTTCTTCATGCAGCTGTGGCTGCACATCTGGATGAACAGCATGGACAGTCAGTCCTGACGTCCATGCTGTCTTCCCTACACCCCGCCGGTACCAGAACGCCGGTACTGATCCGGGGATGCTGGTGGACATCTGGGGTCACAGCTAGCGGTGACCCCAGATGTTCCGGACCATGGCCGGATTCAAGGGGGACAGAGGTAAGCAGCGGGGTCCCGTGGGGGGTCCCCGCTGATCACATGATCCTAAGTCCCCAGGCAGGGGGCTCCCTGGGGACTGGCTGCAGCGTGGAGCCAGGCGACCAACCTGCGCTTCCACTACCCCCTGGGACAGCGGACCGCAGCAGAGCGGTAGCGCTGCGGCGTCCCAGGGGTTAAATGCATGCCAGGGGAGCGCGCCTTCCTTGTCTCACAGCCGGCGCCTCCCCCGCTGCACACAGCCCTCTCTGCACTGTGCTGACTGGCCCTGTGTCAGCGCTCCTCCCCCAGGCCAGCCTTCTCTCTGCTCCTCGGTGGCCATCTTTTCTGAAGCATGGTGAACGCTGCTGGAAGCCTGCATTGGAAGCATCGTGGTCTGGGTCCCCCCGCATACCTCTCCTCCGCTGTGGTCAGGTCTGTGTATGCAGCGCTGTGTCCTACCAGGCCCTGTGTCTGTGTAGTTGAGTGATCAGCGCTGTTAGTGCAGGAATTGTTATTTCTCTGCATTGTATGTGACTGTGCTAGCGCTGCTGCCTGTAACTTTTTTTCTGAACTGTCAGCTTTATACTGTCCCTGTTTTTTTCTGCTAAGCCCTTGCGGTGCGGTGCTGCAGGGTGGTCTCTCGCCTCTTAAATATATAATTGGTGAGAGGGGTCACATACGTGGTGCCATCATGTCTGAAAGTGATTTTCCCCTCCGGCTACAGTGTACTACGTGTAAAGTACCGTTAGCGGAGGGGGAGGGTAGCGCGGAGGGCCTCTGCCGGCAGTGTTTGTCTATGGCGCGGCCTCTTACGGTTACTGCACCGGTACAGGAGCTGCCCTGGGCTTGTTTCGCTCAAGCGCTTACAGCCTTAGTGGGCCAGTTAGCTCCGCAGCCCGCGTTTACACCGATGGGTTTGTCCCAGCAGTCAGTGGTGTCGTCACCCATGCAGGGTTTCCCACGACAATTGGTGGTACCCCACAGTCTCCCTATTTCCCCGCTCCCGGTTTCTCAGCCAGCGTGGGTTAACTTCCTGACGAGTTCTCTACAGCACTTGTCGGATGTGTTGCAAGGGGAATCTGTGATGCAGCCGCATAAAAGGCCGGTGGCGTCTCTGTCGGCTCCTTATGAGGATGACGAGGGGACGTCTGATGATGGGGAGATTCTGGATCCTTACGATCAGGAACCTCTCCATGCTAAGGACGCTGATGCTAAGTCCAAAGTATATATTCCTGGACTTATTCGGGCGGTCCGCACAGCCTTGGTGATTGAGGACGAAGTTCCCCCAGCAGCTAAATCTAAGTATGCCTTTTTCAAAGATGTGAAGGGCGATGCCACAGTCTTTCCTCTTTCGGGTCAGTTGGTGGACCATTTAGAGGAGGCGTGGAAACAGCCTGGCAAAGGATACCAGCCGCAGAGACGCCTGGCGGTGGCTTATCCGTTCGCGGATAATTATTTTGCTAAGTGGGAATCCCCTCCACAGGTGGATTCTCACGTGACCCGTCTTGTCCGTAGTGCCACATTGCCGATGCCATCCATGTCCTCCCTTAAGGATGCTACGGACCGCAAGGTGGAGATCTGCCTGAAGTCCGCTTATTCCCTTGCAGGGGGGGCAGCACGGCCGGCTATGGCCATTTGCTGGGTTGCCAGAGCAATGGAGCGCTGGGCGGATTCATTAGAGGCTTCTTTTGATTCCGACTGTCCGGCCGAACAGGCAGAGTTGATTGGCAATCTCCATGATTCGGCCACCTACATCAACGAGGCGGCCCTAGACATTAGTACTCTGGTGTCTAGGATTTCTTCAGCAGCGGTAGCTGCTCGTCGCACCTTGTGGCTGCGATCCTGGAAGGCGGACGCAGATTCCAAAAAGGGTCTGGAGGCGTTGCTGTTTACCGGAGAAGTTCTCTTCGGTCCGTCTGGATAAGATTGTGGCCACGCTGGCGGCAGCCAAATCGGCTTGTCTCCCGTCGGCCGCTGCTCCTTCTGGTTCTGGACCATCGTCCTTTCGGTCATCTAGGGCCCAGGGCAGGCCCAAACCACAGTAGTTTCCTCGACAGGCTGGCCCTAAGAAATCGGCCAAGCCCCGGAAGCAGACATGGAGTACCAGACGTCCGGCCCCCAAGCCAGATGACAAGTCTGCGGCCTGACGGTCCGGGCCTCCCTTTGGGGGATCCCAGGGTGGGAGGCCGCCTGCTGCAGTTCGCCCAGTGTTGGTCGACCACTACGACAGACACTTGGGTTCTGGAGGTGGTCTCCCACGGGTACGCCCTCTCCTTCCGGCACAGACCCCCGGCTCGATTCTTCAGCACGGGTCTACCATCAGACCGGAACAAGGCTACGGAGCTGCGGAAGGTATTGCACACTATGCTCCAGGCTGGAGTTATAGTGCCTGTTCCATTCTCCCAGAGGGGCCAGGGTTTCTATTCAAATCTGTTTTTGGTACAGAAACCCAATGGGTCGTATCGTCCGATTCTCAACCTCAAAACCCTCAACAAGTCTTTGCGGGTACCGAAGTTTCGGATGGAGACCCTACGGTCCATCATTCTGGCGCTGGAACCTGGGGACTACATGGTGTCATTGGACATACAGGACGCTTACCTGCATGTCCCTATTCTTTTGCGCCATCAACAGTTCCTCAGGTTTGCAATCCGCAACGACCACTTCCAGTTTCGGGCGTTACCTTTTGGCCTGGCGACAGCACCACGGGTTTTCACCAAGGTGATAGCGGTCATGGCGGCTTCTCTGCGGCTGCAGGGAGTCCGCATGTTGCCGTACTTGGACGACCTGTTATTGGTGGCAGGATCTCCAGAGCTCCTGTTACGCCACTTGGACCTGACCATTGCACTGCTGCAACGGCACGGCTGGCTAATCAACTGGCAGGAGTCCACTCTAATCCCGTCTCGGAGGATTCTGCATCTTGGAGCCTTATTGGACTCGGGACTGCAAAGGATCTTCGTGACGGAGGACAAGATCTCTGCTTTACAGTCAAGGGTGCGCAGTTGTCTGCACAGCCGCCGGGTGTCCCTACACTCGGCGATGAGGTTACTGGGCTCCATGGTGTCGGTGTTCGACATGGTGGAATACGCCCAGTTTCACTCCAGACCTCTGCAGCACCTGTCCAAGTGGAACGGGCTGCCTCAGTCTCTGAAGTCCCAGACGATTGTGCTCACCCCGGAAGTTCGCCTGTCCCTTGCTTGGTGGTTACAGACGACCCACCTCAACAAGGGACGTCCGTTCTGGGTTCCAAATTGGGTCCTGTTGACAACGGACGCCAGTCTTCGGTGCTGGGGAGCGGTTTTGGGTCCACACTTGTTCCAGGGCAGGTGGACGCCGACAGAAGCGGAGCTTCCCATAAATATCTTGGAAATCCATGCGGTCTTCAATGCTCTCCAGCAGGCACATCGGTTTCTCCAGGGTCACCCGGTACAGGGCCAGTCGGACAACGCTACCACCGTGGCCTACATAAACAGGCAAGGAGGAACCCGCAGTCGGGCGGCTCTCGTAGAGGTCTCTCGGATCCTGGTTTGGGCGGAGCGCAATCTTCCGGCCATATCAGCGGTCTTCATCCCGGGAGTGCTAAATTGGGAGGCGGACTTTTTAAGTCGCCAGGACGTTCATCCGGGGGAATGGTCCCTGCACCCAGACGTTTTTCAACTACTGGTGGACAGGTGGGGTCTTCCAGAGATCGACCTCATGGCGTCCCGGCACAACAACAAGTTGCCGGTGTACGGGTCTTGCAAAAGAGACGAAGGGGCGTCTCTGGTGGATGCTCTGTCCGTCCGGTGGACGTTCCGGTTCGCATACCTGTTCCCTCCGGTCTCCCTTCTTCCACGGGTAATCCGGAAATTCAAACAGGAAGGAGGGACGCTCCTGTTGATAGCTCCCGCGTGGCCCAGACGGCACTGGTTCTCAGACCTTCAGGGTCTGTCCGTGGACAGTCCTCTGCGGTTGCCGCTACGACCGGACCTTCTGTCTCAGGGTCCTTGCCTTCACCCGGACCTGACTCGGCTGTCTTTGACGGCGTGGCTGTTGAGACGGCCATGCTGAGGTCCCGGGGGTTTTCCAGCTCTGTGGTGCGTACCATGTTACGAGCTCGGAAACCGTCTTCCGCGAGGATATACCATCGCGTGTGGCATACGTTCTTCCAGTGGTGTCGACCGAGAGGTTATGCACCGCGGGAGTTTCGTCTGTCTCGGATTCTCGCCTTCTTGCAAGCGGGACTAGATCATGGGCTTCGCCTTGCTTCTTTGAAAGTACAGGTTTCGGCCCTATCTGTCTGGTTTCACCGTAGGATTGCTACAATCCCGGATGTGCGCACCTTTATGCAAGGTGTTCTCTGCATTCAGCCGCCCTTTGTTCCACCTGTGGCGCCTTGGGATTTGGCTGTGGTCCTGAGGGCTCTCCAAGGACCGCAGTTTGAACCACTGGGCTCAGTGGATCTTAAATGGCTAACAGCTAAGACTGTTTTCTTTCTGGCCATTGCTTCGGCCAGACTTGTTTCTGAGTTAGGAGCTCTTTCTTGTAGACCCCCTTTCTTGGTTTTTCATGGGAACAGGGCAGTGCTCCGCACTCGGCCCGAGTTTCTTCCCAAAGTTGTTTCCCAGTTTCATGTTAACGAGGAAATCGTTGTTCCGGCCTTTAACTCACCGGGTCTTTCCGTGGGTGAGGCCTCTTTGGATGTTGTGCGGGCCTTAAGGACTTATGTTGACCGCACTTCTTCGTTTAGGAAGTCGGACGCTTTGTTTGTCCTCTATGGCTTCTGTAAAAAGGGTTGGCCTGCTTCAAAGCAAACTTTGGCAGCCTGGATCCGTATGGCTATTTCTGAAGCTTATCTTCATGAAGGCCTGCCGGTTCCTCCTTCTGTGAAGGCTCATTCCACTAGGTCTGTGGGTCCTTCGTGGGCAGCTCGACGTGGTGCCTCTGCAGTCCAGATCTGCAAGGCTGCTACGTGGTCCTCTGTCCATACCTTCGTGAGGTATTACAGGTTTGACACCTTCGCCTCTCAGGATGCTTCCTTCGGGCGGCGGATTCTCCTTTCTGCACAGGAGCGTCTCCACCCTTAAAGGATACTGCTTTGGGACATCCCCAAGGTATCCTGTGGATACCCTATGGACCCTGAAGTAGAAAATATGAGATATGGTAAGAACTTACCCTTGTTATCTCTATTTCTACGAAGTCCATAGGGTTCCACAGCACTCCCGCCCTGTCGCACCTGTGCTGTAGATGGGCTTTGCTCTGGTCACCGGCTTTCCGTCTCCCTCTGGTGAGAATGTGATTCTTGTATGTGTCCAGATCTTTGTTCTCTCTCTTCCTTCTCCTCCTCCGGCCTATGGCTTGGTAACTTAACTGAGATGCCTTGGCTCGGGGGCGGGGTATAGGAGGGGGACCTAGTGCATCCTGGGAGGCTGAAAGCTTAACTCTTTGGTGCCCGATGACTGACGTCACACCTATACCCCCAAGATATCCTGTGGAACCCTATGGACTTCGTAGAAATAGAGATAACAAGGCTAAGTTCTTACCATATCTCATATTATAAATCAAAATGGCCCTCGGCAGAAAAAAGGTTGGAATCCTAACCTCTGTGATTATGCTATTGAAGGGCAGAGGTGTAGCTGGCCACACACCTAAAGTTTATCTTTCCAGCCATCCAACTAGTTTGCTGGATGGATGAAAAATCTGGTAATGTATGGGAACAAATTACAATCAGCCGTTTGCTCCCGAACACTGGAAAACAGATGAAAACTGTCATTCAGACAAGTTGGTAAAATCCATTTGTATGAACGACCATTTTTGTGCACTTTCCAGTGTTTGATAGCAAATGGTCAATTGTCATTTACGCCCGTACTTTACCAGATTTTCATTCCAAACAGCCAACTAGTTGGATGGTTGGTAAGATTCTCCTTAGGTGTATGGCCAGCTTTAAGGTGCATATCCACTTGTAGATCTTGGAATGACCGTGCGATTACAACATTGTAATCGTACAGTCATTCCTTATCCTCTGTAGTGCCTACACTGAACGATATGTTGTTCAGTGCGGGCACCCTCCCTCATCCCTGAACATGGCCAACCTGTCGTTATCGGCAGATTGGCCGTCATGTTCAGGCAATGATTGATGCCGGAAACGACTAGCGGGAGCGCACATTGCTGGTCGTTTCCGTCTTTATACTGGTCGATTTATGCACGATTGAACACGATGTCGTAATCGTTCTGTTTTATCGGCAAGTGGATATGCGGCTTTAGACTACATTTTATTTTTGGTGATGTTATTACGGTTTGTTCTATCAATTACTTGTCAGAGTATAACTAATGAACGACTCGCATAGTATATTTAACTTGTATCCTGCAGGAAAGCAATTCATATAATATTAATTTCAAAACTGGGTTCATGGGTCCTTTTTATCAAGGGTTTTTTTTCCATAAAATTATGTAGAAAATACAGTTTTTGCATCATTTTATGTGTTATTGCTATGTACTTATAGCCTAATGTTGGAGATTTCACAGAAATCTCTTGCGAAAAGCCAATTATGCAGTATTATGTACTACTGTGTACTACCACTGTCCCTGCGAGTTAATTGTAGTACATAGGGTCACTGAAAAAAAAGAAAATATCCATCGTTATACTTACTGTTAATAATCGCGACAGTGCTGCGATAGTAATACATAGGCCCCTAAATATTGGTTTTCAGATTACCTGATGTGTAAAAACAATTACAATATGTGAACCTTATAGATTTCAACATTATTGCTTATTAAAGAGGTAGTCTGTTTTTTAAAATGTGTATTCCCAAAGACTAGGAACTGTTCTGAGCTGCTAACAATTGCATATATGAAATTTGGATAAAAGGATGTTTTTGTACTTACGGAACTTGTATTGTCCATGTCTGTAAAGGGATGTAGTGAATTTACCGACGGCCAGGATGCCGGCCGTCGGAATCCCGACTCAGGATTAAAGGGGGGGGGTTGGGGATAAAGGCACCCCCGGGGGGGAAATTGGGGTTAGCACCCCCGGAGGGGAAATTGGGGTTAAGCACCCCCCCTGGGAGGGTTAGGTGTAGGGTGCGGGCAGGGGAGGGGTTAGACACCACTAGGGGGAGGTTAGGGTTAGGCACCACTGGGGAGAGGTTAGGATTAGGCACCACCAGGGGGCAGTTATGGTTAGGCACCACTAAGGGAGGGTTAGGGTAGGGAGAGGGTAGGGTTAATATACGTACGAGCCCCTGTCGGGATGTTGAACCTTTGGGATGCCGCTGTCGGGCTATGAACCGCCGATAATTCATACACATTCCGTCTGTAAACATGCACTGTGCTTTACTTGTGTATGTGGCTATTTTCTGGCCAATTCTGGCAAAATCTCCACATCTTAATTCTGTTTTAACTATTTGAATCTAGTCTTCATTCTAGCACCCTGCACCTGTCACAACCCATGTAGTTCCTCATTCCTGCCTAGGGTGTCACACTCTTCTCTGGTGGTTCTAGGACTCGCTGGTCTGTATATCAGAAGTTTGTTGCTTCAGATGAGTATGTTAGAAGCACCAGAGCAGAGAGCGACACCCCAGGCTGGAAAGCGGAACTGCATGGGTGTGACAGGTGCAGGGTGCTAGAATGAACACTATGAATCTGTAATGCATCTTCTCTGTATGGGTAACCCCCATCTTTGAACATGTTTAGGAGCATAAATGGGAACTAAGAATGCAGTGTGTGGATTGGCACAGGTTGTTTTAGCATAGAACTAGGTAAAATGATCATTGTAATTATAAAATGGTATTTGTTTTTAAACCAGTCAAGCTATAACTTCAATGTTTAAAGGAAAAATAAAAAACTGAGTAACTGAATAAAACTAATTTTCTTTAGTGTCTTTCCCACAGATTAATAAACTATGTGGCAAGATCAGGGTAAGGGTGCCGTGTCCTGGGGTAAACAGTTGCACTTGTCATGCAACAGCTAGTAGTACACCTAATCTGACCCCTAACTGATGGGTAGATTTAGATTCCGGTATATTACTTGTGGACACATTTTCCTGGCATTCTCTGTATTATAAGAAAAGTTTCATAAGTGTTTTCAGTTTCCACGTCATACACCTTTGCTACAAGCAACTTCCTCAACAATCTTTCGTTCATGGTCAGAGTCTATTAATATTCCTCCTGATCTTTCTCCAAGATGTGAGACCCATAGACATTGCATTTTAATCTCTCTCCAGTATTTGCTTCACATCTGAAGTACCTATTTTGGGTGGTTTCTTTTTCTTTCATTTTGTGCCTTTATTTCATACCTGCACTTAGTCAATCCATCTCTATGCAGACTGCCACTCTGCTACCCATACACCTTCATTATATTAAAATTGATCCATAATGACCGACTTGAGCTTTTCTGGTTCATAAACTTTATGGGGGCAAACCAGTTAGGTGCGAATTTGCAAATGAGAGTTTGTTTTATGAAACTCATAAACATCACACGAATGCGCGCTCACGATGAAACATAGAAGCATAGAATTTGATGGCAGATAAGAACCACTTGGCCCATCTAGTCTGCCCTTTTTAAACTTTTGGTAACCTCAACCTTATATGATGCTTAGTTCTTTGTAAGGATATCCTTATGCCTTTATCCAAAATCCAATTAGAAATGTTTCTTCGCTTTAATCGAGGCAAGGGTGTGCAGATTTTCTATAGAATGCAACTTTGGAGAAGTGCATGAAAAAGTAGTGAGACCATCCTGGACCCCCCAAAAATAACAAAAATGTTAGCAGAATCATAAATTAGGCAGTTAGTGGGGAAAAAAGAAAGTACTGGATGTATTTAACTGGTGTCCAATGGCTGATTTGCATCATTTTGACAATATAAAAAAAAAAAAACTATAAAAGGCGAACATTTTTTCTGTAATCTCAATCGAATTAAATTAAATTTAAAAAAAATTAATTCAGAAGAAACTATTAGAATTAGAAAAAGCTATTTTTCATTTAATAAAATACTTTAATTCAATTTGAGGTGCCTAATCCAATGAAAAAGTTGATTTTGGGGTTATTAGAGGTCTTTTTTTTTTTTTTTTTTTTAATATCCAAAAATTGCATCTAATTATTGGGCCAATTAAGCAAATTAAAAAAATCATACTGCCTAATAAGTTATTGGGGGGGCGGCGGCGGCTGTGTCCAAGGTCTCCTCCTGACGTTTGTGAGTTCCCCGTGAGTACTGCTTGCGTTAGCCAACTCGCACCTAATTGGATTGCCCCCTATAATTACCTGTTTTGTTTTTTTTCTATTTGTTGATTTAAGGTACAAACATTGCATTGTTGCATTATTCTTGTGCAGAAAATCTACCTGTTTATGTATGTATTTGGTGTCTTCCATAAATAAAGAATAAAAAAAATTGCTGTGAATTTAAGCACATTTGTACAAATGGTACCATTTTATATTAACAAGCCATAAATAATACATCACATTCGTGCACAAAACACCATCAGCAATACTGAGCTAAGCTGAAATTTTCTCCTAGTTTACATTTGAATTTAATGGATATTAATTTTTGTTTGCTTTATTTGTTTTTTTTTTTGAGAGAGGGACATTTAAAGTTGGGGTGTACTTGCAACTAAAGGTGAGATCAAGGAAACCGCATAGTACAATTTATTTTGTTTAGGTGTTTTAAAGCTGCTCTACCACTAAAGTGGTAATCATGTTTGAGAATTTGAATAATATGTGTTTGTGTGATTGTTTTTCCAGCGTCCTCTACTACTCTCTCACGCGGTCACCACACAGCGTCCTCGACTACTCTCTCACGCGGTCACCACACAGCGTCCTCTACCACTCCCTCACACTGTCACCACACAGTGTCCTCTACCACTCCCTCACGCTGTCACCACAGTGTTCTCTACCACTCCCTCACGCTGTCACCACACAGCGTCCTCTACTACTCTCTCACGCTGTCACCACACAGCGTCCTCTACCACTCTTTCACGCTGTCACCACAGTGTCCTCTACCACTCCCTCACGCTGTCACCACACAGCGTCCTCTACTACTCTCACGCTGTCACCACACAACGTCCTCTACTACTCTCTCACGCTGTCACCACACAGCGTCCTCTACCACTCCCTCACGCTGTCACCACACAGCGTCCTCTACTACTCTCACGCTGTCACCACACAACGTCCTCTACTACTCTCTCACGCTGTCACCACACCGCGTCCTCTACTACTCCCTCACGCCTTCACCACACAGCATCCTCTACTACTCTCACGCTGTCACCACACAGCGTCCTCTACTACTCTCACGCTGTCTCCACACAGCGTCCTCTACTACTCCCTCACGCTTTCACCACACAGCGTCCTCTACTACTCTCTCACGCTGTCACCACACAGCGTCCTCTACTACTCCCTCACGCCTTCACCACACAGCATCCTCTACTACTCTCACGCTGTCACCACACAGCGTCCTCTACTACTCTCACGCTGTCTCCACACAGCGTCCTCTACTACTCCCTCACGCTGTCACCACACAGCGTCCTCTACTACTCCCTCACGCTGTCACCACACAGCGTCCTCTGCTACTCTCTCACGCTGTCACCACACAGCGTCCTCTACTACTCCCTCACGCTGTCACCACACAGCGTCCTCTGCTACTCCCTCACGCTGTCGCCACACAGCGTCCTCTACAATACCAAACACAAAATGCAGAACTAGGCAGACACTGTCCGCCTACATCTGTTGAAACACAAGTTGGAGAAAAGTTGTCAGGTCTGTTGAAAAAGTTAGATGTGTGGAACACCATTTTAGCTGGGCAGACAAGTTGGACAGTTGGTTGGTTAGTTGGACGACTGAGCCCTATCACAGGAGGCAAGTAGCAGCCCACTGCACACTCTTTCTCCCCTACCAACAGGTGGCATTCCACCCACTGTCCGGTGGCTCCAAGGCAGTAGAGGGGGAAGTTGTGTATCCGCAATGCCTGCAGCCCACCTCCAGCGCAGGGCGGCCCAGGGCTAAAGTGTATAGGGTGGCCGGGATCCTTCCTCTGAAGGGGCAGCACCACTCAGTGAGCACCTCTGCTGCCTACGGTGCCCCTAGCTTGCTGGCGACGGCGCACTCTGCTAGCTGTGATGGCCCCCAGGCAGTGTAAGAAATGTGTTGGATAGATCGCCCATCAAAAATACCCTGGGGAGAGCACTTTATTGGTAGATTTTATATTTTTCTAGGAGCTATTGGGCCCAATCAGGTGCCTGCCTTAAACAATGACCATGACTAATGTGCCTGAAAAATAAAATGTTTACTGTTCGCTTGGTAAGAAGACCCCAGGGAAGGAATGCTTCCATAGTGCTTGTAAAGGTTGTGTTATTTTTGAGGTCAATGTTGTGGAAAGTTCACAAATGTAATCGCTTAAATTGTCCTATGATGGTGTTAATATTGCTAATTGTTGTGTTGCTACCCTCCAGCACCTTGTATTTGGTAATATTTCTTGTTACTGCCTAATTTATAGATCACCATAAATCCTGGTGAGAGATTCTAAAGAATACAACACTGTTTACTGAGTCCTTAGCATGGTTTTAAAACCACAGTGCAGGATGTATGAGCTGCCTCATGGTTGGTCAGCAGCCTCTGCTTCCTATAAGATTAATGACCTACTTAAACATGATCAATTTGCAAGTCCCTCTATATCTGTTTGCAAACAAAATAATAGATAGTTTTTTTTATATATAAATTCTGTATCACATATCTCTTTATTAAATCCTTTCTCTGTTAGATGTGTGTGTGCTTTAGTTGTCGATGTGTCAGTTGTGTGTTTCATTGGCCCAGATGTCTGTTTTCTGAGTTTTTACCTCATTTTGCCATTAGTACATATCGACAGGAATCCTTTATCTTTGTAGTTCTGTGTGACTAAATGAGCTTACTCTGCCTCATGGAAACAATGAGGCTGTGCTGCCTTAGGGCCTGATTCACTACGGAACGCAACTGCAATAGCCATTCCGCACTCAGTTCAGCTGTGATAGTATGCTAATTCCAATGCCGCCGCTGTACTACATAAGCATTCCAACTTTACCTTACACACACATGTAATGTTTAGCAAGACTGCAAAACCATCAGTACAAGCGAGTACCATTGCAGCCTCATGCACAAGCCCTGACCTTACTCAGTGTATGTGGAAGTTAGCAATTTCTATCAGGCCTCAGGCTGCGTACGGCATCATAGTGGATAATGTATGCATGCCCCTGCAAAGTCGTCAAAAAGCACTGGCACGTCTTTTTCGGCAACCCCCCCCCCCCCCCCCCTCACTACCCACAAAGACTTCCAGGCCATCACTCTGTGATGGATGTGCGTGGTAACTGCGATCACAGTCCCGATCGCAGTGGCCGGTTCGCGCACGTGCACTGTGATCCATACGCATGCACAGTATGCAACAATCGGCCGATTGCGTGCGTATTAGCAACGGTGTTCCTTGCTGAATCAGGCCCTTAGTAATATAGCTTTGAGCAGATATTAGCAATGGGATCCAATGAAAAGGGGAATTCATTTGTCTTTTTCTATTTATGAATTTATATTGTCTTTATTGACCGGTCATAATGAATTTATTATAGTAATTATATTTTTTACTTCAATTTTTGTCATTGTGGTTATCTGCTTTCATTCATTCTTTTTGGAACACCTTTTATATACATTTATTAACTATCAGCGCAGATATTTCTTAACATTTTGTTCTAAAGTGATGGGAGCTTTTCAATTGTTTTTAGGTGCTCATCACTTATCACGGACGTCTAAGCCAAAATGCAGGGGATTAGCCTCGTAAATTGGCTTCTCCCGTTTAAAGTAACAATGTCTCCAAAAGCTGGATACCCTGCAGTTAAGGGGTCCAAAAACCCTACTTATTACGGGTTTCTGCTCGCACCTCAGGTGGATGCCAGCAGAAATCTGCAAAAGTGAAGACTATTAAATAGCTTCTGGTCACTTTAGAATGGGAGCTAAGGGCATTGTCAAATAATTGAATCCCCCCTCCCCCCCCCCCAAAAAAATAAAATAAAATAAATAAAAAACTTATTTAAATTGTATAGGCTATATATTTATATTATCATTAATTAAGCTCAAAGGCTTCTTTTAATGCAGAAATGAAAAGTTAATTTTCGAGCAGCATCAGATTTGCTCTTTCCAAAGGAATTCATGTGTTTTATATATTTTTTTTTGTGTGCGAGTCATCGTGGCAATCGTCGCACTTTACGGCAGTCCTAACTCACACAAATGTGCTCACAGCCTCATAGGGCTCCGAGCAAAATTGTGCGAATTTGGGCTCGGAGCCGGCCGCAAGGGGTGCAAGATGAGGTGTCGTTACCACCGTTTTAACGCCGTGGCAATGGCTGATCGCACTCTTCGCAGCTAATTGAATTGACCCCATGGTGTAGGTTATTTCTAGTAGTTTCCACTGCAAAATTATGCAGTTTTCATAAAAATCAGTTGTGTTTTAAACCTCAACGAGCAGTAAACACCTTTGTATTGTAACAAGTTTTTGCTTCGTATCATTAATCTAAATTACAATAATATCACTTGATGTGTTATTTAAGTGGGATGTAGTCAGGAAGCCGGCGGTCGAAATGCTGACCGGCGGCTTCCCGACAGTGAAAGCCCGGCATTGGACTAATGATAGGCGTCAAAATACTGGCGCCTATCATTAGCCCAACGCCGAAATCCAGACGCCCGGCATACCGAACGTAGGTAAGCCGGGCGTTGGGAGTTGTTAGGTTTGGGGACTCCCAGGTGGACTTGGGCTTAGGGCCCCCCCCGGGAGTGTTAGGGTTAGGCTAGGGGAAGGGGCGGTTAGCGTCAGGCACCCCTGGGGGGAGGTTAGGGTCAGGCACAACCCCGGGAGGGTTAGGTTCAGGGTGTATGAAGGGGGTTGTTAAGTTTAAGAATGCCTGGGGGGAGCTTAGGCTTTAGAGGGGGAGGTGAGGGTTAGGTTTAGGCTGAGGGGTAGGGATAGGGTTAATACTTACCCTGTTGGGATCTACATCTGCTGGCTTTCCGGCGTTAATATTTCATCCGCTGGGCAATATTTCATCCGGCAGTGTAACATACCAATTCCATTTAAATTGATATCTTAATTATAATCCGATAAAGATAAATGATAAACTGGCACTGTTAGATTCCAATATTCCTTCACTTTGATTTTCTTTAAACCTATACAAAGATTTACATTTGTACAATAGTAAACAGGGAAAAGGGGTTCATATGTATATCTGTAAGTTGTTAGCAGAAAGGTCAATTATTCAGCTACCTTTTTATTTGTTATTAGTATAAGTTGCAACATGTCAAGGTGTCAGTTTTTCTTTAGAGGAACACTGCAAGCCTTTATGCCAGTGGTTCCCAAACTGGGTGCCTTGGCACCCTGGGGTGCCTTAGAGTACTTGCAGGGGTGCCTCCAGTTGGTGGTCCAGTACCAAATAAAATGATGTGATGAGCAAAACCAGTACTAAAGGCTGCCAATCAAAACAAATATGTGGACAAAAAGAAACGCAGTCCTGTCATCAACCCCATAACGGAACCTAAGAGTAACGTATAAGAACAATATACTTCATTACATTTTTTGGGAATCTCTCAATAAGAAACTTCTGCCCAGGGGTGCTGTGAAAACAATGCTGACCCTCTAGGGCGCCGTGATTAGAAAAAGTTTGGGAACCACTGCTTTATGCTATTAACATGAAATGTAAGTGTCTTGTAAATTATAGTCCCATAAATTAATGTCAGACATACAACTGGTAATCCTTTGTATATAAAATGCAGTTTGGTTTTCAGTGTCCTGTCAGTCATTTGGTTGCTCCTATGAGTGGTGGAAATGAGAAGAGATGGTGATTTTCTAGCGCTGCATCTTTATTCATCCATACTAACAGCATCACCTCTCTGTGTTATACTCTTGGGAAATAAAGGATCAATATAGTTCACATATTCACATGCCAAATTGAGCATCCAAGGGGAAAATCCTTGGATGTGTTTGGTATGCAATTTTGACATTTAAAACGTTGACAAACAGAACTGGGACTCTGTTAGGTTGATCAAGGCATGCTGACATGCTACTGATACAGATTTGGACATGATAATAAAAGCAGCTGGTGAATGCGTGACCCCAATCTTTATTTTGAATCATTGAGCGCAAATCAATGCAGTGCGATGTTGAATAGCCCCGGGAGAGAGCTCCTGAAGCTATTCAGTTCAGCACGCTGTTAATTCGGAGAATGTCGGTTCTCGCCACTTAACCTGGGTGTTTAGTCGCGAGAACCGGCATGCTCCGACTAAAGTGCCAGCCGCGTGGCTGTTAGCACAGTGCTAAGCCGGAAAAAAACAGCTGCTCGGTCGGCACTTTTGTCGGATTTCTCCTTGCATCCCAGGAGGGGTGTAAGAAGAAATCCTTTAGCTGTCCAAACAGTGCATTGAATTGAATAGGTCAGGGAACTCCCTCCCTGGGACTATTCAACATCGCATTGAATTGAATCGCCCCCATAGTTCATTACAGTCTGGGTACATATTATATATACTTATATTACACTGTATAAAATATGCTTTGTTCCCCATGGTGAAGGTGCTTGAGAGCCCTGAACGGGCCGCCAGTCAGATGCTGCAGTTTTCACTAAACCATCTTCATAGTGTTTGATAAGTATTGAGCCTGCTATGCAAGTTTATAAATTTTTGTGACTGATGGTACAAATGACGCTTTGAGATGCTGGCTGTTTTATAATTCTATTTTGGATATCTGTGTGTGCTGGTCTTTCTGGTGTTACTGGAATGCTAGTGTTATATACATGTATGTATAATATGTTTAAAAGATATTGTTCTACTTCAGGGTCCATAGGGTATCCACAGGATACCTTGGGGTATAGGTGTGACGTCAGTCGCAGGGCACCAAAGAGTTAAGCTTTCAGCCTCCCAGGATGCACTAGGTCCCCCTCCTATACCCCGCGCCCGGGCCAAGGCACCTCAGTTTAGTTTGGTGCCCGGCCGGCGTCGGGTGCACCTGTCGGAGTGGGGGCTAGAAGAGCCCCTGAAGCTTTCTTCAGTGCAGCTGTGGCTGCACATCTGGATGTACAGCATGGACAGTCAGTCCTGACGTCCATGCTGTCTTCCCTACACCCCCGCCAGTACCAGAACGCCGGTACCGATCCGGGGATGCTGGTGAGCACCTGGGGTCACAGCTAGCGGTGACCCCAGATGTCCGGACCATGGCCGGATCCAAGGGGGACAAAGGTAAGCAGCGGGGTCCCGCGGTGGGTCCCCGCTGGTCACATGGTCCTAAGTCCCCAGGCAGGGGGCTCCCTGGGGACTGGCTGCAGCGTGGAGCCAGGTACTGAACCTGCGCTTTCCACTACCCCCTGGGACAGCGGACCGCAGCAGAGCGGTAGCGCTGCGGCGTCCCAGGGGTTAAATGCATGCCAGGGGAGCGCGCCTTCCCTGTCTCACAGCCGGCGCCTCCCCCGCTGCACACAGCCCTCTCTGCACTGTGCTGACTGGCCCTGTGTCAGCGCTCCTCCTCCAGGCCAGCTTCTCTCTGCTCCTCGGCGGCCATCTTCTCTGCAACGCATGGTGAACGCTGCTGGAAGTCTGGAAGGAAGCATCGTGCTCTGGGTCCCCCCGCATACCTCTCCTCCGCTGTGGCTCAGGTCTGTGTATGCAGCGCTGTGTCCTACCAGGCCCTGTGTCTGTGTAGTTGAGTGATCAGTGCTGTTAGTGCAGGAATTGTTATTTCTCTGCATTGTATGTGACTGTGCTAGCGCTGCCTGTAACTTTTCTTCTCTAAACTGTCAGCTTTATTACTGTCCCTGTTCTTTCTGCTAAAGTCCTTGCGGTGCGGTGCTGCAGGGTGGTCTCTCGCCTATTTAATACTTAATTGGTGAGAGAGGTCACATACGTGGTGCCATCATGTCTGAAAGTGATTTTCCCCTCCGGCTACAGTGTACCACGTGCAAAGTACCGTTAGCGGAGGGGGAGGGTAGCGCGGAGGGCCTTTGCCGGCAGTGTTTGTCCATGGCGCGGCCTATTACGGTTACAGCAACGGTACAGGAGCCGCCCTGGGCTTGTTTCGCTCAGGCGTTAACAGCTTTAGTGGGCCAGTTAGCTCCGCAGCCCGCGTTTACTCCGATGGGTTTGTCCCAGCAGTCTGTGGTGTCGTCACCCATGCAGGGGTTCCCACGACAATTGGTGGTACCCCACAGTCTCCCTATTTCCCCGCTCCCGGGTTCTCAGGAGCCAGCGTGGGTTAACTCCCTGACGAGTTCTGTACAGCACTTATCGGATGTGTTGCAAGGGGAGTCTGTGATGCGGCCTCATAAAAGGCCGGTGGCGTCTCTGTCCGCTCCTTATGAGGATGACGAAGGGACGTCTGATGATGGGGAGATTCTGGATCCTTACGATCAGGAACCTCTCCATACTAAGGACGCTGATGCTAAGTCCAAAGTATATATTCCTGGACTTATTCGGGCGGTCCGCACAGCCTTGGTGATTGAGGACGAAGTTCCCCCAGCGGCTAAATCTAAGTATGCCTTTTTCAAAGATGTGAAGGGCGATGCCACAGTCTTTCCTCTTTCGGGTCAGTTGGTGGACCATTTAGAGGAGGCGTGGAAACAACCTGGCAAAAGATACCAGCCGCAGAGACGCCTGGCAGTGGCTTATCCGTTCGCGGATAATTATTTTGCTAAGTGGGAATCCCCTCCACAGGTGGATTCTCACGTGACCCGTCTTGTCCGTAGTGCCACATTGCCGATGCCATCCATGTCCTCCCTTAAGGATGCTACGGACCGCAAGGTAGAAATCTGCCTGAAGTCCGCTTATTCCCTTGCAGGGGGGGCAGCACGGCCGGCTATGGCCATTTGCTGGGTTGCCAGAGCGATGGAGCGCTGGGCGGATTCATTAGAGGCTTCTTTTGAATCCGACTGTCCGGCCGAACAGGCGGAGTTGATTGGCAATCTCCGTGATTCGGCCACCTACATCAACGAGGCGGCTCTAGACATTAGTACTCTGGTGTCTAGAATTTCTTCAGCAGCGGTAGCTGCTCGTCGCACCTTGTGGCTGCGATCCTGGAAGGCGGATGCAGATTCCAAGAAAGGTCTGGAAGCGTTGCCGTTTACCGGAGAAGTTCTCTGCGGTCCGGATCTGGATAAGATTGTGGCCACGCTGGCGGCAGCCAAATCTGCTTGTCTTCCGTCGGCCGCTGCTCCTTCTGGTTCTGGACCATCGTTCTTTCGGTCATCTAGGGCCCAGGGCAGGCCCATACCACAGTCGTTTCCTCGACAGGCTGGCCCTAAGAAATCGGTCAAGCCCCGGAAACAGGCATGGAGTACCAGACGTCCGGCCCCCAAGCCAGATGACAAGCCTGCGGCCTGACGGTCCGGGTCTCCCCTTGGGGGATCCCAGGGTGGGAGGCCGCCTGCTGCAGTTCTCCCGCTGTTGGTCGTTCACTACGACAGACACTTGGGTTCTGGAGGTGGTCTCCCACGGGTACGCCCTCTCCTTCCGGCACAGACCCCCGGCTCGATTCTTCACCACGGGTCTACCATCAGACCGGAACAAGGCTACGGAGCTGCGGAAGGTATTGCACACTATGCTCCAGGCTGGAGTTATAGTGTCTGTTCCATTCTCCCAGAGGGGCCAGGGTTTCTATTCAAATCTATTTTTGGTACAGAAACCCAATGGGTCATATCGTCCGATTCTCAACCTCAAAGCACTCAACAAGTCTTTGCGGGTCCCGAAGTTTCGGATGGAGACCCTACGGTCCATCATTCTGGCGCTGGAACCTGGGGACTACATGGTGTCATTGGACATACAGGACGCTTACCTGCATGTCCCTATTCTTTTGCGCCATCAAGAGTTCCTTCGGTTTGCAATCCGCAGCGACCACTTCCAGTTTCGGGCGTTACCTTTTGGCCTGGCGACAGCACCACGTGTTTTCACCAAGGTGATGGCGGTCATGGCGGCTTCTCTGCGGCTGCAGGGAGTCCGCATGTTGCCGTACTTGGACGACCTATTATTGGTGGCAGGATCTCTAGAGCTCCTGTTACACCACTTGGACCTGACCATTGCACTGCTGCAACGGCACGGCTGGCTAATCAACTGGCAGAAGTCCACTCTAATCCCGTCTCGGAGGATTCTGCATCTTGGAGCCTTATTGGACTCGGGACAGCAAAGGATCTTCGTGACGGAGGACAAGATCTCTGCTTTACAGTCAAGGGTGCGCAGTTGTCTGCACAGCCGCCGGGTGTCCTTACACTCGGCGATGAGGTTACTGGGCTCCATGGTGTCGGTGTTCGACATGGTGGAATACGCCCAGTTTCACTCCAGACCTCTGCAGCACCTGTCCAAGTGGAACGGGCTGCCTCAGTCTCTGAAGTTCCAGACGATTGTGCTCACCCCGGAGGTTCGCCTGTCCCTTGCGTGGTGGTTAAAGACGACCCACCTCAACAAGGGATGCCCGTTCTGGGTTCCAAATTGGGTCCTGTTGACAACGGACGCCAGTCTTCGGGGCTGGGGAGCAGTTTCGGGTCCACACTTGTTCCAGGGCAGGTGGACGCCGACAGAAGCGGAGCTTCCAATAAATATCTTGGAACTCCGTGCGGTCTTCAATGCTCTCCTGCAGGCACAGCGGTTTCTCCAGGGTCACCCGGTGCAGGTCCAGTCGGACAACGCTACCACCGTGGCCTACATAAACAGGCAAGGAGGAACTCGCAGGCGGGCGGCTCTCGTAGAGGTCTCTCGGATCCTGGTTTGGGCGGAGCGCAATCTTCCGGCCATATCAGCGGTCTTCATCCCGGGAGTGCTAAATTGGGAGGCGGACTTTCTAAGTCACCAGGACGTTCATCCAGGGGAATGGTCCCTGCACCCGGACGTTTTTCAACTACTGGTGGACAGGTGGGGTCTTCCAGAAATCGACCTCATGGCGTCCCGGCACAACAACAAGTTGCCGGTGTACGGGTCTCGCACAAGAGACGAAGGGGCGTCTCTGGTGGATGCTCTGTCCGTCCGGTGGACGTTCCGGTTCGCATACCTGTTCCCTCCGGTCTCCCTTCTTCCACGGGTAATCCGGAAATTCAAACAGGAAGGAGGGACGCTCCTGTTGATAGCTCCCGCGTGGCCCAGACGGCACTGGTTCTCAGACCTTCAGGGTCTGTCCGTGGACAGTCCTCTGCGGTTGCCGCTACGACCGGACCTTCTGTCTCAGGGTCCTTGTCTTCACCCGGACCTGACTCGGCTGTCTTTGACGGCGTGGCTGTTGAGACGGCCATGCTGAGGTCCCGGGGGTTTTCCAGCTCTGTGGTGCGTACCATGTTACGAGCTCGGAAACCGTCTTCTGCGAGGATATACCATCGCGTGTGGCATACGTTCTTCCAGTGGTGTCGACCGAGAGGTTATGCACCGCGGGAGTTTCGTCTGTCTCGGATTCTCGCCTTCCTGCAAGCGGGACTAGATCATGGGCTTCGCCTTGCTTCTTTGAAGGTACAGGTTTCGGCCCTATCTGTCTGGTTTCACCGTAGGATTGCTACAATCCCGGATGTGCGCACCTTTATGCAAGGTGTTCTCCGTATTCAGCCGCCCTTTGTTCCACCTGTGGCGCCTTGGGATTTGGCTGTGGTCCTGAAGGGCTCTCCAAGGACCGCCGTTTGAACCACTGGGCTCAGTGGATATTAAATGGCTAACAGCTAAGACTGTTTTCCTTCTGGCCATTGCTTCGGCCAGACGTGTTTCTGAGTTAGGGGCTCTTTCTTGTAGACCCCCTTTCTTGGTTTTTCATGGGAACAGGGCAGTGCTCCGCACTCGGCCCGAGTTTCTTCCCAAAGTTGTTTCCCAGTTTCATGTTAATGAGGAAATAGTTGTTCCGGCCTTTAACTCACCGGGTCTTTCCGTGGGTGAGGCCTCTTTGGATGTTGTGCGGCGGGCCTTAAGGACTTATGTTGACCGCACTTCTTCGTTTAGGAAGTCGGACGCTTTGTTTGTCCTCTATGGCTTCCGTAAAAAGGGTTGGCCTGCTTCAAAGCAAACTTTGGCAGCCTGGATCCGTATGGCTATTTCTGAAGCTTATCTTCATGAAGGCCTACCGGTCCCTCCTTCTCTGAAGGCTCATTCCACTAGGTTTGTGGGTCCTTCGTGGGCAGCTCGACGTGGTGCCTCGGCAGTTCAGATCTGCAAGGCTGCTACGTGGTCTTCTGTCCATACCTTCGTGAGGTATTACAGGTTTGACACCTTCGCCTCTCAGGATGCTTCCTTCGGGCGGCGGATTCTCCTTTCTGCACAGGAGCGTCCCCACCCTTAAAGGATACTGCTTTGGGACATCCCCAAGGTATCCTGTGGATACCCTATGGACCCTGAAGTAGAAAATATGAGATATGGTAAGAACTTACCCTTGTTATCTCTATTTCTACGAAGTCCATAGGGTTCCACAGGACTCCCGCCCTGTCGCACCTGTGCTGCAGATGGGCTTTGCTCTGGTCACCGGTTTTCCGTCTCCCTCTGGTGAGAATGTGATTCTTGTATGTGTCCAGATCTTTGTTATCTCTCTTCCTTCTCCTCCTCCGGCCTATGGCTTGGTAACTAACTGAGGTGCCTTGGCCCGGGGGCGGGGTATAGGAGGGGGACCTGGTGCATCCTGGGAGGCTGAAAGCTTAACTCTTTGGTGCCCTGCGACTGACGTCACACCTATACCCCAAGGTATCCTGTGGAACCCTATGGACTTCGTAGAAATAGAGATAACAAGGCTAAGTTCTTACCATATCTCATATTTTCTCTTGGTATACTATCTTTCTTTACTATTAGCAACTTAATTGTAGCTTTAATTAAAGCAATGACTTAATAAATTGGCTTCCATTTGACAGCCCTGCACAGAGAGCCATTTACGTTAGAACCTTAAGGTGCGTATCCACTAATAGACGGAGAAATGAGAGCACGATTACAACAATGTAATCGTGCTGTCGTTTCACAGTCTGTGATGTGCCTACACTGAACGTTCAGTCATTCAGTGTAGGCACATCCATCATCCCCATACATGCTGAACCTGACGTGATTATCAGGTTGACCAGCATGTACGGGCGATGATAGATGTCATAAACGACCAGCGGGCACGCGCATCGCTGGTTATTTTTGACACTTAAATGCCCGATTTGTGGCCGACTACTGAGCGATTGCACGATTACGATGTCGTAATCGTGCAATCGCTCAGTAAGGTCGCGTAGTAGACTTTAGACTGTAAAGGGATAGATGTAGATTTTTTTCATTATAAAGATGTTGGAATTTATGCAGGTGTAGTCAGGCATAGAATAGTCCCTCTTACTGTTTTGAAAACAATACCAAAGTAATTTGATATGCCAAACCGTCCTGAAGAAAGACAGAGTAAGCTCCCTCATTATGCTACAATGATGGCAGCCGCAGAAGGGTAATTAAAATCTGTCTGCTTGCGCTGTCTCCCATATCCAAAATGCTTGGGACCAGCGGTATTTTGGATAATGGAATATTCCGTATTTTAGAATATTTGCATGCCATAATGAAATATCTTGGGAATAGGACCCAAATATACACACAGAATGCATTTATGTTTTATATAAACCTTATACACCCATCCTGCAGATAATTTTATACAATATATTCAATAATTTTGTGGCTCAAACAAAGTTTGTGTACAGAAATGAAATTCATTTATGTTTCATATACACCTTATACACACAGCCTGAAGGTAATTTTATACAATATTTATAATAATTTGTGCCTGAGACAATGTTTGTGTACATTGAACCATTAAAAATCAAAGGTTTCATTATCTGTCATGCCAAAATAATTCCGTATTTCGGAATATTCGGTATTTCGGAATATTTGGATATGGGAGACTCAACCTGTGCCTTGTATATGACACTTTATAATGCTTTAGGCTGTACTCTAATGACTCCAAGATATAGAGGGGTATTCAATATGAAACGTTAACTTCACTGTCGAATATAACGTTTCATATCGGAGTTTTTTCCTTCGTTAAAGTCTGGTACGCGCTCCCGCTTATCCCCGTATTCAATATAAAATTAACGAAAACGGAAAACTCCGATGTTGGATTTGCGTAAAGTTACGAATTTTTCCTTAAAATAATTGTAAGACCCCCCTAAAGTTGTAAAAACACATGGGGGATCACTATGGGTACCCCCCGTTTTAGCCTTTAATTGAAAGTCGGGGATTTAAATAGCCGCCGCAGGTGTTTTTTTTCCCGACATTGAAGAAGTGATGCAGAAGAGCACTTAGGTTATTTTTTTCGTTTTTTTAAGTGGTCCCATCAAATTTGGGGTACATGAAAATGGGTACTAGCATATTTTGGTGTCCCTAAAGTAATTTTTTTAAAATTCTGCATTTGTGCACCTGCCGCTATAATTCTATTCTAGAAAACATCTGCCGCATACTTGCAGAATAGCCCTGAACCTATTTCCCTATTGTTTAACAATTTTTTTCCCATTTTTTTTTTTTGCACCCCAATTTTTAAATACATTTTTTGGGGTGTCCCTATTTTTTTTTTTACTTTTTTTGACACAGTTGTTTTTTAAATGTCATTCTCAGGGGTGCAGGCTTTTTTTTTTTTTTTAAGCCTGCACCCCTAAACCCCAATTCTGCACTTTTTTTCGACACCTATTCAATGGTGAAAAGTTATCACCGTTTTTTATCAAAGACTTGTCAAAACTGCGATAAGTCTTTGAAATTGAATAGGGTGTAAAAGTAAAACCTGCGATAATGACGTCATAATTGTGATATTAACGCAAAAACGATGTTATCGCACCCATATTGAATACCCCTGCTAGTGTTCAGTTATTGCTTGGTAATGCCACAAAAACACTATGCTAATAATTTGCTGACACTTTGGCACTGGTGTGTTGCTGTCTATGTCCTATATTTTTTGTTTACAGCAGAATAAACAAAGTGGCTGCTCAACTGAATTCAATATCTGAAGTGTGTTCTCCTAATTTGTATGCTGCAAGCATCTAGACCTTGCGTCTTAAACCCAGCCAGAATGATTCATTTTACTTTCATTTTACACGTCTTTTAACTTTATAGTGCATTCAAGTGAATCTCAAACAAAATTTCTCTCATAGATTTGGCAAAAAATGAAACAAAAAATTTTGGCGGGGGAATTTTTTCTGCTTTGTGCAGTGATGATGGTGGGATCGTCTCTTGCTGTGATAACTCTGGAAAATCCAAGACCATTATTATTTATAAATGTCTCCAACATATTACACCGTGTTCCCAGGGAGTTTTTAAGCATTCACGTCTGTCTCTGTTCCAACATAGCTTACATTCTAAATGATCTTCCTCACAAACATAAACTTTATGTACAGGACAACAATTAAATTTTATTCATTTTCAAAGGTATTTTTCTCAACACACTTTGCATGTGTACTGTATTATAGGAATGTTGTGACTGTACCCAGGCCATTATAATTGTTGTTTTTTTTTCCTAATCAATAGTATTGATCCATTTCCATCTCATTGGCTTGATTGGTGTTGAATTCTTTCTAAGCATATCAATAATACTTGCTACAGAATAATAATTGACTTTTAATGCTCAAGATTATTTTGTTTAAATTTGGAAGCAAACTTTATTTCATTTATCATTCCTCCTTTGTTTAGAAAAGAATGTATTTATATTACTGTATGTATCTCAGAAACTGACAATACACGTGCCTATGGAATCTAGGTATCCTGTACATTATATAATGTTATACTGTACCGTGGTATGGTTGGAAGTGTAAATTAAATGAAACTGCTTTAGGAATGCCAATTTTCACCTGCACCCCATAGATGTGTGTGGATGGAATGTCCCTTTTATTTTAGAATGCTATAGGACATGGGTCTTCAACCTTTGGCCCTCCAGCTGCTGTGGAACTACAGATCCCAGGATGCCCTACCACAGTTTTAGCATGCTGTTATATCAAAACGGTGGCAGGGCATGCTGGGATGTGTAGTTCCACAGCAGCTGGAGGGCAAAAGGTTGAAGACCCCTGCTATAGGACAACACTTTGGCTGAATACTGTAGGTTTGCAGGTCATTTGGGCAACTGGTAATTGGACAACATGTGCTCTGATATCAAAGCAGAGTATTGGCAGCACCTGTAGTGATTTGATTGAAATCAATCAATTCACTATTGGATTTGTTAAGCTGGCCACACACTAGACCAACTTTCATCCAACCATCCAACTCGTTGATTGGTTGGAATGAAAATCTGGTAAGGAATGGGAGTAAATGACCAGCAATTTGCTCCTAAATGCCAGAAAACAGATGAAAATGGTCGTCAGACAAGTTTGTTAAATGTTTGATCTAAACAATTTGTTCAAACAGTTTTTGTCCATTTGCCGGCGTTTGGGAGCAAATTGCTGATTGTCATTTGCTTTTATACCTTACCAGATTTTCATTCCAACCAATCAACTAGTTGGCTGGTTGGAGGTAAGTTGGTCTAGTGTGTGGCCAACTTTAGGCTAACTTCCAACTGCATTTACTATGGGTGCAGTCATATTCCTACAATAGTAACCCAATAGGACCCGATGAGAGCAGTAGCAATCTCCCTGCTCAGTTTGAGAGGACCTACATATGTGGCCAAACTGGACACTAATCCTGGTGCTTGGCTCTCTCGGATAAGCCCATGTCTGGATAGTTTATGGAATGCTGAGCTCGGGTACATTGGTGAATAGAATAAAAGATCTGCAGCAAGACAGCTAGTACTTCAAATGTTAACTTGAAATGCTGTTAATACTGATCATATTATAATTATTGATAGTGTTTAACTTATGGAATGCTGGCCAGTAGTTATGGTTTAAAGGCATATTTGAGTGTAATTTTATTCAGTGACGTTAGTGACTGAATGACAATTACATGTATTATCACAGGGCAATATGAAGCATCAGCATCGGAGTCAATTTACTCTCTTCCGCTTCTTGCATCGCTGACTTGTTTGTAGCTATAACAGCTGAAAATATTGATCATTTGCAACTTCAGCATTTGACTATAAATCCATTTTAATTGGATTCTGACAAAATATAATGAACCCTAATGTATATGTATATGTGTGTTTACATGTGGTAGGGAATATGGATTGCAAGCTCTACTGGGTCAGGGACTGATGTCAATGGCCAGATATTCTCTGTAAAGCGCTGCAGAAAATGTGTGCCATACCTGTCTATATCTTTTTATCTCTATATCTCATCTGGTAATTAATAAATGGTCGTTGATTAGTTAAAATTTTCGTGTTACCATATTTTTAGTACCATTTTTTTTTAACAATATCTACAAAACATTTGACTATTATTTTAACAAAAAAATAAACAAATGGAAGTACAGGGATGAAATTAAGCTGCTGAAGTGAGGAGTCGCTATGTTTTTAATTATTCATGGCCCACTAAACCTAAACTTATTGTTGGCTACTCTATGGGTTTCTCCTGAAGACTTGTGAATTTTCCAGGCACACACCTTTTAGAAAGCAGAGTACATAACTGTTCTGACACACATAGCGAATTCATATGCCTTGCAACGCCTACTTGATGGCACAAATGCTGTCATTAAGACACGTCCACTCTGAAATGTAAAGTTTGCTTACATATACAATGTTTAAACTGTTTACCACTGTCTATAAATGTATTTTGCTGAAGTCCATTGTGTGCTATGCACAATTTTAGAACATAAAAATTTTAATGTAGTGTCTGCCGACTTACCGACACAAAATCTGGTGTGCATGCATGCCGATATTAATATTTACCTCTGCGGGAGTTGGTCGGAGATGTGATAATGGTGGGTGGGGGCGGGGCCAGATGATCTGAGTCATTTAAGCCTCACCCTTGCAGTAATATGCAGCAAATCCCACATATTTGACTAGGGTATGGGGCAGAATGTCGGGATTCCCCCAAAAATTGCGTAATTGGGCCACTCCCCCTACTAACGAACTTGCCGATCCGCGCAAAATTTCTCCCCATTCTGCCCACTTCACTAGGAAGTGGGCAGAATGCTGGAGAAGTGCCTACTTTTCCAGGTGTGTGCCGGGGGGTTACCCGTAAAATTGGGAGCCTTCTGCAGGTCTCGGGAGGGTAGGCAAGTATGGCATAAGGTGATGTGGGTAGCACTTCTCTATGATAAAAATGTATTTTCATTTATATGTCTGAGTTTATATACAACAGCAGGCACAAGACCTCTTGTTAAAATAGAAGTTACAACTGCATTATATATTAATCGGTGCCAAAATTCTGAGTCACTGGTAATGGCCAATTATTAGGTAACTATCTTGTTAATTGTTTTTCACCAATGTAAATGTTGAGCATCCGCTACACAGGCATTACTTATGTATATGTCATCAGTTTGTCTTTGTTTTTTTAAGTGTAGGGTTTATTATTCGGTAGAATGAAAGAATCAGTGGTTTAAATATTTTTGCAAGAACCATGCATGTTATCTGCGTATGATTTTTGCAAGACACCACATAGTTATGTGAATATAATGTGGTCTATAATATAATTTTTGCATCATATTTCATTTGGTATGAATAAAATATTGAGTTGAATTTTATTAATGTTTAATCATTTGAAAATCATAATCTGAATATATTTCTTTTGTTTTTGTGTTATTAAATATTTAGATTAAGAAACATTCTGATTGAGCAACAGTTTTGAGGTTACAAAACATACGCAGGAAATACTATGTTATGACATGAGTTCTCATGTTTCTTCATTTATCATGTGCTTCCCGTTTTCTCATTTGAAATCCTCACAGGTACCTGATGAATAGACAGTTAATTTATAGAAATAATATGTCTGTTTGAACCATTGTAATAAGTATTAGGAATGTGATTGCAGTAACAAGCCAGCAGTTTGGATGAGTTCCTTCCGACATGGTCAGCATGTCATGGGCTACTTCCCTCTGTAGATCTGAGTTTTAAATAATAACTTAAGTCAGAACATGGACTTTTAGATATGATGGATACATCCAGGTCAAAAAATAATTTTAAATAAATCCCCAGAATTTCCTGTTATGTTTCTCCCAGAAGACCCCAGGTACAGATGTGGAAAATGAGGACTGTCCTATTTCCACTTTACTGCTGGACACTGCAATGCGAAAGATTGTCTGTACCAGAGGTTCCCAAACTCTGCTATTATAGTCCAGGTTTTAAGGATAACCATACTTGAGCCCAGATGGTTAAATCAAATTGAGGTACAAATTAAGTCACCTGTGCTCAAGCATGGATATCCTTAAAACGTGGACTGTAATGGCAGAGTTTGAGATTTGTGCTATAGTGTAGGTGGGCCCTTGTGTACTTGACAAACTGATTGGGGTCAGGTATGAGATGCCGGCGTTCGGGATGCCGCTCGTCAGAATACCAACAGAGGCATCCTGACAGCAGTAGGTAAGTATAGTACAACTTACCCTAACCCTCCCTCGCTGGTGCCTAAACCTATCTCCCCCCCCCCTTCCAATTGCCTAACCCTCCCCCCTGGTGTCTAACCCTAATTCCTAAGCCTCACCTAACTCCCGATACTTAACTTCGGGATGCCGGAGATCGGAATACTGTTGCAGGGATCAAGACGCTGTTGGGATTCCGGTGCTGGTATTTAGACCGTCGGCATCCCACTCGCCGGGATGCTGACTACATCCCAACTGATTGTGGTGTGGATTACTGTATAAATGGGGAAAGTTTACTGTCAGGGAGGTGCTTTGTTCAAAACAAAACCATTTTTTTCCATTATTGTTGGTGGTTCCATGCTCCATAAGACTTTATGTAGGAATGTGCAATTTGTAAGGTTGCCAAATATTGCAAACAAAGAACAAACTGATATGAAAAGGTGAACAGGCCCTGTTCATGAGCTAAATCAAGTCCAGTCCTCGGTGATCCCTAAATGGTGCATGTTTTCCAGACCCGCACAGAATCACAAGTGAATAATTTGGCACCACCTGTTGATCTTCTAAAATGTTAGTCCATAATAAATACACCTCTGCTCCAGCTCAAAGTATGGAAAATGGCAAGAAAGAAATGTTTGATTGCAATAAACTTCATAAGTATTTTTAATTTTTTTTTTCAAACTTCATAACTACCCGTTATGCCAATAAGATGCAGACTTGTATAAAGGATAAGAATTCCTAATGATCTATACACCCTAAATGTCGCTATTTAGCGTTATAGGTCCCTGCTTTCCAGACTTGGATTGTGGTTCCAAAGCACAAAAAGATATTATTCACCAAAAAGCAGATAGTTACACGCTGTGATCTAAATACAATTAGCGCAAGCAAATTATACTATCACTAGGTACAGTCGAGTACATACGCATGCGCTCTGAATCAAGATTCCCGGCATCAACTATGAAACCTCCGTCACCAGCAAAGAAAAGATGACTGACTACTAGATCCAGGGTGCTTGCAGAGATAGGCAATACAATAGAACAAGTTGGCATAATCCCATTGGTTCTTCCTCCTGGTTCTTCTGTTACGATGCAGTTCATAGGTCAGTTTGTATTGTAATAGTTCAACCTCCAAAAGCTCTTTGTGTCTGTTTCCCGCCGAAGAACAAGTCTAAACTGGCTGCATTACAGAGTACATTTCAATGCCTAACTCTCTATGATCCATAATTTGCAGACACATGTTGCGATTTCCTCGCCGATGGAACCGGAAGTCTGCAAATAAACAGTGGTTTAGAATAGCACCAAACATGGTCTGATTATCTTGTACTAAACATGAGATCTTAAATACAGTCACTTTATTACATACTTAATAATGAATAAAATCTTGAAAATTAACCTTAATGCTAGGAAACTTTTCTATGTAAGTGTGCAGTGTGTAAGGATATTAAGAAAAGACGCTAGTTAGCGTTGTGCGTCTACGTGTTTGGAGTACACTGTGGTACGTGTCTTGCAGGGTTGTTCATATTATGTTTTAGTAAATGAATGTATTTATATAACGAGTATTTTTAACATTGTCCTATTGCGTGGGAATCGCACGACGCTAAATAGCATTGCCGTATGTACTTATAATGTGAGATTCGCTAAAATGGCGTTGGGCGTCCATTCGCAAAATGGTGACTTGTTGCAATTCTCAAAATGACGTCGTGCAGATTTTAATTTTAACAGATTCTGTCTCAGCCAATTGTCCGGCTTCGACAAGGATTTGAAAGCATGGTCAAATTCTACTAATCTATCCTTCCCTCTAACAGAGTGTTAGAAGCATTCTTTCAATCCATTCATCAACATAGGGCCGTATTCAATTAGACATAAGGCGAAATCTTTGAAAAAGTTTCACTTATTGACGCTTTTCGCCTGTTTGCTTCTTATATCCAAATTCAATTCCGGGACCAATTTGCCTAAGCGGAAATTCCAATGCACTGAAATAGGCGGAAAAGTTTCTCCAACAAATGGAGGCAGAAAAAAAGTTCAAAATCTGTATTTTGGGGTAGAAATGTGGGGGAACCCTTTGGACACCCCGTTCCCCCAAAGGACAAATCAGCCCAAAAATCATTAGAACACCCCAAAAAAAGATGTATTTTTTGAGGCTAAAAAGTGGGGGGACAAGGATAAAAAGTAGCGAAATAGGTTTGGATTGCAGGGCATGCAGCAGGTGCATTTTTCAAATTTTTTAAAAGTGCATTTTAGAGAGACTGGACTATTTATTATCAACAAAAAATACTGTTTTCTATAATTCTTCAGCACTTTTACAAATATGCGAATAGAAAGTTTTTAACACGACTTAAGGACACAAAGTACTTTTATTAGGGCTAATAGCACACATATGTAATTATTTCCAGTGTCAGTGCATCTTATTTTGCGGTACAGACTGATTCCCCAATCTATTCAGTATTTTCTGCCTGTTATGCATGCGCCTATTTGCATTTTTGCCAGTTCTGCAATGAAATACAGCGAATCGTGAGGACGCGAATGCTGCTAATTCGCGTCTCAAACAGGCGAATTCAGTGGAAAGTGTCATAGTTTCCGAATTTTCGCCTCTAATTGAATTTGGCCCATAGTCTATGTGCTTTATAAGCATTCCCATAGATCTCCATTTTTTTTTTTGGTCCGTTTATTAATGCTCGTGAATGCTAAAGGCAATGTTGAAATTGGCCGCTTATACATGCAGGTTGATTTATAATAGTTTTCGGAGCCCAAAACAAGTCATACAGCTGTTTACTTGGCTAATTTCATGTGCGCCAAAGTGCTTTGCCTGATCGGAGGGAGCTCCGTTGTGCGCATGCGCGAGACCCGGGGAACGACGGGGAAGCCGTCGCTCCAGGTCTCGCACCAAAGGGGGCGTGCTGTCGATGTTGATTGACAGCACGCCCCCTTTGGTGGGCGTGCCGGGGGCGTGGCTGCCAGATGGAGGCGTTCCCATGGGATCGCCTACCGTCTGGGTCAGGCCCCACTGACATCACTAGTGATGTCAGTGGGAGTGACTTTGGCTCTGATAGAGTCAAAATCACTCCAGGGCTTGTGGCAGGGAGACCCTACCGCAGGGTCTCGTCGCAAGCCCGATGGTCGCGATGGTCTTGACCATCGCGACCGTTATCATGGACGCTCGCATAAGCTGTGGGTGGTAACCCACAGCTATGCGAGCGTCCAAGATGCCGCTCCAAGTTTAGGTAGGAGGGCCCTGATTCAGAGCGAGCGCTCTGGTCAGAGCGTCCGGCTCTGAATCAGGCCCTGTGTGCACCGGACACACTTTACCCATTATACGTACGCCACTGGATATGTTTGTGCTATATAAATATCAGATGATATGCACATATCTAGTGTTCCCTCTAGCTCCGGCGGCAGGCAGGGCGCCGGAGCTAGAGAGGGCAATCTTGCGTCCGAAAAGGGGACGTGGTTATGAAAAGGGGGCGTGTCTATAAGACGCGTCCCCTTTTCGTCATACTTGGGGGCGTGCCCGGCGCTTACGGACATGCCGGGCAGCCCCCAAGCGCTGCAGAAAGGGAGAATAGATGCCGGGCGCATGCGCCCGGCGTCTATTCTCCGGCGGTGACCTGATCACCGCATGTTTGTCCACCCGCGGGACACTGCGTCCCGCGGGTGAGAACGGCTCCCGCAGGCTGTTAGGGCAGGGCGCTTTTTGCCCTCCTCCTGGAGGGCAGGGTGCTTTTTGCCCTCCAGAAGGAGGGCAGGGCGCCGCGCCCCGCTAAAACAGCCTAGCGGGAACACTACATATCTATGTACCACCTTTTGAAATGCAGAGCACAATGAACTTTTACATGCTTTTTGCAAAAGTATTCTTAGATTTTACTGAATAGCAAATCCCACACTTTATGAAACTGAAGTGTGACGTTTTTAGAAGTATGTATTCCCTGTGTAATGGAAGAAGTAAATTGAGGCTGGTAAAAAAAACAATCACCAAGCATAATTACCTTATAAGCAGCCTCCACCAGTGAATCATTGATGTAACTGCCACAGTTTCTGGATTAAAACGCACAGGTAAAAGGGTTCATTAGTAATGTAATTTTGAAGTACAGCTGTGAAAATGAGAACTAAAGAATCCCAACGAAATTTGAGATAAGGTAAAATAAATGCATAATTTAGAAAACAATATTAAAATGTTTGGCTCTCCCAGTGTCACTGTTTCAATTAGTAGTTAATTGAAGAAACACCCAATACCCAGAAGCTGCCAAGAAAAGTCAATGTATATGGACTTGAAAAAGTTCTCAATAGCAGAACGAAATGCCCTCTGTTCTGCTGCATCCCTCTCCTTGTTCGGTTGACCTGAAGTATTTGCCAGTATGTATACCACAGGAGAATATATCTGTATACTGCTACACACATCCTTAATGAGTGAACAACGCTATAAAGCCAGTAATTGATTCCACCACTGTGAACATGTCGGTGACTTGCTATCACTGGATTGCCCCAGCGTTGTGGACACTCCAGGAATCGGCTATCAGTGTTGTCCCTTAGAGACATCCCAGCACTGCCATACAAGGATATTAGACCGTGTGCAGTCTATCACCGCCACACACAGATATTGGCGCCTGGACGCAGGTATCGGTTGTGAGTTAAATCCACTATTTGGATATCCCATGCTGGTGATGCAATAATTAACTGACTCTTACCATTATTATATGGAATCTTTAATGTGAAATTTTAGCTGCAGTTTTTACATTGGGACGGCCTTATACCGCTTTTCCACCAAAATCCCGATCTGACCTGGGATTTGGAAAACGTCTCTAAGCCGGGTCAGGCCCGGGTCGGCGCCTTTCATACTGCACATGGGTACAGAGCTGGCACTTGGAGATGATGTCATCACCAAGTGCCAGAAACTACAGCTCTCCCCCGAACGCCAGACCAGAGCGGATTTTTTTTATAAAGGAGCTGGTTAAAAATTTAAATGTCAAAAGAATAGAAGAAATCTTTAGAGGGGTCGAATTAGTGAGGAGGAAACAAATAGAGGAACAGAGCAGGTGCAGGAACTGGGTAAACAAGGGAGTTTGGTGCTCGTTGGGACAGGGAGTAGGTTCTCTGGGTAGGAGTCCAGCTTTATAGACAAAATCACACATTTTAAATGCAAAAACATTATGTTGAAACATTCATAAACTTGTATCTGTCTGAATATGGGAATAGCAAGAAGGCACATACCTGTATGAGAGATTGAAGAAATATATATGGCATTAGGTCCCCCCAGCATTAGGGCCTATGGTTAGGGTATACAGGCATTAGGGAAAACAGATGAAGACGGAAATGGAGAAATAAAGGTATGTGAGGGATGGAGTAAGTGAAAAATCGGCTTGCCAATAGAACTGTCACACAAGTATGGGTCTAAAGCGGGGGTGGGGAAAATTTTTTTTCTACCAAGGGCCATTTTTATATATCTGGTGCATAAATATTGGGACATTGACAGAATTTTCATATTTTGGCCTCTATTCACCACCACAATGGCTTTGAAATGAAACAAACAAGATGTGCTTTAACTGCAGACTTTCAGATTTAATTTGAGGGTAATTGCATCCAAATCAGGTGAACGGTGTAGGAATTACAACGGTTTCTATATGTGCCTCCCACTTTTTAAGGGGCCAAAAGTAATGGGACTGTCAACTCAAAAGCTATTTCATGGACAGGTGTGGGCTATTCCCTCGTTATTTCATTATCAATTAAGCAGGTAAAAGGTCTGGAGTTGATTCTAGGTGTGACATTTGCATTTGGAATCAGTTGCTATCGACTCTCAATATGAGATCCAAAGAGCTGTCACTATCAGTGAAGCAAGCCATCATTAGGCTGAAAAATCAAAACAAACCCATCAGAGAGATAGCAAAAACATTAGGTGTGGCCAAATCAACTGTTTGGAACATTCTTAAAAAGAAAGAATGCATCGGAGAGCTCAGCAACACCAAAAGACCTGGAAGACCATGGAAAACAACTGTGGTGGATGACAGAAGAATTATTTCCCTGGTGAAGAAAAACCCCTTCACAAAAGTTGGCCAAATCAAGGACACTCTCCAGGAGGTAGGTGGATATGTGTCAAAGTCAACAATCAAGAGAAGACTTCACAAGAGTGAATATAGAGGGTTCACCACAAGATGTAAACCATTGGTGAGCCACAAAAACAGGAAGACCAGATTAGAGTTTGCCAAACAACATCTAAAAAAGCCATTACAGTTCTGGAACAACATCCTATGGACAGATGAGACAAAGATCAACTTGTACCAGAGTGATGGGAAGAGAAGAGTATGGAGAACGAAAGAAACTGCTCATGATCCAAAACATACCACCTCATCAGTGAAGCGTGGTGGTAGTGTCATGGCATGGGCATGTATGCCTGCCAATGGAACTGGTTCCCTTGTATTTATTGATGATGTGACTGCTGACAAAAGCAGCAGAATGAATTCTGAAGTGTTTCAGGCAATATTATATGCTCATATTCAGTCAAATGCTTCAGAACTCATTGGATGGCGCTTCACAGTGCAGATGGACAATGACCCGAAGCATACTGCAAAAGCAACCAAAGAGGTTTTTAAGGCTAAAAAGTGGAATGTTATGCAATGGCCAAGTCAATCCCCTGACCTGAATCCGATTGAGCATGCATTTCACTCGATGAAGGGAAAATACCCCAACAACAAGCAGGAACTGAAGACATTTGCAGTAGAGGCCTGGCAGAGCATCACCAGGGATGAAACCCAGCGTCTGATGATGTCTATGCGTTCCAGACTTCAGGCTGTAATTGCCTGCAAAGGATTTGCAACAAAGTATTAAAAAGTGAAAGTTACATTTAGGATTGTTTAGTTTGTCCCATTACTTTTGGCCCCTTAAAAAGTGGGAGGCACATATAGAAACCGTTGTAATTCCTACACCGTTCACCTGATTTGGATGTAATTACCCTCAAATTAAATCTGAAAGTCTGCAGTTAAAGCACATCTTGTTTGTTTCATTACAAAGCCATTGTGGTGGTGAATAGAGGCCAAAATATGAAAATTCTGTCAATGTCCCAATATTGATGCACCTGACTGTGTATGTGTGTATATATATATATATATATATGTATGTATGTATGTATATATATATTATATTTTTTTGCAGGCCATGCCCCCTCTGTGATGTCACACAGGGGTGGGGCCACAATCGCCGGTGATTACAGCAATGCCCGGAGTATCCTGAGGATGCTCCGGGGAGTTTTAAATGTAGCGGTGTGATCGTCTGAAGTGTCCTAAGGACGCTCCAGGTGGCACTGCTCCTTAGATTCTGGCTGCAGGGTGCCATTCTAGGCACCCTGCTAGCCAGATGAGGCTAGCAGAAAAAAAGCTCTCCGGGCCAGACCAAATGATTCCGGGGACCTTATACGGCCCCCGGGCCTGAGGTTCCCCGTCCCTGGTCTAAAGGGTATCAGATACAGAACAAAATCTGGTCTCTGTACAGTAACATCAAGCAAACACTGTTTTTAAATATTCTATAGTCTAACTGTTTTAATGATGTACAGTGCCACATTGAACAATTTTTGAAATGGTTGGAATTGACATGCTCGCTATATAATTGGTAAACAGTTTGCATGATTATTATTTTCTTTCACTTTGCTTTTCTATAATTTAGAAAAACGTGTACATTAAAAGAAAAAAAGAAAATTTAATCTAAGAAGCACTTTTGTGTATGTATATGTATGTGTGTATATATATGTATGTATATATATATAATGAGAGAGAGAGAAATACAGTATGGTATTGACACCAGCGCTAGTCCCTTTTGGGTGTTCTGTGTGGATTTTTTGTCTTTGAGGAAAATATATTCCACTATAATGCTGATTTATTGGTGGCTGCTGTGTGTTCTGAAATGCAACCGTTGTTGTACGGTCCCGTAGGTTTATGAAAGTAAAAAAGGTGAGAACAAACGCCTTTTATAGTCTAGTAATTCACACAGACTTATCACCACGCAAATTCAATGATAATGCGTACCGTCTACTCTTAACAATGTGGTGTGATATCTTTTCTTAAAGCTGTTCAGGAGTTGCTTCCGAGCCAGGAAATAAATATATATATATATATATATATATATATATATATGTGTTCTGCTGTTCACTAAAAGGCTGCATGTTTCTAGGTACCAAATAGTGATAATGGGACACACACACATTTTTTTTTTAAGTCACTATTTTTGTCAGTGGCTGCTGGGTTCTAATAATAAACAGGTGCTAGCAGTGAGAGTAGCAGCCAGAATCCGGTGTAAAGAGCTGTTAAAGCAAGGAATGGGTAGGGGTGAGAGAGATTCCTAGCTTGCCTTTCTCTGGAGGGTTTGCAGCCAGTCATTGAAATACACTAGATGCATGACTCTCTCACTTCATTCATATACATGCTATGTACCTGTTATTTCACTGCAGACATGCGGTGTGTGTATAGATAATATATATTTTTTATTATATTATATTTTTTTTTTATCGATCTTATTGTAACAAAGACAGTAGGCTCCTACATCTGTATATACTTTCTGGAGATGACCTCTGCCTAACCATGTGTTTGCTCATAGAAAAGCCTAGTTTGGATACAAAGGTCTGCATGGGGTTGGGTTTGGGATCCCATCGGTCGGGATGCCATTGGTCAGAATACAGACAAGGGCATCCCGACAGTCAGAATCCCGATGTCATTAGGTAAGTATCCTACCCCTTAACTCTAACCATCCCTCCCCGGTGCCGTGCCTAACCCTCCCCCTAACCCCATAGGGCTTTTTCATTAGGAATCTAGGAGTGCTGCCTCAGTTCCTTACTTTTGCTGTGCTGCCATGCATGACTATAGGATATCTCATTTTATGCTTAATTAGGAAGGCACCCTAGTTTGCACAGTCGTCCAGAGTGCCGAACAAACTGACCGTGTGTGTATATGTGTGTGTGTGTGTGTATATATATATATATATATATATATATATATATATATATATGTATGTGTGTGTGTGTGTATATATATATATGTATGTGTATATATATATCTCTCTCTCTCTCTATATATCTATATATCTATATATATATATATATATATATATAATTTCTCTCTCTCTCTGTGTGTGTGTGTGTGTGTGTGTGTGTGTATATATCTTTTTCTATATGTCACCTGCTTTGTCCACCAGGATCCATTTTGTTTGCAAGACATTTTTCATTTATTTTGTATCAGATGCAATCTATGGTCATGACTTCTTCGTGTGATGTCAGATGAGGATGTCCGAGTGCTATATTAATATTAGGCAAGGTATATGTTCAAGATGCCGGCGCCGGAATCTCGGCGCCACCATCCCGAAGACATCAAGATACCGACGTCGCCATCCTAAACGGAAGTATGCGGGTTAGTATCACATTTAGCCGGGGACGGGGGGGGGGTTAGGCTTGGGAACCTCCCTAGGTAGGTTAGGGTTAGGCACCATCAAGGGAAGGTTTTTTGGGGGGGAGGGGAGGGTTATGGTACTTGCCGGCTCCTGACTGGATACGTCATCATAGAGATTAATCCGCTGGCATATCATGCCGATTCCATTCGACAAGTGCCTCATTTTACAGCCAATGTACTATTACAATATACTCAATATACTCCGCTTTGGATACCTTGTCACACATGGGTCTATGTTCTAAGCCTTGGAAAGAGATAAAGTGGAGAGTGATACAGTACCAACCAATCAGCTCCTGTCATTTTTGAAACACAGCTGGTAAAGTGAAAGGACCTCATTGATCGGTACTTTATATCTCTCTCCACTTTATCTCTTTCTTAGGCTTAGTATATAGACCCCATAGCGCTTCATAGAGTGCTATCTAGGTTTCCATTATGCATAGTCTCTCAATACTTAGGCTCAAGTGTCCCAGAAAAGTTTCAATACAGTATTGTAGTACTGAAGGTAGCATTATACTATAATTGTATTCTGGCTTACTGACGTGTTTGTTAGCAATAGACCACATTCCAAGGAACGTAAAGGCTAGTTTACTATAAGTATAAGTTTCCCGCAGCGTAAGTGATCTGCTTGTATCCATCTGGCCATGCTGCTAAAATACTAGCAAAAGAGACGTGGAGTTGTCGTATAATGGTGCACATACCAAAATAAAGCATTTTAATTTTTAATATAGTCCGATAAAATATTATGACATTACCAGCAAAATACAGTTAAATACAATAGACACAACCAATTGTGTAAGAAAAGTGAAATAAAGTAAGAAATATGATTTAAAATATCCAAAAAGGAAGTACATTTATGAAAAACACCGTGAGGCATTTGTTTTTAATTCACATTTCTTACTTTTACTCTTTTCTTACACAATTTGTCGTCTGTAGTGTTTTTAACTATATGTCGCTGGCAATGTCTGAAAACCATTGAATTCCCACCTCGATGACAAATTGATTAAGGGGGTTATTCAATTAGCCACGATCGGCAAAGAACAGGGATTTTTCACCGATTATCCCCGTTTTTCACCGATTTTTGTTTTTTATTTTCTCCTGTGTTTTCTGGTGAAATATCCTATTTCGTCCGAAACACAGGGTCCGTGATGTTCACAGACTTATGTGTTTTAGCCAATTCAGGGGCGAGAAAAGTGCAGTTTTTGTGGTTTTTTTTTTTTTTAATTATTTGTTTTTCTCGGGACACATAAGTGCCCGAAAAAAAAAGTCCTGATAAGTGCTGGCGTCGGGTGGACTTCAGGGCTAATTGGATAGTTCCGGGGGATCCATTAGCTCCCTATTGAAGTAAAATAATTGTGAAGTCCAATCAACTTACTTGGAGTTCCAAAGTCCAATACAATGAGTACCGTCCATACAATGCGCTTGCGCGGTTGGCACCAACATAAGGCTTAAATTATGAATGCAATTACTTGCAGGGTCAGTGTGGTACAATTTATACACAGCAAACAATGTAGCAGTAACCTTAGAAACACACAGTACAGTTTAGATACACTTGTTACTACACAATAGGTGACAGGTAAAAACTATGCAACTGGTCAAGCTTTTCTACTGTCTTCCTGGGTCGTGGAAACCTCTCGGTTGTCATCATTGTCGTATCCATGTGTGCTTATGTCCTCAGCCACTCAGGTTACAGTTAAAAACAGGTTCTTATTAGATGCATATACATTTACCAAGCAAACTAACTACAAGCAACCTTAAATAAAATAAATGTTACAAAGTCAAATTTATTTTCATTTATCAATTTGCAGTGCGATAATTACACACTGCTATGTTACCAATTGTGCAACTGTCGTAAAGAATATAGACCCTAATATATAACAATGCATGATATTGAAAAGCCAAATTTAAGTATATGGAAAATATAATTATGATTTCAATATACAGAAAGTTGGTTATTATTGTACTTCATTCAATTTTATTTATTTAACTTAAGCCTGAACAATGTTTGGGGCTAATTGGATACCGCCCTAAGTCAAAATAATCCACGATCATGCATATTTTTTGTTAGTGATGTACAATTATCAATGTTACATTTACTGGGACCCAGAATACTTGATAAAACTATGCCAGGTAAACATACAGTAGATGGGCACAAATAAACAATAAATGTAAATGATAGGAATAGACAACTGGTCCTACCTTTCTCTAACATGTCCTTTGTTTAAAGTTACAGCCACAGCCATGACGTCACTGTGGTGGGCCCTATTGGGTCAGTGATAAAGCTTTGAAGCATTCAACTCATTTGATCAGCAATAGTGATTTATTTTAAGGTTATTCGTTAGGTAACATCTACACCTTTTATTCCCATTGAGCAGTTTCCCGATTGGCTCCTACTAGGCTACCAAGAATAAATGGTCCAGTTCTTAAAAAGCAGGTTACTGCCTGTTAAATTCCTTTTTATTATTGTCTTCTTTAAAGAGTTACAAAATGTTACCAATATGATTGTATTAATTAATCTTCAATACAATTGTCAAGAAAAATGTTTTGTTCTATTTTGAGGCTCAATTAATGAAACAAATAGCAATAACAAGGAGGCAATAAAATACAAAATAGATTGAGCAATGGGACCTACAACTTAAAGGATGCCTTGTGAGTGGAGGCAAAAAAGGATCTGGATTGTGTTATATGTGGTCATGGCATGTCCTGAGATGGACACTATGCGCCTCACCTCCCCGCCAATGGCTTTCACTGCAACAATAGAGAGGGGACATTCCAGATTTGGCACAGGTAAGAGTTACTGGAGGATGGGATGGGAACAATGTAGGGCCAGGCTGAGATATGGGAGACTTTCTCAGTACATTCTCCCATCTAATTTTAAGGTTCCTGTCTATTTTTGCTGGAAGCTGCTCTCATGGCTCTCTGGTCGGATGTGCCTGTGGAGTGCTCAAGTCCATACATACAGCAGTCTTGGTAGGAGAAGTTACTGCCATTGGGCATGAGTATCCGTACCTTATACTGCATGTTGTAGCAGAAGCTCTTGTAAAATTGATTTATATACTACTGCTATTGTGGTCACGGAGGAGATGATGTGGAGCTCATGCTCGGGAAGGTGTTTGACACTGTCTATCAGAGAGTCCTGGGAAATGGTCTTTTAGCAGCCCCGGCCTGCTCTGCTCATGATACTGCTGGCAAATGTACCTGCAAGAGCTAGCGTAGATCATTTTCTACAGGAAGTAGTCAATGGCAAACTGCACCAGTGGTATGTGCAGCCCAGAGAGCTTACTGATTTACCAGCCTATCTGGTCCAATCAGTGTAAAAGGGCAGCTGGTAGCATTTGATCTCAGAATGATTGACACTACAGCATCCTTCCTTCTCCCCCCACAGTAGGTCCCCTGCAGCTACAACCAGCTAGTGACTCCCACATTAGTTTAGATCACAGTTGCACTACTATGATCACTAAGGACCCTGCCAGGAAGCACAGCAGCATCATCTCCGCTCAGGGACCATGGAGCTTGCTTGCTCTTGTTATGACCAAATGGAGGCAAAATGGGGGGACATCATAGCAGGGCTGAGGCTGGGAGGAAACAGTCGGGCGAGGATGTATCGATTGAGAGGGATTGAACTAGATCCGCTTAATTGCATGGTGTGTGTATGAGATGGATAGATATAGAGATATAGATGGATAGAGATAGATGTATAGATATATATCTAACTATATATCTATCTCTCTATCCATCTATATCTAACTATATATCTATCACAGAGGGAAAGCGCAAACATGAGAATAGTAAAAAAACAAAAAAAAACAAAAATACAATGTTTAATAAAATCTGCTCACATACATCAAAGTTAGAAGTTTCACGTGTGATCTGGTAGGTCTGTAAACTTACCCCTTGATGAAGTCTCTGATGAAACTAGTTGGGCGTGGCCAGGAACTGAGACTGTGGAACAGTCATCTGTCTACTTCGAGGCAGTGCCGTGTGCGGCTGGTCACTGAGTACGAAAGATGTCCTTTAAGTTTGCAGACCTACCAGATCACACGTGAAACTTCTAACTTTGATGTATGTGAGCAGATTTTATTAAATATTGTGTTTTTTTTTTTTTTTTACTATTCTCATGTTTGCACTTTCCCTCTGTTATTGCATTCTATTCTGTGTATACCTTCCTCAAGCATAAGGAGGACTGGGATTAAGCAGCAATACATCTTAACTGAAAAAGAAAAAAAGTCTGGATTTTACAGGACACCATTGCGCAGAGTGTGGACATTTGTGTGTGTATAGTTATAGTGCATCCGGAAAGTATTCACAACGCTTCACTTTTTCCACATTTTGTTATGTTACAGCCTTATTCCAAAATGGAATAAATTCATTTTTGTCCTCAAAATTCTATACACAATACCCCATAATGACAATGTGTAAAGTTTCTTTGTGATTGGACTTCATGCTTGGTTCATGCTCTGTCTGTCTGTCTGCCTCTCTATCTTTCAGACAATAATGTGAGCAGGGTTTCTGTCATTGCTTGCTTTTTTATTATGATAGCATTGTGTGATCTGTTTTACTATATTTATTGCATAATCCTCTCTGCAGATAAAATTAAACAGATCATCTGTGTGATTTCCCGTACATATGAGATCCATGATTTTTCTCTAATTTGATTTGCATAGCTGCTTATCAAAATTGTTAGGATAGGTACCAGTATCTAATTTGTATGCTCCCACAATTAGTACGTTACGATCTGTCATATTTGTATGTCATTAAGACACACAGGAGAGCTATTCAAAACCATTTTGATTGTGGCTTCACTAGATAATTTTACTCCTAAACTCCTCAGAGTGCAACACAATTATATACTTTGTATCAGTGGTCGGGGAACAGGGGTAAATTACCCCACATGGGGTAAAAATGAAATTCCTGGGGGTAATGGACAGACAACCGGGCATGCATATGAATCATTCTATAATCTAGAATGATTCATATGCATTGCTGGCTGTGCCGCAGGGAGGCTCTAAGCCGGACGCCCACTGAGATGTTATTACCAGTGGGCACCCGGCTCCTTCCCTGCAGCGCCGCATTAGCCAGAGGCTGGAGTTCTCTTCTGAACTCCAGCTTCCGCCTCTCTCCATGCGCACTATGGGAGAGATGTCACGATGTCTCTCCCATAGTTCCGAGGAGCAGCCGGGCGGGCAGGACGGCGGCGGATGCAGGAGCAGGGATTAAGGTAAGTGTTTTGTTTTTTTTTGTACAAACTGCACTACAGGGGCATTATATGGGGGCACTACTACAGGGGCATTATATGGGGGCACTATAGGATTTCCTTCCTTTCAAATCAAGGGGGTGTATCTAAATATATTTTGGGGTAAAAGGTAAAGTTCCCTGACCCCTGCTTTGTATGATGGATCTTCTGAAGCCCTGCAATTACAACTTAATATTAGCAAATGTGAAAACACCAAATTCATTAGAGAAGAAGAAAAGCAGCTACTGCTATCTGTATAAAGCTGTGAAACATTTTTACTACAACTAAATTGTATGGAGAGCTATTGAAAATGCATGGTGATCATGCTTGGACAAAGGAGTGGCTGCTGCAAAGGGAGACTGCCTCTCACATGCCACTGCTTATGGAAATTCGGGAGAACAATCCGGATGACTACCGCAATTTCTTGCGCATGGATGATGCCACCTTAACAGGAGTTGCTGTATCTGGTGACTCCCTACTTCCAGAGACAGAATACGAAGTTTAGGAGGGCCATTTCTGCTGAGGCTGGTGGCTACTGGCAAGTCCCTTGCTGATCTGAAGTTTGGCTCCCTCATCTCCCCTCAAGCTTTGGGCCTCATCATCCCAGAGACCTGCAAAGCCACCATTACTGTCCTGCAGCAGCAGTACTTTAAGGTAAGAAAAAACGCCACTTTTTTTTTGTGCAAGACATTTTTTTTATTAAAAGTATAAACTTTGCACCGTTTAGGGAGGACGGGAGTTTTTTTTTTTCTTTCAAAATAAGCATTATCAAGTGCAAAAAACTATTAAAGAAGTAGATATACAGTATAAATAACCATATTAATAGTAATATTACTGTATCTTAACTGCAAATCTAAAACTTGTTTTGCCCAAAAACAATATGGACTAAAAAAATATAAAATGTTTTACAAATGCACATTAGAAATAGACAAATATGTGCACATGACAGTGGATATAAATGTAAACGTCCTTAACTTATAGCATCATTTATCAAGTTTTATCATACCCATTAATTTTGGTGGGCTATGATATATGTTTCTCCAATCAGACCTTATGGCACGTGTTTATTGACATTAGTCAAATGATTGTCAGGATCACTATATATCATAGAGCATTATTGGGTTTGATAAAACAATGTTGATAAGTGGGTTCTATTTGAAAAAACCTACAAATTATAAAAATGCAGGTTCTCCTGTGTTGTATCCTCACATTGCGGAATATATGCCGCTTGAACTGGTGGATGGGGGATAGGAGGGTGGGGGATGAGGAAAAGATAGGGTGGGAGCCATCATGTGTTTAGTGGTGACTGGATGGGGTTGTGGCTCTACTATTGTGCAGACTGTCAGTTGGCCTCCTAGATCTCATACAACCAGGTCATAGACCAATCGCCATGCTGCGCATCCTACACACTAAGTGGGAGCTGAAAATTTCCCATTGATCTGATGGGGATTGCAGCACTTTTTTCTGCTTGATTGATAACATTTTCAGTCCTACTAGTAGGTAGCCCTTTCCTTTTTGACAGATTCTATTTATTAATTAACAGTTTCTTATATAGCGCAGCATATTCCGTTGCGCTTTACAATTGGAAACATTTATAGAACAAAACCGGGTAATAACAGATCTATAGGTAGGAAGGCCCTGCTTGCAAGCTTACAATCTATTCTACCGCTGTTTCTTGATGGGCAGCAGGGGTTGAGCGGTACTGTCGCCTTCACTTTTGGCTATCTGGCTTTGTTCAGTGGCGGTATCATAGGCCAGGTCAGGGGTTGAAGTCTGTAAAATAATAAAGTTTCTAATGTAAAGGTCATGCATTTACAATTCTTTTTTTTTCTAGTTCCCTACAACCATGGAAGAATTGAAAAGTATGGCTGAGGTATTTGAAAGATGCTGGAACTTCCCTAACTGCAGGGGAGCGATAGATGGCAAACGTGCGCATAACTCCTGCCAACAGTGGATCCTATTACTATAATTACAAGGAATTCTTCAGTATTGGTATTATGGCCGTGGTCAATGCTAACTACGAATTCATATTTGTGGGTTGTTGAAGCAGACAGTCTTCAAAGAGAAGCTCATCACTGAACCCTTAATTTGCCACCTGTTGAGGAACCAAGCACAGGCTTAATTTTGTGTTTATTAGATAAATATGTGCTGCGCTCAGCTATTGGATGTTGGGATGTGGTGAATTGTTGATTGAGTGATCAATCCTGTTCATATAAATTTTCATATATGGGTATTATAGGAACAATAAGTCCATTGTAAATAAAATATGCGTCTTGTTGCGGCCGTGATACCAGCGCCTTCCTTGCAGTGCACTTCCGGGTTCGTGCGTCACGTGACTGTGGCTTTGTCTCACTCTGCAGTACGTGTTCCTCTCTGGTTGCTTTTACAGTAGTTTTAGATGACTCTGAGTGATCACTATAATCCTCCGATGTGTTTCAGCCTCTTAGAGGCCTTCCTCTGGGAGTGCTGTTTGTGTCCATGTATTGGAATAGGTCTCATATAGATCCGTGGTCACTATCTGATAGGTCCAAAGTTGTTTTGGATGATTTGATTGGCTGTTCAATGCTGCAGTCCTGATTGGTTCTAAATGTTGTCACTCACAACACGGGTGCTAAATGCTTTTAGTCCGTGTGTCCACCGTTTTGTTGCATTCTGATATCGTTCTTAAGGAATTAATCCATAGTGAGCAATGTTAATTGTACATGTGGAATTGTTAGTTTTATTGACGCTTAACCATGCTATAATAAGCTGAGTGTTGCCAAATTCCTATATAAGCTACATAATGTTTACACCTATGTAAAATGTGAATTAGAGCCTATATATACATATGCCTGCACTGCTCCCCCACCTCTGGAATGCTTTCCCTCTCCCCATCAGACTCTCCACCTCTACAATCATTGAAACGGGCTCTCAAGACCCACTACTTCATCAAAGCCTTCCAGCTGTCATCCTAACTCGTTGCTACATTCTCCTTCCTCCCCGTCTACCTCATCTGTGTCACACCTGTTTGTCTGCCCCTCCCTTTTAGATTGTAAGCTCATACGAGCAGGGCCTGCTACTCTCTTGTGCTTCTCCTTACTTTACTTTCATTTACTTTTTACGCACCACTAGGGCATCTAACACTTGGTTGCTTATGCTCGGCTGCTTATGTGGGCGTTATGGTTGCTAATGTAGCTATGTATATTATCCATGTCCTTGTCCTGTATTGTATTGTATTTTTCTGTAAGTCACTGGTCACCTATTTGTTTATGTACTTTGTAGGCGCTGCTGAACACTTGTGGCGCCATATAATTAAATGATGATATCATCTAGCCTCACATACATATTAAATGAATCATATATACGAGGGTTGTTCAGAAAGTAATGCCTAAATGCTCATAACTCTGAAATAATATGCAACATTTATTTGAAACTTTGTCAGTTTGTAGTTTAATATGTCTGCTAACTATATATGTAGTTTTGTTTAGGTAGTGCAAGAAATACCATGGAATCCAAGATGAAACAAAGAGCCGTCATTGAATTTCTGGAAAAAGAAGGCTGCAGTGCTACAGAAATCCACAGAAGACTGAAAAAAGTGTATAGTGAGCGTACTATTGACTATAGCAATGTCAGAAGGTGGATGAAGCATTTTCAATTGGGAGAATCGTCCGTGTGCGACAAACCTCGTGGTGGCAGACCATCAACTGCAGTGACAGCAGAGAACCGACACAAAGTCGATGCCATGATTCAGAAAGACCATTGTGTGACCATCAGAGATATTAGTGGTGAACTTGAATGTAGCCATGGCACTGTAGAAACACTAATCAATGATTTGGGAAATCGTAAAGTGTGTGCTAAATGGGTTCCAAAGCAATTAACCCAGGGATCATAAGGCCCAGAGAGTTTGGAAGTGTGCATTGACCTTTTGACCAACTTTGAAGCCAACCCTGAGACATTTTTGGAAAATGTCATTCCAGGAGATGAGACTTGGGTATTGATTTATGACCCAGAAACAAAGGCCCAATCAAAGCAATGGAAACACCTAAGTTCACCTAGGCCAACATTTTTTAAATCACAGCGATCCATAAACAAAGTCATGGCCACACTCTTCTGGGATTGCCGAGGTGGTGTTCTCATCGATTACTTGGAACAAAATCAATAAACTGTGATCGATACATTATTACACTTAAGAAGCTGAAAGAAGCCATCCGCAAAAAAGGTCAACAATTCGACTGTAAAATGTAATCTTACACCACGCCAATGGCAGACCTCACACTTCGATGGCAACATCTGCGGCCATTGCCAAAATGAGGTGGGCAATAATGTCACATCCACCATACAGTCCTGATTTGGCCCCTTCTGACTTTCATCTGTTTGGCCCTCTCAAAAACCGTGGTCAACATTTTGAAGATATAGAGGTTGTTAAAAACGCCATATGTTCCTGGGTCAAACAGCAACCACTGGAATATTTCCAAAGTGGATTCACAGGTTGGGTTGAGAGGTGGAGAAAATGTTTGAGGGCAGATGGTGAATTTTTTGAGTAGAGTCATTCTGTTACTAAGACTTCAAAGTATTTTACTGCAAATTTTCAAATCTATCAACAATAAAATTTGAGTTCTGAGCATTTAGACATTACTTTTTGAACAACCCTCGTATGAATGTGTATCACTGAGTACACAAACCTATCAATGAACTGTCTGCATATGTATATGCTTATACAAATTTATCCTTGTGTATTGCCTGGTTTTACTGTAATATCAATCTCCTGGTATTGTAAAATGGGATATCAAGTGTACCAGCTATATACCATTTAGGATACCTTCTTAATAGTTGAGATGTATGTTTGTTAGGTGTCCTTCTAAATAGTTAAGGTGTGTGCTTTTTTGGATGTTAAGGCACTTCTGCAGAAAAAAATACTAGTTGTATAAGGGTGGGTGGTGCATAACGTTAAGGGGCATATTCAATTAGGTGTGAAAAGTCAAACTTTTCGCCTGGCGTGGTTTTCGCTGTCATCGCTGGTTTTTCATGCAGAAAAGTATCGCGCACACGCCTCCTATTATCCCCGTATTTAATTAGAAATCGGTGAAAACGGCACCTGGCGAATTCAGAGCTATTAAAAAGTACTGTTAAAAATGGGGAAAACAAAATGTACCCCCGGAAAAGCTGCACTAACACGGGATCACTATAGGGGTGTTCAAGTACCCCTAATAAAGCTAATCTGGATTTTTTCTACATCGGGGTCCATAGGATATCCACAGGATACCTTGGGGGGTATAGGCGATGGTGGCAGACATCCAGGCACCACAGAGTTAAAAACTTCTCCATCCTCCCAGGATGCACTGGGGTCCCTCTCCTATACCCCGCCCCCGAGCCTCAGGCACTCAGTTTTCGTCGGTGTCTGGCCGAAGTCTGATGCACTGTACATAGTGGGGGGGTCTGCAGGCCCCTGAAGTTCTTCAATGCAGCTGTGGCTGCACATCTAACGAGCAGACAACATGGACAGTCTGTACTGACGTCCATGTCGTCGCTCCTACACCCCGCTGGTACCAGAACGCCGGTACTGATCCAGTGATGCTGGTGGGTGACTGGGGTCACAGCTAGCGATGGCCCTGGTTGCCCGGACTGTGGCCGGATTTACGGGGGTTCAGGTAAGCGGCAAGGTCCCGCGGTGGGTCCCAGCCGAATAGCACAGTCCTTAGTCCCCAGGCGGGGGGCTCCCTGGGGACTGGCTGCAGTGTGGAACCAGGCTACTGATCCCTGTGCTTTCCGCTACCCCCTGGGACTGAGGACTGGACAGAAACAGTAAATGTCCAGCTTCCCAGGGGTTAAATGCATGCCAGGGGAGCGCGCTTTCGCTGCTAAGCAGCCTGCGCCTCCCCCGCTGCACACCACCTCTCCACAAGGTGGTTAGGCATCTGCATGCGCTCCGTCCCCGGACCAGCCCTCCCTCTGCTCCTCGGTGGCCATTTTAATACATGTGGCAAACACTGCTGGAAGCTGTTAACGCGGGCATCATGGTCTGGGTCCCCCTGCATACCTCTCCTCCGGTGCAAGGTCAGTGTAATGCAGCGCTGTTTCCTACCAGGCTGAGGTCTGGTTAGTTGTGGCACGGCCGATTTCTGTCACTACACCTGTGCAGGAGCTACCATGGGCTTGTTTTGTTGCGGCACTTACTAACCTGGTGGGCCAGTTAACGACAACCCCTGTGTGTCGCCAGATGGGGGTCTCACAGCAGTCTATGGTGTCGTCCCCTATGCAGGGGTTTCCTAAACAGTTAATCGTACCTCAGAGTTTCCTGTTGTCGCCCCCTCAGGTCATCCATGAACCTGCGTGGGCTAATTCACTGTCTACCTCAGTACAACAGCTGTCAGAGGTGTTACAGGGCGAGTCGTCTGTGCGGGCGCAGAAGCGTCTGCTGCAACCTCATCAAGATCAGGATGCTGTGACGACAGATGATGGCTCATACATGCGGTGCGCACGGCCTTGGTTATTGAGCATGGCGCTCCTCCTGTAGCTAAATCAAAATATGCCTTTTTCAAGGATATTAAAAGTGATACTACAGTGTTTCCTCTATCTGATCAGCTAGTGGATCATTTAGAGGAGCCGTGGAAAACGCCGGGTAAGCGTTACCAGCCCCCTAGACGGTTTGCGGTGGCATACCCTTTTGCAGATAATTATTTTGCAAAATGTAACAAGTGGATTTACACGTCCAGTAAAGAGTGCTACGTTGCCTATGCCCTCTATGTCCTCCTTAAAGGATCCAACGGATCGCAGGGTAGAAAAATATTAACTTGCAGGTGTTGTGTCCAGGCCGGCTTTGGCCGTGTGCTGGGTGGCAAGAGCTATGGAGCACTGGGCTGATACCTTGGAGGCATCCCTGCACCCAGACTCGTCACCTGAACAGGTGGAGTTGGTGGGTAATTTAAGAGACTCAGCTACTTACATTAATGAGGCAGCTTTAGATATGGGCCTCATGGTGTCCAAGATCTCCTCGGCAGCAGTGGACCACTTCCAGTTTCAGGCTCTGCCCTTCGGTTTGGCTACAGCACCTCGGGTGTTCACCAAAGTTATGGCCGTTATGGCAGCCTACCTGCGGTTGCAGGGAGTCCGCCTGTTACCTTATCTGGACGATCTCCTGTTACTGGCGGAGTCCTCAGAGAAACATCAGCGCCATCTGCAACTAACAGTCTCTGTATTGCAGTCTCGCGGCTGGCTTATAAATTGGTCCTCCCTGGTACCATCTCAGAGGATGCTCCATCTAGGAGCTCTGTTGGATTCCCAACATCAGAGGATCTTGGTGACAGGAGAAAAGATCGCTGCGTTACAGGCAAAGGTCCGTCTTTGCCTGCAGTGTCGCCGGGTGTCTATTCACCCGGCAATGAGGTTACTGGGACCCATGGTATCCATGTTCGACATGGTGGTGGTTGACCAGTTTTACTCGAGACCTCTGCAGAATCTGTTCCTCTCCAGATGGAATGGGTCGCCCCAAAAGATAAAGACACAGACTATGGTGCTTTCCCCGGAGGTGCGATTATCTCTGGCCTGGTGGCTACAGACTGTTCACCTGAACAAGGGGCGCCCCTTTTGGATCGCAGACTGGGCCCTTCTGACGACGAATGCCAGTCTCCGGGGCTGGGGAGCGGTGATGGGTCCACACTTCTTTCAGGGAAGGTGGACATCGATAGAAGCTGCTCTTCCAATAAACATATTGGGACTGCGGGCAGTATTCAAGGCTCTCCAGCAAGCAAGACAGGTCTTGCAGGGAAAACCTTTGCAGGTACAGTCGGACAACGCCACCACGGTGGCATACATAAACCGCCAAGGAGGGACTCGCAGTCAGGCGGCTCTGACAGAGGTGTCCCGCATTCTAGTTTGGGCGGAAAAGCATCTCACCGCAATATCAGCAGTGTTCTTACCAGGAGTTCTCCACTGGGAAGCAGCCTTTCTCAGCAGTCAAGACGTGCATCCAGGAGATTGGTCTCTTCACCAGGAAGTGTGTCAGCTACTGGTGAACAAGTGAGGCCTTCCAGAGATAGATCTCCATGGCCTCACGACACGAAAACAAACTGCCGATGTTTGGGTCAAGAACAAGAGACGCAAAGGCTTGTCTAGTGGCTGCTCTGGCGGTCAAGTGGACCTTCCAGTATGCGTACCTCTTCCCTCCGTTCTCCCTTTTTCCTCGAGTGATACGCAAATTCATGCAAGAAGGCGGCATGCTACTGCTGATTGATCCAGCGTGGCCCAGGCGGCACTGGTACACGGATCTTCAGGGTCTCTCAGTGGACACTCCGCTGTTGTTGCCTCAACGTCAGGACCTGCTGTCTCAGGGTCCTTGCCTTCATCCGGACCTGAGTCGGCTGTCTTTGACGGCAGGGCTATTGAGACTGCCCTCTTGAGGTCCAGAAGTTTCTCCAGCTCTGTGGTCAACACCATGCTGAGAACTTCGAAGCCTTCATCTGCCAACATCTACCATAGAGTGTGGCGGGCTTTCTTCCAGTGGTGTCACACTAGAGGTTATGCTCCTCAGGTGTTCAGATTGTCCAGGGTTCTGGCCATCCTACAGGTGGGTTTAGACCAGGGTCTTCGCCTAGCTTCCCTGAAGGTACAGGTGTCTGCACTTTCAGTGTGGTTTAATCGTAGGATTGTTATGCTTCCTAATGTCCGCACCTTTATGCAAGGGGTGCTTCTTATTCAGCCTCCCTTTGTTCCACCTGTGGCACCATGGGATCTGGCTGTGGTCTTGAAGACTCTTCAAGGACCGCCATTTGAACCACTGGGCTCAGTGGATTTGAAATGGATACCCATTCAGACTGTATTCCTTCTGCCTATTTCTTCGGCCAGAAGGGTTTCAGAATTGGGAGCTCTCTCATGCAGACCTCCATTTCTAATTTTTCATAGACACAGGGCTGTGCTGCGCACTCGTCCTGGGTTTCTTCCAAAGGTGGTATCTAGTTTCCATATCAACGAGGAAATTATTGTACCATAGTTTACTTCACTGGACCTTTCGGTTGGTGAGGCCACCTTAGCTGTGGTGCGGGTTTTGAAAATCTATGTGGACCGCACTTCTGTCTATAGGAAGTCAGACTCTTTGTTTGTCCTTTATGGCTTCCATAAAAGAGGTTGGCCTGCCACTAAACAAACATTGGCAGGATGGATTCGACTGGCTATCTCTGAAGCTTTTGCTCACGAGGGCCTTCCTGTTCCATCTTCTGTTAGGGCTCATTCCACTAGGTCTGTGGGTCCTTCGTGGGCAGCTCGATGTGGCGCCTCAGCTGTTCAGCTTTGCAAGGCGGCCACGTGGTCATCTGTCCATACTTTCGTACGGTATTATGCTTTTGATACCTACGCCTCTCAGGATGCTTCCTTTGGGCGACGGATTCTCCTCTCAGCACAGGAGCATCCCCACCCTTGAAGGATACTGCTTTGGGACATCCCCAAGGTATCCTGTGGATACCCTATGGACCCTGATGTAGAAAATATGAGATATGGTAAGAACTTTTGTTATCTCTATTTCTACGAAGTCCATAGGGTTCCACAGGACTCCCGCCCTGTCGCACCTGTACTGCAGATGGGCTGTGGTTCTGGTCACCGGTTTTTCCGTCTCCCTCTGGTGAGAATTTGATTCTTGTGTTTTCCAGACTTTCTTCTCTCTCTCTTTCTTTATCCTCCTCCGGCCTATGGCTTGTGACGAAACTGAGTGCCTGAGGCTCGGGGGCGGGGTATAGGAGAGGGACCCCAGTGCATCCTGGGAGGATGGAGAAGTTTTTAACTCTGGTGCCTGGATATCTGCCGCCATCGCCTATACCCCCCAAGGTATCCTGTGGAACCCTATGGACTTCGTAGAAATAGAGATAACAAAGGTAAGTTCTTACCATATCTCAGATTTTTTTTTTTGTAAATCAAAAGCTTGCTATTAGAGTCTTTGAAGATGTGGTGAAGAATGGCATTAGGCAATATTTTTACAGCAAAATAACTATTCCCAGCAAATTTGGGGTACATGAAAATGGGTGCTAGCATATTTTAAAGTTGCTAATGTGAAGTTTTAAAAATCCACCTTCCACAAGCACCTGCAATCATAAAAACACCTGGCGCATACTTGGAGACCCCCCTTGAGTCTATTTCGATAGTTTTTAGGTTTGTCCCCCAACTTTGTTTTTGTTTTTTTTTGACCCCAAAATTAAGGTAGCTTTTTTAAGGTGTCCTTAAGCATTTTTTGACAGTTTACCTTTTGGGGGCCTGTCCCAAGGGTGCAGAGTAGTTTCTGGATGTGTGCAGCCCAAAACCCCAATTCTGGACTTTTTTTCGACTGCTATTCATAGGCGAAACACTTTTGCCGGGTTCATTGCATTGACTTTCCGCACCGGAATTGAATACGGGGAGAAGTTTCCGCTGATGAAATGACATCATCGGCGAAACTTTTTCGCTGAAAACGGCTTTTCGACACTAATTGAATACGGCCCTTAGTCTGATAATTCTAAAATGGTTACAGATGCTTATTTTTGCAGACGATGGACTTAATCTCATTATCAGAATTTAGTCCTTGTGGTATGAATTATTGTGTACATCCATTTGAGTTCTACTTTGTTAATTTTCTGGATGAAGTCACCTCCCCTCCAGTTAGGTGTTATTTCTTGTATGCCTGTAAATCAGGGGTGGGCAATAAGCGGCCTTCCAGCTGTTGTTGAACTACAAATCCCAGCATGCATTGCAACAGTTTTAGCATGGTCAAAACTGTGGCAGGGCATGTTGGGATGTGTAGTTTTACAACATCTGGAGGTCTGCTTATTGCCCACCCCTACTGTAAATTGTAGGGATACTGGGTCACAGTTGTGGAAATCTTTAAAGTGTTTGGTTAGACTATGTTCTTCCGACCCTCTTTGATGATCATGGTTGTGCACAATTTTTTTCTTCAGGTCTGGTGCCTTCCTGAATACTATTATGGGTTTTGTGGGTAAGTGGTCTACTAAAACTTCATCTTCCATAAGTATGGGCCAGTGTTTACTCAGGATATGTTGTATCTATCTAGCCTCCCGTGAGTATTCTTTGATGAAGTAGATGTTTTCTTTTTGTTTCACATCTCTATCTTTGTATCTCAATAAATCCTTTCTTTGAAGTGTTCCTGCTTCTTCAAATGCTTGAGATATGAGGTTGGGTTCATATTTTTTTATCCTGAAATTGTTTGGTCAATTCTCTCCTTTGAATTTTATAATCATCTAATTTTGAGCAATTATTATTATCCTTTATTTATATGGCGCCACAAGTGTTCCGCAGCGCCTTACATAGTGCATAGAACTAATAAGTGAACAAGAAACAAGTAACTTACAGTACATTACAGTGCAGGACAAGGACACAATTTATATACATTGCTGCAATAGCGATTAAAGCACTCATAATAAGCTGCCGGGAGTTGGCAGTCACGTGTTAGGTGCCCTAATGGGGAGTAAAGAGTAGAAGAAAATGTAAAGAGAAGCACATGAGGGAAGAGGTCCCTGCTTGTGAGAGCTTACAATTTCTCCTTAATCGTATGAATTGTCCTTTGGGTATTGTCCTCAGCCAGTTTGGTTTGTGCCAACTGGTAGATAGGATAAAACTATTTACATCCACCATTTTGTGGAATGTATTTGTAAGTATTTGATTATTTTCAATGAATATATTTTAATGTAAAAATTTCTATTAGTCTTGCTGTAGTTGGCAGTGAAATGCAGGTTATCATTAATGTTAATGGATTCCAAAAAACTAGTTAATGTACTCATTTCTGTACACCAAATGAAAAATACATGGTCTGTGTATATGCCAGAGCACGAGAATTGTATCATGTGTATGAGGCTAGATATGTATATTCACATTCTACATAATGTAAACATATGTAGCTTATATAGGAATTGGGCAACACTCAATGCTGGACTTATAATAGCCTTGTTAAGTATCACTAAAACTGTAATAATTCCACATGTACAATTAACATTTCTCACTATGGATTTCTTCCTTAAGATTGATATTACTATGCATCATTATGTTCAATTATTGCACAGTATAAGAATGCAACAAAACGGTGGACACACGGACTAAATACATTTAACACCCATGTTGTGAGTGACAACATTTAGAACCAATCAGGACTGCAGCATTGAATAGCCAATCAAATCACCCAAACCAACTTTGGATCAGATAGTGACCACAGATCTATATGAGACCTATTCCAATACATGGACACACACAGCACTCCCAGAGGAAGGCCTGTAAGAGGTTGAAACATGACAGAGTAGTTTTAGATGGCTGTGTCTGAGTGATCGATGTACTCCTCCAACAGCCAACCAGAGTGGAACACGGACTGCCGAGTGAGACTGAGCCGCGGTCACGTGACACGCAAACCCAGAAGTGCACTGCAAGGAAAACACCGGGATTACTCTGTGCTGCAACAAGCTGATGAAGACACGGAAGGACAGCTGTATGAGAACCTACAGGTGAGTCTGTCAGATGAGTGGGTGTCTGGTGGTAGGTTTCTAAGAACCAAAGTTGGTAACAGTCTCCCAAGGCTGATACCGACTGTGAGACTTTAGCTTCAGGGGACACATTTACTAATGCACACCACTGATTGCGGGTCCCATGGTTAGAAAGTTTAGTCCAGAGCCCCTAATAACACTCCAGTGACCCACTCCAGACACCCAACCCCAGGAGGAACACCCCGGGCAACATTAAGCCAGGAGACCCACACCACTTTAGAAGTTCACGGACTATCTTTTTATTTCAGACAAGCGGGACGCCGCTATCTCAATCTACCATGATTATATATCTTTTAAACAGACTAAGATTACAGAAGTACAGCTATGCCAGATGACCTAGATCACCCACTGGACATGGATTGGTGGTCTGCTGTGGCAGCATCATTGTTTGTATGAACAGCCTCTGCACATGCCAAACAGGTCAGGGAGGAATACCTGACCTATTTTAATGGAGTGAGGGCAGTGCCATGGCAGGAAGACTGTATAAAATATTCTGTAGTGGCCAAAATATTAAAAAAAAATGTATGGACTATTGAACATTTTGCATGATATGTTTGCACTGTCTCTCCACTTACCATATCAATGCTGATTATACTACCACAATGTTGGAATGTGGCACTCATCTGCCCCCGCTCCAGGTGACCATGGACGCTATGACCTTCTTGTCCTTCAGAAACACAGTTCTCAAATGTTGGATCTTTTTTCGCAGCTACTCGTTAGCAGCACTGTGGTGCGTTTTGATGTATTCTGCCAAGTTCTGGAGGGCGCTGTTCATATTTTTGTTGGAATAGTCCTTTTGGATTTCTCTTTCTAAAGACACTTTTTCCCGGTACAATTCAATAAAGCTGTTTCTCTGTTCTTCTCCATGGCCATGTCTGCAAAAATATTTGAAAATAAAGACTATACTTGACGATTGAAGTGACTAAAGCTGGATTCACACTGACAGATATATTAGCCGATCAGCAATATGTCAGTGAACGACGTCGTTCAGACCTATCACGTCGGCTCTGCTACACAACCTATGGCAGGGACAGATGATGGACGTTTAGTGTGTATAAACGACCATCTGCAGATCACTCTATCTGTAGATATGTGTTGAGTGTGTACCCTGCTTAAGAGAGAGGTTGGTGGGTGTTTCCCATTAATGGGGATGAACAATAACAAGAATTTTGAGACTACTACTCATTGGCTGGCCACCCCATGTAGGAGGTGGCCATATTGGACATACGATGCGGCCCCCACTCAACGTGAGCCTTTTAAAAATATAGGTTTTTATGTTTTTTGAATAGAACTTTTAATTTAAATTTCTATGTTTGTTCTTAATTCTATTGTTTTTAATGTTACATGTGTAGTTAATATTTTTTTGTTTTTAAATGGTGTGTTGAACTCTACATATCCAAAAAGTTTACACTTGTCCTTTTTTTAAAAAAAAAACCATTAAAAATAATTTACACATGTGTTAAAATAGTGTATATTAGCCTAAGTGTTCATAAGAACATGTGTGTCAATGAGTGAGTGGTGTAATCATTAAAGCATATGTCACTTGAAACCTAGGCAACATTACACAGGGGAGTATAGGGGTGCATAGAAAGCGTGCACATCACTGGCTTACATAGGTGCACTGCAGCAGTACACATGGGAGTATAGGGGTGCAATATACGTATGCACATCACTAGGTAACACAGGTGGTCAGCAGCAGTACACATCAAACATTTGCGCTGAATGCAAGTTTATCATATATACCAGGAGGATGTAGTTAATATACCTACACCCGGCATGCTGGCTGATGAAATCACGGTGCCGGAATGCCACTTCCTGGCCAGAAGACCGGCGCCGGGAATACTGACAGTAGGTGACATGTAGACGCCGGTATCCCGACTGCCGGGATGCCGAGCGGAAGTATAGCGGGGCTGGTTAAGACTTAGCTGTGTTGTGGGGGGGAGGGGGGGGGGGTTAGGTTCAGCCATCACGGGTGGGGGGTTAGGTTTAGGCACCAAGGGGGAAGGGTTAGAATGGGATGAGGGGAGGGTTAGTGTTAGCATGCAGGAACAGTGGGTTAAGGGTAGAAGGGTGTAGGGTTACTTACCCCTCCCTTGTAGGGATCCTGAGCATCGGAATGCCACTGTCGGTATGTTGACAGCAGCCATCCCGACTGCCTGGATTTCAAACCCATTCCATACCAGGGAGGTTGACTTTGTAAGCTGAATATGCTTTTTCCTGAAATGAAATGCCAATAAATTAGCCAACTGCAAAATGGAAAAATATATGGGCACCACCGAGTAACATTGGGATCAGCAGCAATACACATGGTACAATATAGGTGCAATATAAATATACACATCACTACATAGGTGGTCAGCAGCAGTATGCATGGTAAAATATGGGTGTAATATATGCATTAGGCATGAGCGGCTCTGGTTCTCTGAGAACCGGACCCACCCGAACTTCGGAGATATGGGGCGATCCAAGGCGCCCCTTGGATTTCTCCTCCTGCCCCGGATCCCTAATCGAGGCAAAACTTCGTGATCCTCTTGTCGGATCGCGAGGTTTTGCCTCGAGCGCCCATTTTTAAAAAATCCTTTGCCTTCAGTGGGCAAAGCGCTTATTGGCTGACAGCCAATCAGCATTATGGTGCCCACTTGCATGTAGCACGGACCCGGGAGATACGTGTTGCACGCATCTGTGTGATTGACACAGAGCACGGATGGGTCAGGGAGACCATCTGTGCTGCTGTGTATTTCAGTTACACAGATGCACGCACGGACCAGGAGATCCGTGCTACTTGCATCTGTGTCATTGACACAGAGCACTGACTGGTCCGTGAGACCCGTCTGTGCTGCATCTGTAAAAAAAAAAAAATGGCGTACCAGCCCCGGGCTTTAGTGACCCAGTTCTAAGTGTGCTTAAATTCAGGGGACAAACGACGTAGGGGTCCCCCGTACTTAAGCACAGCCAGCACCGGGCTAGTCAGAACCAGCCCTGGTTGCAAAAATCCGGGGGATAAATGACGTAGGGATCCCCCATATTCTGCGGAGTCAGCACTGGGCTCTGATCCGGTCCTGGTTCTGGAAATCCAGGGAAAAATGAGTAGGGTTCCCCTGTATCTTCCAGAACCAGCACTGAACTTTATCTAGCGGGGGGGCTGATGCCACAGCCAGGGGAGCCCTTAAACCGGGCCACCCAGTCAGGCCCGCTGAGAGCCGCGGCGGGCCCCGGTAATAGGGGGCGTAGCCTAATCGCGGGAGGCGTGGCCACGCCCCCTTCCCGGAAAAAAAACAAAGATATGCGGCGCTGTGCGCTGGGGAGGGGGGCGCTCTGTGCCCCCTCAGCCCTGCTCAAAGCCAGGGGGGCGCGATCAGTGTGATCGCTCCCCCCTCAGCAGCCACGAGCAGTCTCCACTGCAGCTCAGCACACACTGTGTGCTGGGCTGCATTTGAGGGAGGGGGAGCGGCGCTGGACCCGGGCCCCCGCCGGGCCCCTCAGGAAGCCCGGCCGCCCCCCCTCTCGGCGCCCCTGCCCCCAGTTGCAGCATCAGCCCTGACCACTAGTCAGCCCAGGCCGGGGATCTCCCAATAAAGGGGTCCCTCCCTCCAGGGCACCCCAGGCCCAGGCTGATAGCCCAGCACTCTCCCCGCCGCCCCTGGTGGTGGTGGGTTGATAGTGTGGTGTAAATAAAGAATAGCAAACATTGTCTTTGCAAGTAGAACTGCAGGTCCCAGCAAGCCTGCCCCGCATGCTGGTACTTGGAGAATCACAAGTACCAGCATGCAGGGCATTAAGGGCCCACTGGTACCTGTAGGTCACCTGTAAAGAAATGTTTAAATAAACACAGGACACACACACCGTACACAGTATAAGTTTATTAAACCTAAATGCACTCACATGTACACACACATACACATACTCACCTATGTATCCCTGTAGCATCGGTCCACTTGTCCGATAAAGTATCCCTAGGGGACCTGTGAAAAAAAAAAAAAAACCTCATACTCACCGTCTTCTATACGAGGTTCTGTCCTCTTCGGTCCGAAGTAGTCATCCCCGGACTTGGCAAAAAAATAAAAAATAAATCAGCGCGGACCAACGAACTGAAGTACTGTTCTATAGAATGGTACTCCCGAATGAGAGCTTATCGGCGGGATTTCACCATGGAAACCCCGCCGCTAAGCATTCATTGGCTGAGAGAGGTCATCCCCTGTCTCTCAGCCAATGAACGGCTCCCTCCATTGTAGTCAATGGTGGGAACCGCAGGGTAAACTTTAACCCTGCGGCAGCACAGACTAGTCCCACAGACCCGTCAGTGCTCTGTGGCAATGACACAGATGCAGGTATCACGGATCTCCAGGTCCATGCGTGCATCTGTGTCATTGAAATTCACAGCAGCACAGATGGGTCTCACTGACCCGTCCGTGCTCTGTGTCCTTCACACAGATGCATGTAGCACGGATCTCCCAGGTCTGTGCTACATGTGAATGGGCACCGTAACTCTGCTTGGCTTCCTGTCTGCCACTGCAGTGCCACTCCTAGATGGGCCATGTGTTTGTGCCGCCCACTTGTGTCGCTTAGCATAGTCATCCAGCTACCTCTGTGCAACCTATTGGCCTAAATACAATATTGTGAGGTATTCAGAATAGACTGGAAATGAGTGAAAATGAGTGTTGTTGAGGTTAATCTTAGCGTAGGAAAAAAAATAAAACAAATTTTATGTGATTTTAGCTGTTTTTATGCTTTAAAAAAAAAAAAAAAAATACAGATCCAAAACCAAAACACAAAACCCGGAAGGATGGTTTTGGCAAAACCAATCCAGATCCAAAACACGAAGAAAGGACCAAAACACGAAAAGTGGCCGATGCACAACCCTAATATGCATGCACATTACTACATAGGTGGTCAGCAGCAGAATACATAGGAGAATAGAGGTGCATGCATAGACATCACATACCTGAGAGGTTGACTTTGTAAGCTGAATATGCTTCCTGAAGCGAAATGCCAATAGACCAGCCTATAGCCAACTGCAAAATGGAAAAGAATGTAAGTATGGACATCACTGGGTAACATTGGGGTCGGTAGCAGAACACATGGTAGAATAGGGGTGCAGACATGGACATCACTACATAGGTGGTCAGCAGCAGTACACATGGTAGAATAGGGGTGCAATATACACATACACATCACTACATACAGTAGGTGGTCAGCAGCTGTACATATGGTAGAATAGGGGTGCAGGCATGTACATCACTACATAAGTGGTCAGCAGCAGTACACATGGTAGAATAGGAGTGCAATATACCCATGCCCATCACTACATAGGTGGTCAGCAGCTGTACACATGGTAGAATAGGGGTGCAATATACCATTGGACATCACTACATAGGTGGTCAGCAGCAGTACACATGGTAGAATAGGGGTGCAATATACCCATGGACATCACTACATAGGTGGTCAGCAGCCGTACACATGGTAGAATAGGGGTGCAGGCATGGACTTCACTACATATATGGTCAGCAGCAATACACATGGTAGAATAGGGGTGCAGACATGGACATCACTACATAGGTGGTCAGCAGCAGTACACATGGTAGAATAGGGGTGCAATATACCCATGGACATCACTACATAGGTGGTCAGCAGCCGTACACATGGTAGAATAGGGGTGCAGGCATGGACATCACTACATATATGGTCAGCAGCAATACACATGGTAGAATAGGGGTGCAGACATGGACATCACTACATAGGTGGTCAGCAGCAGTACACATGGTAGAATAGGGGTGCAATATACACATACACATCACTACATAGGTGGTCAGCAGCCGTACACATGGTAGAATAGGGGTGCAGGCATGGACATCACTACATATATGGTCAGCAGCAATACACATGGTAGAATAGGGGTGCAGACATGGACATCACTACATAGGTGGTCAGCAGCAGTACACATGGTAGAATAGGGGTGCAATATACACATACACATCACTACATAGGTGGTCAGCAGCAATATACATGGTAGAATAGGGGTGCAGGCATGGACATTCCATACCAGAGATGTGCTAATTGGATCTGGACTGCAAAAATCAAAATGCTGCTGCTTCAGATCACTCCAATGACGATCCTGGCACATAATGGAGAAAGGGGAATTTCCAGGGAGTGCCTCAGGTGACCTCTACAGCTCCCTGGTCGAAATGTCATACCGTTCGTCGTTCAGTAGAGCATACACACGGCGTGATTTTAACTAAATCGTTAACGAGACTGTCAAATTGAGCTGCATGTAGGGGCGACCTGAAGATGTGATGGATGACTCGGCGGGAGCGTGCCTAGTGCGTATACATTTGACGATTTGTCGTTCTCATCCGTCAGAATCTGGCAATTAGTTCAAAATATTGTCTAATATGTACTCAGCTTAAGTGAGTGGTATAAGGGGATAATGCTCCATTCTGACTTCACATTCCTAATGCATTGCTTTGTCTTCATCTGGTCAAACCAGTCTTTAAAAGTTAAACATGATTCTAAGAATTTTACACACACTCATTGTATGTGGGTGAAGTTAATGTCATTTATTACTCCAATACATTTAGCTTAGCTGTTTTTCTACAATTTAGATGGCACTGCTGGCATGTTATGATGGGTAATGCTGATATGATTTGCAGATGCATTTTAGGTCATTATATGATGGTCTGAAAACACATGAATGAATGATTTGGGTAAGATTAGGGGCCTTATTTATCAACGAGTTTTATCATTCACAACAAGAGATAAAACTCATTGCTTATGATAAATGGTGCTCCAGCCAATCTGCTCCCATCTGTTCTTTTTCAAACAGATGACATTTGGGAGCTGATAGGCTGGAGCACCGTTATCATAAGCAATGAGTTTTATCGCTACTCCTAGGTCTGGTAGCCATTTTAGAGTTGAATTCAGAGCACTGGGAACTAGATACATTGTTTTTTTTTATTTTTATAATTGACAAGTCACAGTGGCTTTAAGTAAAAAAAAAAAATTGATAAAAAGGTCTTAGTCTCACGTAATTAGTTAACCTATGCGCATCGCGCATGTTTAAAGTATCTGCCGCTTTCAGAGCAAATTAAATTTTACTTCTTAAGATGCATTGATGGTACGAAAAACTGCATTACTATATCGTGCTAACGGAGGAACCCTGTGAAAAACTGTTTTATGATGTTTTTGTTCAAAACCCAATGAAAAAAAACAGCAATACTAATGATTTCAAACCTGTCACAAAACAGATGTAAAATATCTGCATCTATCTTGCAATCAGAAGTATCAAGGCTATCATTTTACTGTAACATAGATAATTCTCTCAAGGGGAAAATACTTTTTTATTAATAGGGGGAAAAATATTGTTTAATTGAATGAAATAATCATATTAAAGGGACAAAATAGTTAATTGGTGGTGAAAAATGGTTTTTATGATGGGAAACTTATTATTTTTATGATGTGGGCCAAAAAATTATAAATGTTTCCCCATCGCACACATATTTTTAAACCGTAATTAAGTGATTTAATGTTGCACCTTTATTATAATAAATAGTTTTTCTCTCAATAAGCTTAAGCAATAATTCTGACACTCCTATACTAATAAAATAGTATTTCCCCCTATAAGAGAATTCTCAATGTTACCTGCCTCCTTCTTGTGGTGTCAGTACTTCCTGCGGCCAGTATACAGATGGTCGCTGGGTCACCTGTACACACAGCTAGATGTACCGATATCTGGAGGATATATCTGCATCAGCTGTGCTACAGACCTGTTATGTCTGTGAATTATGTTGTTAGAGACCTATCTGGTGTACACACCCATCGATGCACTAGTCGAACTATATATCGCAAGTGTGTACCCAGCTTTAGAATATTGTGACCAGATAGTAGCTCCTCGCCTATCAAAACATGAAATATATATATATATATATTTCATCAGTCCTGATGAAAAGTTAAATAGATAAATTGAAACGACTCAATTGCCTGTTCCCTGGGTTTTTTTTTTTTGCAATGAAATCCTCAGAGTGCCGTCGCTTGTTTGTGAAGCTGTGATTCATTGGATGGTCCCTTGATAGGCTAAATGTCGAGTGAGATAGATATATATCTATCTAATAAAATATATTTTTATTTGCAGGTTAGCAGCGGCTCTTAAACCTGCTGCTTAGTAAATCACCAAAAAATAAGTGCGCTGTAAGTTGCTGTATATATAATTTTTAAGAAATGTAAAATGTAATTATAATACAGTATCTAATAAGTCCATGCATAATACATACAATAAAAAAACTGCTTATTTGAAACATCACCAAGAAACACTATGGTATATATACAAATACACTACTAGGATATTTTTAGAAACTGTGGCCACAGGTTGAGCGTATTATAGTGATCTTCACGTGTAGAAAAGCAATATTTCAGCTTTAGGTGATATGTCAATAGAGTTCCCACTGGGAGAAGCAGCCTTTAGTTTTTGTATTAGTCACCCAATAAGGTTAATTAGATATAGCAGAAATAAAGATAAGCAACAGTTCTCAAGGAAGGTGGTTAGTAATAACAGCAGTCATCCAGTGACAACACTAGTCATGTATGAGAGCCAAATGATTAGTGTTCGTAAGCAAGCAAGTCAGCTGTAGAGTGAGCTTAATAGCACAGTTCTCCTTCCAGATGTTAAACTTTAATGTAATAAGCAGTATATGTTACACACACCTCCTGGATATGGAATATCCAGGAAGATTTCCTGGAATTGGAATACTCCTATAGAAGATGGGTATATGTGTGTATGTATATATATATATATATATATATATATATATATATATATATATACCTATAGCAGATGGGTATATATTTCAACTCGTATGTTGATTCAATCTGTTGATGAGCTTACTGTAGGACTGGGAGATAGTCGCTCGGCGGGCCACAGCCACCCGATGGCAGTGTGCTGTGCGTTGCTGGCTGTGTCCTCTCTCCTGTGTTGTTGCTCTCAGAGAGCCGGCTTCCGGAGGTGTATGGCTCCGAGGCGGGCGCCCGGTCTCCGTTGTGTCTGGCACCTGTATAGCTTATCTTCCAAAAGGGTCTGGTCTTGGAAATCCAATCACCGTCTGCCGACACCCCAGCTCTAAATGTTCGGCACCCGCGGCATGCTTCACTGGGTAGTCGCGTCAGTGTGTGCTAGGCTGCAAGCTCCCACTAATTAAATTTGTGGTTTCTATACTTGTAAAGATAAAAACATTGATGGTCATTTGGTGTTCTGTTCTTGGGTGTGGTTTGGGTTAGGTCTAGACTAGAGAGCTCTAATGGACCTGTGATGTCACACCCACGTGACCCGGCATCAAAGGGGGAGGGGCGGGGATGCTAACGGGAGACCAAAAGTGTCCCCTCCTGGGCTCGCCACGCTTCGGGCACGGTGGCTCGCTACGCTCGCCACAAATATTTATTCTCACTCTATGCCCATGTGGATGGTAACACAGGAGCGGTCCAGCCCTCCTGCAGCGGTCACGTGGTTGATACGTCACAGAGGTCCTTTCTCCACATAGGATCTAGCATCAACCGTGTGGTTTGTGCTTGGTCAATCTGCTGGGTATAATTCTACCAGTAAACCACAGCAAAACCGCCAGAACCTCAAACCTGCCACATTTTTTCCCCTTGCTTCTCTGCCAAATACTGGGTGGATTTAATGTCCGAATCCCAAATTATGGATTGCGATCACTCCTTTTTTTTTTTTTACGAAAATATTTTCCAACTTTTATATTACACAGGGAAAACCTCGTATATAATAAGGAAAAAAAATTCAGCCCCATATATTTACCCCATTATAGGAAGGTGCTCCAACAAAACTCCTACATGGGCTTAAGAGACATTCTACATCACTTTGTTTACATGTAGATATTTCTGATTCCTGATTTTCAGACTGACTTTTTTTTTTCTTTCTTTTTAAACATTTACAGTAAACATTTGAAGAGAAGCTTGGGGGAGTAAATAGGGTTGTTTTATACATAAATCTTCCTTCACCAACCAGTTGTCATACTCAGCTTGCCTAGGCAGCTTCTCTAAAGAAAACCTCACACACTGTTTAACCCTGCCGCTAGTTCGTCATAACAGTAAGTTAAAAATAGCTTTATCATTGCTGAGGGGAAAGCCTAGGGAAAATTTTCATATTTTATGTAGTGTACATTGACTAGATTTAAAGTTGTCTTATATAAAAGCTTTATTTTTTTTGTCGTCTTTGACTATGTTCAAGCAGCACTAACCTGGCGCATGCCTTTATAAATACCAGACTCTTCAGGTAATGACCAGTCTGTATCATGATAGTACTTCAAAGGAGCATCTCTTGTGCTTCACTAGTTTTTAGTCTATTTACATTTAGAACCCTGTGATTTTCCAAATTACGGATATGGTTTCTGAGTCAAATATGTTTTTTTTTAAAAACTATTCCATTAACAGTGTAAAAAGTACAAATATGTAATAAATATTGGAATACACTAGATACATTTATAAAATATGCAGCCTAAATATCTGATGTATTCTGTGTCGTAATTGTGTAAGCAAAAACAAGATTTAGCCATATTTTAAGGATATCATAAGATTAGAGAGGGGTTGGAGCTGAGGAAGATGGGGGAAGGTGGCTGTTTCCATTAGGGTCTATGAAACATCTGCCTTTCAGTATGCTTCGTCTGGAAGTACAATGAATTATATTCACTTCTAGTAAATTTCTCTAATGTTCAGCGTTTAATATCAGGAAATGTGGCCGCAGATTCTTAGGATTAACAATACAGGTAACCATTTTTCACATATATTCAATATCTTGTATCTCACTCGTCATTATTAAAAACTAGCTGGGATACCCGGCGATGCCCAGTTTGAAGACTGGACCCTGAAGTACACCTGCAGCCTATATTTGTTTACATTGTCCTTGCCTATAACCCTATTCCATTGATCTTGAAAAGGACCCCACTGTTAGCTAAGGGGTGCGGCAGCTATGATGTCTGAGCTATCTCTCTGGCCCGCCGCTCCCCTTTGCACCCAGGACCGCACACAAGTTGTGCCGGTCCAGTCAGGACCGCCGAGGGGGGGCCCAGGTGTCAGTGGTGGTGAATTGGTGCAGGCCCCCCAGCTGATTAAAGCTTGCACACTTGCAGGCAGACGTGGAGAGACAGCGTCGCCAGTCGCGAGGCAATCAGAGCCTGTGGACCGGCAGCCAATCGGCAATGGCGGCTCCTGATTGGCTGCTAGTCCACAAGCTTAGACAAATTCAAATTGTGCCGGTGCTGTCTGTCCATGTCTGCTGCTGCCTGCCGGTGTGCCAGCTGTAATTAGATGGCGGCCCACCAAATCCACACATGCTGGCTGCTGAAGGCACACGGGGATGTGAGAGGCTGCAGGAGGGACACGGGGAGGTGAGTTGCTGGGAGGGCATAATGTGTTGGGGGCATTACTGTGTGACATAATGTTATAAGGGGCTGTACTACTATGTGGCATAATTTGTAAAGGGCATTACTGTGTAGTGTAAGAGGATTTAATGTGTGGTATATACTGTGTTGTGTAAGGGGCTTTACTGTGTGGCACAATGTATAAGGAGCACTAGTAGTGTGGCTTAACATCAATGGGCTCTGTGTGGGGACAAACAGAAAGACAGACACACGCTTTCTCGCTTATTCTATAGATGGAGAGCGTTAAATTAATAAGACCCATATTAAGAGGGATGTAATACAGGGTATATTTGCAATTAGGAAATGTTTCAATTAAATAAATTTGCTTTATTGCTTTGTCCTAAAAGGCATTTTATCTGCCAGAGTATGCCCAGCATAAGCAAAGTGAATTGAGAATGTCAGAATATTATATTTGTGTATTGGTCCATTCACTTATATTATTTTTTTTTAAATGTTAGCGTCATATGGCATTTATTTGATTTGTAGAACTTGTGTTAAATGCTTGGAAATAACGTAGAACAAGGCTTTAATTTCTGGTGTCCATAGTTATCTATTTTTTGTAAATCCCTTTTAAGCAATAAGAAATTAAAAAGGTACATCAGTCATCAAGGAGAGATAAAAAGTGAATCTACACTTACAAAAACTGTTGCACACAAGGTATAACAAGTTTGTATCAGATCTCCAGTGCTCAGATTGTGGTACACTTCGTTTGTAGGAGTACCATTTGTAAAACGTGTGATACCTCAAAAAATTTAAGGAACCTCCCAAACACAGGCATCAAGTACTTTTTCTTTTTGCCCCTCTGCAAAAGTAATTTGCAATAATGATGTAATCTGCTTATACCACATTTATTTATAGTTCTCTACATGCATTGCTTAGGGAGAGTTGTCTACTTAAAATAAACTGACCATTGCTTCTTCGGCGTTGATTTATCTTTACACATATGCTTCTACAAGGGTTCTTAAGGCACCACTTGTGTAGTGTATTGGACCTCTCACTCTATTACACATTACATGAAACCATTCCCAGTATCCTAAAGGAATAACAGATGACCTTATTTGACAGTAACCTTTTGTAAGGTTATTTCTTACTCAAGGCATTTGGCCTTTCGGACATTTTATTTTTGGTTATTTAAATATTATTTGATTCTCTTTGAAGAAAGCTAAAATAGGATCATTTATGTCCCCTCTACAGCCAGTCATGATTGCCGCTACTTGTTTCAAAATGCAAATATTCTGTGTATAACAGTTGTCTGTTCAAAGTAATATGTTTTACTGAACTACAATCTCCTGGGGTGAGCTTAATAGTACTGTGTGTTCTATGTGCTTGCTGATAAGCCAGTGGTGGGATAACGAGGGTGGAACCCCCATACTTATTTTCCCCTAGTAGTATGTAGGGCAAGCTCTCTGTTTATGAAATGGTACAATTACAAATTAAATTATTTTAAGATGACTAAAGTCTTATGAAATTACTTGCTTATTTTAAGGAAATAGAATTGTAGACCATGGTTTTGTTATGGTAGGGGTCCCAACATTTAAATATACAATTTGGGTATTGCTTTGTATCTACAGTATGGCTTCAGTGATGTTCACAAGACTTCAACTTCACATCATAAATCTAGTTGTAATAGTCAATAGAGCTCAAAGCCAGGAACTGTGACATTCATTTCTGTGGCAAAGCACCATGGACTTAACACACCTTCACTGTAAACATAAAGATGACATTCCTATACTTTTTTTTACTCATTTGTTGTCTGAAACTACAAATGTATCTAGCTCTGGATATAAGATGTTAACATACATAATATCTGTAAATGGTAATATACCTGTTTTGTTTCCTGTCTTTGTTCGGCAAGCCCATCTGTTTACTTTGCTTGCAATTTTCAGCCCAGCAAATAAGTCATGTACATTTCATAATTTTCTTAACAAGTTTCACTTTAAAAAAAAAAAAAAAAATCTGCCAGGTGCCTTCTCTTACTTCCCTACAAAGTAACTGCACTGTGATGTTGTAGTGATAGTGTATAACACAGACCTTGTATCTCCTGCTTGGTTGCCAGTGAATATAGGATGCCTGTGACTTGTTGCTGATATTAGGAAATGTTAAAGCTGCCCTTCTACTGTAAAATGTTACTAATGCAGAGAGGCAGGCTAATTTATATACCTGTTATCTAATAATAAATAGAGCACCATACGTATAGCTTCACCCCTTTTAGCACAGGTCATCTCTTAAGAACATTACACCTCCTGCCATATCAAACCCCATCTCTATCTCAGTTTTATGATTCAGTTCATTCCTGGATCTTCCCCCTCAAGCTCATTCTCTATGAACCTTCTTACACTTCAAACTTTTGATGGGTACCCACTAGGTCGTCCTGCTGACCTATCTGATAATTGTATACACTTAACAATTGTCTGCCCGATGTGTCAGGCAGGACGTTACAACTGGTCGGGCATTTCAATTTGCCCGCCCAGTTGAGCTGTCACTCACTGCCAGGTCCCTGCAGCATGTGTACGGGTGATCAAAGGGTCACCCTTACACACCAGCAGATGTATCTGCAGATATTTCAACCATCAGCTATGCTGCACAGCCGATGCGATATGTCTGTGAACATTGTTCAGACATATCGGTGGTACACACCCGACGTCGCACTAGCGATATAACGGCTTATATATCGTCAGGTGTGTACTCTGCTTTATTCATTCTCCTTAGCCAACCTCCATTGCCAACACAGTTTCCTCCTCCCATCCATTTTGTCTGCATAGTCCCCCTGCTAACATGCGCTATCATGTGTCCCCCACCATCATCATGTAATCCTAATAAATAGCCCCATCATAGTCATCATTTAGTTATAATAACTCTGATCATCTAATAATTACACCCCCAATCATCAAATTATTATAATAATTAACCTCCTTATTGCAGACGGGTTGGGTTTGGGATACCGACAGTCGGGATGCCGCTGGTTAGAATACCGACAGCGGCATCCCAACAATCAGAATGCGACACCCTTAGGTAAATAAGGTAAGACTAATCCTTACCCCTAACTCTCACTCCCCGGTGCCTAAACCATCCCCTTAGTGCCTAACCCTAACCTCCCCGCTCATTGGTGCATAAGCCTACCCTCCTCCTAACCCCAGATACTAACCTTCGTGATTCTGGTGCCGGGATCCCGACGTGTCAGCATTTCGTCACCAGTATTTCGATCATCTGCATCTCGCATGCCGGGATGCTGACTACATCCCCTTGCAGACCCGTAATCCTTTCCCGCCTGTCATTAGACCTACGCCGGGTACCCAGCATACCGATCGAAGGTAAGCCGGCCGCGGACAGGGTTAGGTTAGGGGCTTCCAGGGGGGGACTTAGGGTTAGGCACCCCCCCCCCCCGGGAGGGTTAGGTTTAGGCACTCGGGAGGGAGGTTAGGGTTAGGCACCCCTAAGGAAGGGTTAGGGGAAAAAAATAGGGTTAGCTATACTTACCTTATTAGCGATCGGGAGCTTCACCTCTGCCGGGCCTCTGCTGTCGGGATTTGAACCGCCGGCCACGCGGCCGGCGGTAATATTTACTACACCCATTACAACTGTGTTCAAAAGTCTATAAAGCTATGTAGAGGGTGAGGAAATTAAGTTAAAGTCCTTAGGGGGCTAGCAATTGTGTAGACCTGGTGTAAAATGAGTGAAAGAAAATTGTGAAACTAATATCAAAAGTAAATATGGCAGTTGTGTTCATTGTAAGGTGATTTTATGTATTACCTAGGGTTTTGAAACTTAGGCTTATCAGGAAAATGCATTGTTACAGTACATTTCATTTTTTGTCACATTTATAGTAAATGGAACTCACTTCTCAGTTCGAGAGGCCTACACTGATGAACCCTTGAAAACATACTCAAGACGTACCTGTTTACGCAAGCATTTCATTAATGCCCCTTTAGTTCCTTAAAAATACAATGCTTAGCTGTACTTCTGTTGACTTTATTTTGTATCTTGTGTTTTTAAATGCAACTGTAAAGCACTTTAAGGGGAATTCAATTGAACGTGATATTGAATAGCGCCAGGAGCAATTCATTTGGCTGCGCTGTTAACCCTGACTAGAGGATTTCTGCTTGCAGCCTCCGCTTGTGCAAGCAGATATGAGACTAAACTATTGCCGCGATGCTGGTTTCCGGGTCAGCGCATGCTCTAACAGTATTGCGTCCAGCACTTAGGTCGTAGAATGCAGCTACCACGACTAAACACCCGGCTTTGGGCGCCGTAAAAGGCATCATCTGACTTAAGTGCAGGACGCGATGGGGACAATTGAATAGTTCGGGGAACTCTGCTATTAAACATCGCGTTCAATTTGTTTTTGTTTTAAATTATGAATGTTTCTTGCTCCTTTTTAAAGCCCGTTTACAAACAGACGACCCAGGAAATACACTGGTCTATGAACACGTGAATTTTCCGGGTCTCAAGCTGGGTACACATTAAACTATTTTCTCGTTCTGATCCGTCGGGATCGGACAAATCATTGAAAATATCGTTAAGTGTGTATCCAGCTTCAGTCCTCAACCCTGGTACAGAGCAGGGCCGTGGACCTGGGACTCTATCCCGGGTCGGCTCCTTTCATACATAGTCTAGACCTGAGTTGGCGCGCATGCACTGGCAAAAAACAGGTATTTAGGCTGTCTGTGGAAGAGATATTAGTGTGTTTTTCACGTACTTTTGGCTAGTAGAAGACAAAATCTTTTTGAACCTAATGAAGGTAAAGATAAAAAATGTTCATATTTAAATCTTAAAAGCAATTAGTGTTCATTATAGCACTCTGCACCTGTCACGACCTGTGCAGTTCCTTTTTCCTGCCTGGGGTATCGCTCTCTGCTCTGGTGCTTCTAGCACACTCTGGTCTGCATCTGTTTGTTGCAACAGCTGAGTGTGCTAGAAGCAAAAGAGCAGAGAGAGACACCCCAGACAGGAAAGAGGAACTGTGACTGTGCTAATTCTAGCACCGTATATCTTATTGTCTACCCCGCTGGTTCATGCCCCTTTTATGGCTGTCTGCTTCCTGCACTGCCTCGAAGTCCACCCTTGTAATTCTGATTTTTTTATTTTTATTTCTATTTTACTAATCATTACTCTTTAAATCATTGAATGCCACAGTTGATTATCTATAAAACATGACCCAATTGTAAAGCACAATAGAATATGCTGGCGCTCTAAGTAATTGTTAATAAATGTTGATAAATAACCTGGGATTTATTTTTGTTTTTTCTAATATAGTGACGGATGTAGAACTGAAGAGGCTGAAAGATGCATTCAAACGAACATGTGGTGGTCCTTCTTATTACATGAGCCAGCAGTGTTTCATCAGGGAAGTGTTAGGTGATGGTGTTCCTCCAAAGGTTGCAGAGGTAAGAAATTGTTTTCCAATGGTAGCCATTCACATTATAGCACATATTGCTAATAAAATCACTCATTTAATATATCATTATTTTAAAAATTACAGCTCCGTATGAGTGATATGAACATTGTTGTGAATATTTTGTCCTTCTATTTTGTCCCATAGAATTTAATAATGATTTCGCAACTGCATGGTCACAACGAATATTAGATTTATGAAATACTTTTGTTTTTCACTTGCATACAAACTTATGTTTTTATGATATGTAAAGATAGACGGTTGGGAGCCGGGGGCCGCTGAGGACCACTCATGGTAAAAAAAAAATCCATTATCTTTCACATTTACTTGTGTATAAAGTATAAATAAAGAGAAAAATGTTGATGTTGGCTTAACATACAGTGACAAATACTTAGGTGTTGGTGACAACTATATAAACATATATACTAATCGGGTAATTTTCAAAGCCCTAGACTGGGTTTTACTCGACCCAGAGGCTCTCCACCTATGTGAAAACACCCAACAAAATAATCATTGTGGCACCCACATGATGTGACATGCACTCCAGCAACACTCGCATAACGTTCTACATAGAACACAATGTGTTGTGACTAGAGAATCCAATCCAGGGATCCTGGCCAGTTTCAGGTGCCCAAATTCCCTGGGAATGTTTACACCAAATCTCTTATATTAACAGGATTCTCGTAGCTTGTCCCACAGTGACTGCCTACAGTCTCAGTGATCACATTCGCGAGCGGCACAGTACTGGATGCAGCGGGTGCTTGTGGTACTCGCGCTGTCCTGCTACCACTGTCACTCATTGAAAGGGGTGGGGACGAACTTCAGCTGGCAGGAAAGGAGTGAATTTTGATCTTAGCTGTATATAAAGCACGCCACTACTGCAGTTGGCTAGATACAGAGAGAGACGGTCACTGGAGTCTCGCAGTAGACAGTAGTAGAAGGGATAGGAGGCAGACTGAGGGGAGAGTGAGAGTGTGGAGGCTCTGGGGACAGCTGTATTTGTATTCTTTGCTGTTACAGGCTTGCAGCAGCAGCAGCACCTTTTAACAGGACTCATCAGGACAGGAGTCAGGAATGGAGTTGTAAAAATAAAAATCCCACAGAGATTTCCAGAGAGACTGAGGCAGCCCTTGCATTGCCCTACCCTTGTTTTAAACAAAGAAAAAACAGCTTGCCACAAAATAATTAAATTAAATTTATGGTGCACTGTCGGAGTTGAGCGATTATCCGTAAACTGTGATTGCATATAAGAGGGACGCATGCGTCAAGTTACATTACTGTAGTCGCTCGTAGTGACTTTTCTTTTTTGCAATGTAATTGACAGGGAGCGTTTGGGGGGAGGTAATAGGGAGTGGCAGCGAAGAACACAGGCGTTTCTCAACTGTTTCAGGGACCTTTCACATCCTGCATCTGCGATCCCGTACGCAATAAATGTGGCTCCAGTGTCTCAATTCCCGCGGCCATTCTGTGGGACCATAGGCTTACTCAGGACTGCGATAATCGAATGATGTGGTTTCTTTGTATGCAGATGCTTGGTTTTGCAAAGCCGCAGGTGGGCGTCTCAATACATCTCCCGGTGGCTGCGATATTTGCATATTTTTGCATATCATCTGCATACACATTTGCAGCAGTTTATGAAATTATACATCTCATTATATTTGTATCAGATCGCAAGAATGTGTTAAATTTCTTTTCCACAGGGGACACTGGAGTCAAGACTGGGGTATAGACTGGATGCAGAGTGAAGCCGGCACTTAAAGAATTTAGAAAGTGTGACTGGCTCCCCCCCACCTCTATGCTCCTCACCTCTACAGTTTTTAGAAAAGTGCCTCGAGGGAGCTGGTCCCTGGGCAGTCTCTCAGAAAATATATATAATATTTTTTTACTTTTAATGTTTTTTTCTTACTTTCTCATTCTTCACAGGCAGACAGTTTGCCCCTGTCTGCCAGCAACGCTGGAGCCGCCGGAGGGACCCGTCGCCGCTTCTTAAGGCGTGCGCCAGGTCCCTGTCCATGACTCATCCCACAGCCAGTTTTCACAAATGCCGGTCAGTGCTTCCAGCCTTTCCCGCTAACAGGGGAAGTGCCGGTATTCAATATAGGAGCTGTCTCCATAGCCAGACAGCTCAGTGTAGAGTGCCACATTATGGGGTGAGCAGGGGACCCGTCGCAGCTTCGCGCGGCTGGGTTCGAATCCCCCACGGTCTACCATGCATCGGCGGCAATGGCGGAGTAAGTACTTACAGCCTTCCCCCGCAGCAGGGGAAGCGTTGGTTTTCAACAAGCCGTGGTTGTAGGAGCTGCCTCCGTACCCAGATAGCTCAGTGTAGGCGGACATTTCCTGAGGGGGCAGAGCTTCTCCCTGACTCGGAGAGGAGAGAGCGCGTTACTACTCCTGCGTTCTGTCACTTGCCGCCATTACAGGATCACAGCTACACAGACGCTCTGATCGTTCAGCACAGCAGCAGCTCCCTGTGACCGTTCCACAAATGATACAGCAGCACTATTCCTGCCTTGTCTACACAGAGGACAGTGAGGTATTGGGGATACTGTTTGGAAGGGAGCCTTATTGAGGATTGTCTGACACTCCTCCCCATCTATTGCTGTCATTTTCTCTCTCTCTCTCTAATATATATATATCTATCTTCCCTCTCTCCTTCTCTGTGTGTCTGAGTGTAAGTGGAATATTGCTATCTGTCACTGTACAAGTATGACAGGCAGTGGTTGTGCCTCTAAGGTTTCTCAGAAGTTGTACGCCTGTAAAAAGTGTAATTCTAAATTCATCCAGGCTCATTCAGAAGGTGCACTTTTATGTTCGTCATGTGACTCTGGGGACCCTACTCCCAGGGGGTCTACCCAGGTCCAGGAACCCTCCACTCCACTCCTTGGTCCACCCAAGCTGGGGTCATGGCGCAGTGTTCTCCCCAGGCTGTTTTTTGCGGGTGCACCACCCGGCAAGAAACAGCCTACCACCCGGCACTTTGGGAGCCTGCAAGTGGGGACAGTATCTGGAGTTGTATAAAAAGGACCAGATCCTACAGACTTTGCAGCTTTTTCATAATCGGACGACTGGGCCTCTAATAAGAAGAGTATAATTAATATATAAAATGTTAATTCAAGTTTAAATCATTATAAGGTCAGGGTTTAAAATTTTTATTATTGCTATTATTAAGGCACCCACCCGGCTACTTTTTGATGCCACCCGTCTGGAAACATTTTCTGGGGAGAACACTGTAGGTGGATCTCTCTGCAGAACTAGCAGAGTCCCGCAAAGAAAGGGAGGCTTCTTGAGAATTTGCTGAGCCGGCCTGCGCTCAGACCTTATCGCGTTCTTTGGAAAGTTTAGTTCACAGGTCCAGGTGGCTCCACCACAACCTCTGGCCAGGAAGAGAGCCGTTCCAGCGATTCTGCAGTCTGAGTCAGAGGACAACTGAGTGTCTCTAGTAGAGGAGGGAGATCTTCAGGATTCAGAGCAAGAGATGCTTCCAGAGGAGGATCCTCAGGAGTTGAAGGGTCCTCAGGGGCTAGATGCTCTCAATCTAGCGGTACGCCAGGTACTTAAGGTTTCGGATGAGGACTCCCTGGCTATGACCTCCCTTTTTGCTAAACAATGTTCTGCTATCACACTTCCTATCTCACGGGAACTCGATCAGTTTGCGTTGGCGTGGAAACATCCAGACAAGAAGCTCCAGATTTCTAAATAACTTCTTTCATCCTATTTCCTACAGGCAATAGGACTCAATGGGAATCTCCTCCACCAGTGGACTCCTCTGTATCCCGTCTCTCCAGGAAAACTACCCTCTCAGTTCCAGGAGTTATTTCCTTAAAGGAGCCTACTGACCGTAAGTTGGAAACAACATTAAAATCCATATATACCATAGCTGGGATTCTCCTTCGCCCGGCCCTTGTAGGATCCTAGGTCAATAAGGCTATTGAACAATGGACTTAAGTGTTAGCAAGAAGTTTTACGTTTGGGGACGCCGAGATCAGAGCTCCTTACTTTAGGGGAGCACATTAGAGAATCAGCAATCTATCTTGGTGAGGCTTCCAGGGATGTCTGTTTAATGGGCTCCGGGATTTCAGCTTCAGCAAACGCTGCTCGCAGGGCTCTATGGCACCGCTCCTGGCAAGCTGATGCTGAGTCAGAGAAGGCGGTGGAGGCATTGCCTTTCACCGGGGATATACTTTTTGGCCCTGAGTTGGATAAGTGGATCGCTCAGGCCACTGGAGGCAAGTCCACTTTTCTACCTTCCTCTTCCTTGCCAGCTCCGTTACCATGAAGATCTTTTTTAGGAACTTCCTTTCGGGTCCCCACGAAGTTTCGAGGTCGTGCAAGAGGTTCCTCTGCGGCTTCAAGAAGAACAAGAGGCAGAGGAAGTGCAGCTGCCCCCCTCGCCGTCAAGATAAACCTGCCGACAAGCCTGTGGCATGACGGGCTACCAGCACATTTAGGGGCTCCCATGGTGGGAGCTCTTCTTTCTCTGTTCAAGAAAGTGTGGCTTCAAACTTGTTCAGACGCCTAGGTCCGAAATCTAGTTTTACAGGGTTGCCTTTATAGATTTTGCGAGCCATCCTTCTCCTCGTTTCTTAATGACCGGGCTTCCTGCCCCGGAAATGAGGAGGCGGGTGTTACAGCAGGCTATCACAAAGCTCCTAGATTCAGAGGTAGTGGTTCCAGTTCCCAGACACCAGCGGAATCACGGCTTCTATTGTAATCTTTTCGTGGTCCCGAAGCCGGACGGCTCGGTTTGGCCTATTCTGAATCTGAAGTCATAAAAATCTTCACTTGATGATCTTCAAATTCAAGATGGAATCACTGCGCTCTGTGACAGCAAGCCTGGAACCAGGGGAATATCTGGTGTCTTTGGATATCAAAGACGCTTACTTACACATTCCCATCTGGGAGCCACATCAAATGTTTCTCAGATTTGCCATTCAGGACACACACTATCAATTTTGGGCTCTTCTGTTAGGACTATTCTCGGCCCCCAGGGTATTCACGAAGGTTATGGCCATGAAGTGGTGGCTCTTCTTTGTCTTCAAGGGGTAACTATAATCCCGTATCTGGGCGATATTCTGCTCAAGGGTCCATCACCAGCAATGGTTCTGGATCATCATTACCAGCCCTGGTAATGATGATCCAGAACCATTGCTCCCCAGCCTCTGAGACTGGCATCTGTCGTCAGAATAACCCATTCCCACAAGCTGAAACGCCTCCCAGCCAGGAGATGGTTGGACTGTAGCCACCAAAGAAGGCCTCCTCCCGATAAATGTTCTTGAACTCAGGACAGTTTAAAATGCCATGCGCAACTCCTTTCCTCTTCTGCGCAGGCTGGCCATTCGAGTTCAGTCAGACAACGCAATCGCGCAATCTTACATAAATCGACAGTGAGGAACTCGAAACCGGGGAGCCATGAGGGAAGTCTCTCTACCATTCTCCATTGGCTCTGTCAGGTGTATTCATTCCAATTGTCGACAACTGGGAATTGGATTACCTAAATCGCCCGGATCTTCATCCAGCGGAATGTGCTCTTCATCTTCAGGTTTTCCAAGAGCTGATTCAGCGATGGGGCAGGCCCTAGATCGATCTCATGGTATCCAGACACAACCATCAGTTCCCTCATTATTGCTCCCAAACCCGGGACCCGGAGGCGCTGGCAGTGGACGCGCTGACATCCCCGTGGCTGTTCCAGTTTGTTTATCTGTTCCCACCTTTTCCCCTTCTTCCTGGAGTGCTCAAGTGCATCAAACGGGAGAAGGTCAGGGTCATTCTGATAGCTCTGAACTAGCCTTGCAGGGCCTGGTTCTCAGACCGTCAAATGCTTCTCGCGGCAGATCCTTGGCCGCTGCCTCTTCGTCTGCACCTCCTTCAGCAGGGCTGCATTTGATGGCGTGACTGTTGAAACCACGCTCTTGAAATGGAAGGGTATTCCACGAGCATTAATTCCTACCATGCTCCGGGCTAGGAAGCCAATGACCTCGGCCTGTTGTTATCGGATTTGGAAGGCCTACGTGGCATGGTGTTAAAGAACGGGGTTTCATACCTCATCTTTTCGTTTTGGCCGTCTCTTGGGGTTCCTTCAATCAGGTCTGGATGCGGGCCTTCGCCTGGGATCTTTAAAGGATCAGGTTCCGGCTTTTTGCAGGGCATTCAGCCGCCTTTTGTTCCTCCTACGGCCCCCTAAGATCTTAATTTAGTTCTTTACTTCCTTCAGTCTTCCGTATTTGAACCATTGGAGACTGCTGATTTGAAATATCTTTTTTGGAAGACTTCTTTTGCTGGCTTTGGCGTCAGCTAGGAAAATCTCGAAGCTTGGAGGTCTTTCATACCACACTCCCTATCTGATTTTTCATACGGATTGGGCAGTGCTGTGTACTCGCCCTGCCTTTTTGCATAAAGTGTTTTCTTCTTTTCATATCAACCAACCTATTGTGGTTCCGGTGTTGGAGGAGGACCTTCCTTCCTCACATTCCTTGGATGTGGTTCACGCCCTAAGGATATACGTGGACCGGACTGCTCAATTGCACAATTATGATTCCTTGTTTGTTCTGTACGAAGCGGCCAAACGAGGATGGCCTGCTGCTAAATAGGTCCTGGCATGTTGGATACGGCTGACTATCAGTCAGGCTTATTTAGCGGCATCCCGGTCTCCACCTGCCTCCATCTCAATGCATCCTACGCGCTCTATCAGGGCATCTTGGGTGGCTGCCCGAGGGTTTTCTGTTTCTCAGCTTTGCCGAGCAGCCACTTGGTCGGGGACTCACACATTTGTTCGGTTCTACAGGATTGACACTTTTGTGGCTTCTGACGCTCAGTTTGGCCGTTCAGTTCTGCAGGTGTCGCAGCGCTTTCCCTCCCGTGGGGGTAGCTTTGGGACGTCCCCACAGTCTTGACTCCCGTGTCCCCTGTGGATGACTGCAAAAACAGGATTTTGGTACTCACCGTTAAATCTGATTCCACAGGGGACACTATATGCTCTCTCTGCACTGCTTCTCTGTTATTGTGGTGTGACTTGTGTTCTTACAGATTGTTCCTCTTATGTGTTTCCTCCTCTAGAGGTTCTTCCTCTGTCTCCTCTCTCCTCGGTTCTATAACTGGACTACCAAGTCCAAAGAAGGAACAACTTATTTGTCACGAACACATATGTCACGAACACATATTTTATTGCCTATGCCTATTGCCTATGAGAACAAATAAATTATATTGCAGGATAGGATGCTGGGATCCATTTATTTTCTTCACAGGTGTTATTAATTTGTAAATCCTTGTCAACTTTATCAGGCGGGGGAAAAATTATATAATTCATCTCTTCAAACTAATATATAGTTGATTTGCGTGTCTGGACCATATAACTATAGTAAACACTGTAAAGTACACACGTTTTGCATTCCTGTATTTGTCATAATTAGCCAATTACATACCTGTGATAATATGAACTGTGCAGAATTAACTGTGAATAATATATTACTGTATTGGTTCTTAAATGAATGAATATATATATGATTATTATACATACATTTTTTTTTTAAATTATGGAAATAGAAATTAGCTGGTCATATAACAGTTAATGAGCGGGTTAAAATAATATTTTTTTTTCTTACTTTCCACTGATAGCTTTGTTTTACATTTATGTAGCAATGAAAACACTTTGATTGTGGAGTTCCCTTACAGCTGTACTGCAGTGTAGAAACCATTTTTGAGCCTGATCTCTGCTCAGTAATGGATTGCCAAAGTTCGCATCCCAGAATGGGTTTGCTGGGAGCAACATACAGTACTGTATGCCAGTTATAGAATAAGAGAGTAAATTATTACTCATTTTACCTACCTGGTTGTTACTTTTAGCTCTGACCTACTATCTATGAAATAATAAGGTTGTACAGGCTGTGTCTATCACAACACTATTTGCTCTGTATATAAATGTAATCAAATGTAATGGGTATGAAATACTGGTGGCTGAGTAGTGATGAGTTGACAGGTAAATACCCTATTCCTCCCCTCTCTCCCCCCAACCCTAATGCTCCCTTAGTGGTGCCTAACCCTAACCTCCCCCCGGCGGTGCCTAACCCTAAATCCCTTTTCTCGCACCCTAAACCTAACCCTCCCGGGGTATGCCTAACCCGAATTTCCCCCCAGGGGGCCCTAAACCTGTACCCCCCCTATATCATAAGATATTCATTTGTGCTCCTAATAGGCATAAATTTATTCAGACATAACCAGTATATAGTTGCTATTTGCAGCATGTCCTCTAAGAAAAAGTGTTTTGTTGAACTTTGAAAAACATAAAATAAAAAAGTGTAAAAGGGGAAGACTACTTAAAAATTATAAAAATGGAGAGATAGCAAATTAGATATTGCATTTGAACTCCCAAGAAATGGGATTATTTTTATGTCCGTTAATAACTGGAGCACCATAGAACAGAGCTTCCCAAACTTCACTTGGGTCCAGATTTTTAAATCAAATTCAGGCACAAAAACTCAAATTGCCTGAGGTACTAAATAGGTCATCTGTTCTCATGCATGGATATCCTTAAATCCTGGAATGTAATGGCGGAGTTTGAAAACCTTTACTTAAAACGTTGTTTGAATCTAATGTAGTTTAAAAAATGTACTAATATGACATGAAATTTACAAAATGATGGTTTTTACTTATTAATGGATTCCTCGTTGACTGTGCGAGCTATTAGTGAACTGTGCTTCAATATTGGTCAGCCCATGAAATGGCTGCCTCTTCTGCTTTTGGAAATCTTTCCACTTTGGTTTCTGATAAAAGATTATGCCGTCCCCTAACTACTTGAATGGTGCATGTTCCTCCTCCCAGGAAAACTTGTGTTTGCCCATTTATTTCATTGTATGAGATTGCCTGTCTACTCTATATGTAACTTTTTATCTTGAACTTTAGATTGTACTTAAGCAGTGTTGTCATGGAGCCAAATATTTAGATAAAGACGGGTATACACGAGACTGTCTAGTGTGTACCGACCTCGCTCGCGACGGGACCCGGCGGGGTTCCGGCATCGGCAAGTCCATACCCACTTGCTGATGCTGGCAACTACGGAACGACATGGCCCCCGCTGACTGTCGCCCATCTGACCTTCATGTAGGTCCGATGGACGAGGTCACTGGACGACGCGCAGGAGCGCACATAGTCGGTTACATTGTCCTTGCACACTGGACGACTTAAAGTTGTCGTAACGATTGGTCGTTATCAGCAAATTTGCTGCTATGATAACTGAGTGCCTGAATACACTGCGCAATGTATGACTGTCTTGAAGATCAAGCATCTTGATGATCAAATCAAATGATTCAGACAGTTTATCTGCCATTTTCCACGTTGTACGATTATAATTCATGTACAGTGCCTTGCAAAAGTAGTCACCCCCCTTTGTATTTTTTATGTTTTGTTGCCTCACAAACTGGAATTAAAATGGATTGTTTGAAGGTGTGCATCATTTCATTCACAGAACATGCCTACAACTGTGAAGTTGTTATTTTTATATTGTGAATCAAACAACATTTAGGACAACATAACAGAAAACTTCAGCGTGCATAAATATTCACCCCTCTAAAGTCAGTACTTTGTCGAGCCACCTTTTGCGGCAATTACATCTGCAGGTCGCTTTGGATAAGTCTCTATGAGCGTGCCACATATTGCCCCTGGGATTTTTGCCCATTCCTCAAGGCAGAACTGCTCCATCTCCTTCATGTTGGATGGTTTCCGCTTGTGAACAGCAATCTGCAAGTCTGACCACAGATTCTCAATTGGATTGAGATCTGTGCTTTGTCTAGGCCATTCCAACACATTTAAATATTTCCCCTTAAACCACTTGAGTGTTGCTTTAGCAGTATGCTTCGGATCATTGTCCTGCTGGAAGGTGAACCTCCGTCCCAGTCTCATATCACAGGCAGACTGAAACAGGTTTTGCTCAAGAATATCCCTGTATTTAGCACCATCCATCTCTCCCTCGACTCGATCAGTTTCCCAGTTCCTGCTGCTGATAAACGTTCCCACAGCAATTTGCTGCCACCACCATGTTTTCACTGTGGGGATGGTGTTCTTGGGGTGATGGGATGTGTTGGGTTTGCGTCAGACAAAGCGTTTTCCTTGGTGGCCGAAAAGTTAACTTTTAGTCTCATCTGACCAGAGAACCTTCCTCCATACATTTGGGGAGTCGCCCACATGCCTTTTGGCAAACTCAAATTGTGTCTTCTTATTTTTATCACTAATTACTTTTTTTCTGGCCACTCTTCCATAAAGCCCAGCTCTATGGAGTGTACGGCTTATTGCGGTCACATGCACAGATACACCAGTCTCTGCTGTGGAACTATGCAGCTCCTTCAGGGTTACCTTTGGTCTCTGTAATGCCTCTCTGATTAATACCCTCCTTGCCCGGTCTGTGAGTTTTGGTGGGCGGCCCTCTCTTGGCAGGTTTGTTGTGGTATCATGTTCTTTACATTTGATGATGATGGATTTGATGGTGCTCTGGGGGGGGGGATCATCAAAGATTTGGATATTTTTTTATAACCCAACCCAGAATTATACTTCTCAACAACTTTGTCCGTGACTTGTTTGGAGAGCTCCTTGGTCTTCATGGTGTGATGCCTCTTGCTTAGTGGTGTAGCAACCTCTGGGGTCTTTCACAAAAGGTGTTTTTATACTGACAGATCATGTGACACTTAGATTTCACACAGGTGGACTTAATTTCACTAATTATGTGACTTCTGAAGGTAATTGGTTGCACCAGAACTTTTGAGGGGCTTCATAGCAAAGGGGGTACAAAGTACATATGCACATGCCAATTTTCAGAATTTTATTTATAAAGATTCTTTTTTATATATATTTTTCTCATTTCACTTCACCAAATTAGACTATTTTGTGCAGATCCCTCACATAAAATTCAGCTAAAAAAATAAATAAATTACAGGATGTAATATTACAAAAAAAGGTAAAAAGCCAGGGGGAAGGGGGGTGAATAATTTTGCAAGGCACTGTACATATACTGAACAATAATCATTCAAAACTGTTATGCATTAGCCAGATCTGAACTTAACAAATAATTCTCTGTATGCGCTCTAATTCTAAGACAGTGATTTCTTATCTCTATAGCGATAAGAGCAGCGTCTCTTCGAGACATATTGATTATATCATCCTATAACTGATAATCTGCACACGTACATGGATTCTACAGAGAATTAATAATGAACGAAGGTCACACTATCCAATTTTATCCAATGTCTATACATTTAGCATTCGTGTGCATGATGGGCAGGGCTTACAGTGATCCTTGCCAGATTCATGATCATTCACAAGAAGTATTCAAAGCCTGACCAACAACAGTTTCTTTGCAACAGTGTTCAAGAAAATTAGTTTACATTGGAAATCATTCTTGTATAGTTTTAGTCGGAACACAAAAAATAGTTGACTGTGTCAAAACTGAAAGTTCGAGACACAAGCAGCTTATATTAGAATAGGGAGTTCTACTTTTGAACAAATTTTACTTTTGATGTTTTTAGGCTGTGTTTTTGGGGATGTGGTAGGTGAAGTACAGAAAGTTGTATTGCCACTGTGCTAGAGTCTGGGGAGTTTGATTTGTAAATATGTCTGCATAAATCCGTTAAGCGTCACATATCTATATGATATTAGAATAGCATGAAATACAAAACCACATGCTTACTTAAATGAGTGTGTAGTGTAAATAACACGGATAATCTGTTAAATTACAGAGCAGAACAAATCCCCATATAAATTATTTTTGTCAGCTTGGTTTCATATTTGTGCTAAATGCATTTTCATTACTACTTATGTAATGTTGTTACAGCCCTCATTTGGACTTGAATTACGCATTACGTAAATAGTAGTGATTCTGCAGTGCCATGTTCAGGGCCGGTTCTATGGTTACGCATGGTACGCGGCCGCGTAAGGCGCCACGTAGTGAAGGGCGCCGCGGCCGCGACCATGCAGATTTCAGTGGTGCAGACTGTGTCTCTGTGACACAGTCTGCACCGCGCGTGTAGCGCTGACCGGACGGAGTTCGGTCAGCGCTACACAGTGCCAAACACACAGCCGCCGGAGCCGGCAACTGTGTGTTTCAGCAGCTGATGAGAGTCTGTCAGACTCTCATCGGCTGCTGTAGCTCCCACTGCGGGAGCCATCTTCCGGCTCCCGCAGTGGGTAATGGGAGAGACGTCGTCATGACGACGTCTCTCCCATAATGCAAAGCGGCCCTGGAGAATGGTCGGGAGTAGCGGATATCGGCGGCGGGAGCAGGAGCGGGGGGTTCAGGTAAGTGTTTTTTTTTTTGTTTTGTTTTTTATAACGTGTGTCTCTACTGGTGGGGGCTACAAGGGGGGATTACTACTGGGGGCACTTGAAGGGGGGATTACTACTGGGGGCACTTGAAGGGGGGGATTACTACTGGGGGCACTTGAAGGGGGGATTACTACTGGGGCACTTGAAGGGGTGATTACTACTGGGGGTACTTGAAGGGGGGATTACTACTGGGGCACTTGAAGGGGGGATTACTACTGGGGGTACTTGAAGGGGGGATTACTACTGGGGGCACAGGAAGGGGGGATTACTACTGGGGGCACTTGAAGGGGGGGATTACTACTGGGGACACAGGAAGGGGGATTACTACTGGGGCACAGGAAGGGGGGATTACTACTGGGGGCACTTGAAGTGGGGATTACTACTGGGGTACTTGAAGGGGGGATTACTACTGGGGGAACTTGAAGGGGGATTACAGGGGGCACTAGAAGGGAGGATTACTACTGGGGCACTTAAAGGGGGGATTACTACTGGGGGCACTAGAAGGGGGGACTACTGGGGGCACTTGAAGGGGGGATTACTATTGGGGGCACTACTACTGGGGGCACTTGAAGGGGGGCTACTACTGGGGGCACTTGAAGGGAGGATTACTACTGGGGGGGACTACTACTGGGGGCACTACATGGGGGGGAAACCTCCACTGGGGGCACAACAATGGGGGGACTACTACAAGGGGGGACTACGGGGGGCACTGTATAAGCTTACTAATGGGGGCACAAGGGGCACTGCACAGGGGGGACCACTACCGCGTGCACTGCATAGGGGGGGCGCCAAAAAACCTACTCGCTTACCAAAAAATTTGGGCTAGGGCAGGCCCTGGCCATGTTCTATGCAAGTCTTCAGTCTGTGTACTCATACTGGCAAAAGAAAATGAATTGGACAGTCGTAATATACAGTATATTGCCGTTTACCAAATACTTCGCATTTGTGTTGTATTTCTATATTAAATTTGCTATTAATACTTTTGGCTAATGTTATTACAGAGATTTATGGACAAACTCTTATTCTATATTAACATAAATTGGCATTGTCAGTATATGCTACATTAAATCTTTATTTTTTTTTGAACTGTCGCTTAGCTAACAAAATTCTAAAGCTAAATATAGCTGGATCCTAAAACTATCAGTTTAATTATGTCCTAGTGCAAATTGCTTGCAGTAAAAAGGGATGGCAACCATTGTCCTGTATCTGGCACTTTTCTTCTATTATTTAGAGAGTTAATAATAGTAAGCGGTAGATATTTAAGGTCAGAGAACTTGTCCAACAAACAATGGTGATAGAAACTCTACTTTTCTTAGTTATTGTTGGTGCATAATTATAAATGTAAGAATTGTACATCTCTACAATTAAACAGACAGAAAAATTGGATGGTTATGATGTAAAGAACTGAATGGACTATAGTGTATGAAACTATAAAGTCTGCACACACAGAAATTAGTCCTATGTTACACAGAAATATCCATGGTGACTATTCCTATACGAATAACAAAGGGTGGTTTGCCAAAATGTGTACCCATCTGGTAATAGAAAGCAAAGAGGAAAGAGCTGAGTTTCTTCAAAATAAAACTTTGACACTTTGTAGCACTCAGAATGTGTGTTATTAACACTGAATCTGCTTAGGGACAACTGTAAGACTACAAAGTTAATAGGAAGCAGGAACCTTACAGGGCTGTTTTGATATATATAACATTATTCGCGGGCCTGGTGAAGACCACGCCCCCTCTCCACATGATGTTACAAGGGGCGGCGCCACAATCACTGGTGATTAGGGCAGTTGAGTGACCATCTGAAGCATTCTAAGGATGCTACAGGCAGCACTGCTGCATAGATTCTGGCTGCAGGGAGCCATTCTAAGCACCGTGCTAGCCAGATGAGGCTAGCAGAGAAAAGCTCAGAGTGCCAGGCCAAATGACTCCGAGGGCCTTATACAGCCCCCGGGCCTGAGGTTCCCTATCCCTGACTTAAAGGAAGCAATTTAGGACAGTGCCAGCATATGTAGGACAGGATGCCTTCTGCATTGCAAATTCTCTGTCCTCTTCACTTCTAAACTCATGAGCATATTTTTACATTATGTTGTATTGATACTTCAATCTCTCCCTCTCATCATGCACTGTCCCCTCTTAATATAAACATGCCATTGTCTCCCCCATTCTTAATAAACCCACCCTTGATCCTGACACTTTCTCTAACTACCGCCCCATCTCTCTCCTCCCATTTGTCTCCAAACTCCTTGAGCTTATTGTCTACAACCACCTTACCGACTTTCTTTCCTCCCGCTCCCTGCTTGACCCATTTCAGTCAGGCTTTTGTCCTCTCCACTCAACAGAAATGGCCCTCCCTAAAGTCAGCAATGACCTCCTTTCTGCCAAATCCAAGGTTCACTACTCTCTGCTCATTCTCCTTGAGCTCTCTGCTGCTTTTGACACTGTGGACCACTAGTCTTCATAATTCTGCCCTCTTGGCTGTCGTCCTAACACTCTGTCTGTTCTTTCTCTGTCTCCTCTCATAACTACACTACCCCCAGTACCAGTAAGTGTCCGAAAGGTGCTGTTCCTGGACCGCTCTTGTTCTCCCTCTTAACAGTACATCCTTTTTAGGTGACCTCATCCACTGTTTTGTTCTCCAATATGATCTGTATGCTGACTACACTAAGATCTACCTCTTCCCCTCGACCATCACTCGTCTCACCAACTGTCTCTCTGCTACACTTTCCTGGATGTCTCAGCTCTTTCTTAAACTTAACATGTATAAGACTGAACTGATCATCTTCCTACCATCCCGTAAAACCTCACCTCCCACAATTTCATTATCTGTTGACAGCACCACCATCTTCTACTACCACTGTCTTGGAATTATCCTTGATACCTCCCTCTCCTTTAAAACCACACATTTAGTACCTTTAACAATCCTGCCATTTCCATCTCAAAATTATCTCCAGGATCAGACTTTCTCATCCAGGAGGCAACTAAGACCCTCATCCACTCACTGGTCATATCCGGTTGGACTACTGTAACCTCTTATCTGACCACCCACCACACTCCCCTTCAGTCTGTCCATCTTATTCTCCAAACTTACTGCATCTACCTTCTCTCTCCGATAAGCCCTACACTGACTACACTTCCACTTCAGAACACAATTCAAACTTCTCACACTCACATAAAAAGCCCTCAACTAATCCTCTCCTATTTACATCTCATACCTGGTCTTCCTTCTTACTCCCACCCGCCCACTTTGCTCCACAATGAATGCCGTCTGCCAACTGGTTACTACCTTCTACTCCCTCTTTTTAAGATTTTGCCTGTGCTCTTCCCTACTGCTGGAACTCTCTTCCTATCAGACTCTCCACTCTACAAATTGTCAAATGGGCTCTCAAGGCACACTTCCCTATCATACCGTTCCAGCTCTCCGCCTTACCCAATGCTCCATGTTCCTTGCTCATTGTCTTCCTATCTGTGTCATCCCGTCTGACTGTCTGCATCTTCCCTTTAGATTACATGTTTGTTATGAGCAAGAACTCCTTGAATTGTCAATATCAATATACAGTAGGTTCTACATACTCAAATGATGCTTAAAAGCTGCCTCACCACCAAATTGCTACATTTTACTCACCTACTCTAGTTCGTCTCACAGTAATAATAATAGTGATAATTGTGGCTTTTATATGCTGCAGAGGGGGAATGTGTGATTGGAAGGGCAAGTGAGAAGTCTCTGAATCATTGAGGTAGCAGCTTTAGATTGCTTCCCCCCTCCTCTCTGTCTCTTCCACACTCTCACTGACTCAACTTTCTAACACATTCACTCACTCACTCACTTCATCAAACTGTCTTGCTCTCTCACCCATACTCCCTTAAGTTTTTTTTTTTTTTTAAAGTAAATAAACTGAAAAGATTTGGCTTGTCAAACTTTAAAGATACTGTGGAACCCTGGAGAAAACTTCTGCCAGGTCATTGGGAAGGAGGTAGCGATTAGGTATTAATGCTACTTTAAATTATTGTATGTAATAGTTATAGTACAATTATGGATTCAAAAATTAGTTATGTTTTTATTTAGTGTTTTTTGTCCCTTTTAATCATCTCGTGTTCCTTTTATTTATTGCATGTACATCTTAGCATTTGGTCTAATTAGTTATTGTTCTCTGTGTTCTATTAGGTCATCTACTGCTCGTTTAGTGGAACCTCAAAAGGATTACACTTCAACAACTTAATAGTAGGACTAGTTCTTCTAACACGAGGTCGAGATGAAGAGAAGGCAAAGTGTAAGTACTTTTATTACATAAATATTGATTTCTGTCTTGCTCTGGCTTTCTACATACGATGTAGCATAATTGGAACACATTTACAGTACATGGTAGGAATATGACAAGGCATTAAATTTCATCATGTGAACAAATTGACAAATGCATACATGACTTTTTCCCACTCCTTTTATATTTACATGCTTTTATTCACACATTTCATTAAAAGGTCAGTGGAAATATAATGTGTAACATAAATTTAACAGAGTGTCGCTTGTGGGCTGCTGCAGGTAATTTACCACTGACTTTAATAGAAAGCCTTTTGGATCATTCCAGATCATGTGGCCCAATTGTGAATATCGTCCCCACCTCCTGATTGTGCACTGCGGAGTGGGTGACCATTGCACCCACGCCCACTTTGAAGGTCATAGTTTTGCTACTATTGCATACTATTATGAGCTAAGAGCTACTGTAACATATTCCCAAAGTTAGTCTGACATATATGCCAACCATCATGTAAAAGTTTATCAAAATTGGAGATGGTGAAGTGGGGATCCCTGATGCTCTTTACATGGAATGATCATTTTACAAGATTGATATGTGAATATTCTGTCCTTAATGTTTTCATGTTATGCAAAAATGCATCTCTTAAACTTTCCTCTTTATTCTTTAATACTTCTCAGACATTTTTAGCCTTTTTTCAAATGAATCCGGTAGCTTTGTTGTACGGGAGGATATGGAGGGCATGCTTTCTGTTGTTGATGGAGAAGTTCCGTTGTCCCTTAAAAAATGCTTTGCTGAGGTATGTTTCTAAAATAGTGTTTTTATCTTATGGTATATAATGTTGCATTTGAATAGTTTAGAGATCTGTACACAAATTGCTCACCATGTTGCTCAACCTATTTATTTTATTACTTTTTTTATCGCTTATCACACAGGAGGTAGCTCAGAATAGAATACATAGGGGGGTTTCTGGGACCCTCCACAGGTTGCCCCTGTGTTTCCCAACTCCATAACCCTTCGAGTGCATGTTTTCCATACTCTATGCTATAGCACAATTGTATTTATTATAGATTGACATATTTTTAAGATCCACAGGTGATACTAAAAATTTCACTTGGTTTTCTGAAGAGATCTTGAAAACATGCCATGTTAGGACTCCCTGAAGACTAGCGTTGGGAAACACTTGGTTACCTAGTTGTGCATATATGTATGACTATATGATTTGTTTGACCGCATTCTACTCCAAGGCTGCTTCTCCATCTGGCATGGGGAACCAGAGTGGTTAAGTAACAGGCATTATGTAGACTCCTATTGACGCTGTGCTGGCGCTTCAGTTATTTTCCCCGACTGCTGTTACTAGTGGGTCTGACTGATCAATTCAATTGTTGCTCAGTTCCGGCGTGAAAGCGAAACATTTCTGTTCACAGCTTCCTGAAATTGTCGAAAACTCCGTGGTTTGGGCATCTGGGACTTTAGATGGGTTTAGCTGCTTTATGCAGCTAAACGTTCCCTATTTGAACTCGATAAGCGTGATAATAAATGGCCAGCCAAAAAACAATTGATTTGCTCTGTCGGTCGCCCATTAATTAGCGTGGCAAATAAAACAATTCCCCCTATATGAGAATTTTTTGTTTCTTTAATTGCAAAGTTCATATACTCCCCAATGATCTCGGAAACCAGATAAGCCAGTTCTCATTACACCAAAAGTATTTCTTCATGGAGCCAACACAGACTGTGTAATTGTTAGCATTACTTCCTGACAGCACTGAGGTCATGGGTTTGATTCCCACTAGGGACCTAACTGTTGAGTTTGTTTATTCTCCCTGTGCTTGTGTGGGTTTCCTCCCACACTCCAAAAATATACTGGTAGGTTGCAAAAATGAGCGAATTACAGCTGAGAGCAGGGTGGAAGAAGGGGTGGCATTGCTAGCGTTTTAACGCTGCGGCAATTGCAACTTGCACCATGAACGGTATACCGTGCATTGGATCGCGTAGTGTGTACCCAACTTTAAACTTGCAGCTTTTTTATGTATGAGTCAGCTAAGTTGTCTCCTTGTTTTTACTCAATGCAGTCACCTCGGTACAATCTCTGCACTGACTGTATCTTAGACGTTTTTCATATGTAAAATTGACGCATTTCTGGTTTGGTAGAAGATTGGACAGAATAATCAACTGAATGGAATAATAAGTTGTTATTGAATTAAAAACAATTAAATCTGGAAATGTGTTATTGTACATGTGACTTTACCAAGCATTGCCAATTCCATCAATCATTTCTTATAAATAGATATCATATCATCATTTGAGTACAATGTCCCTTCAATTTTAGGAACAAGTGACTTGGCAAAATACATATGAATAAAAATAAACGTTGATCTCCTTTTTAGTTATTGTATTTGTAATATTTTAGGTAACGAGTGCTATATTCTTTATATTACAAAAAAAAGTTGAATGAACAGCAGGAACATGGATAGCAATCTACTAATTTTTTTTTTTATCTTTTTATCAGGGGGAAAAGGTGAACTATGAGAAATTTCGAAATTGGCTGCTACAAAATAAAGATGCTTTCACATTTTCTCGATGGTTGCTGTCTGGGGGAGTCTTTGTTACACTCACTGATGACAGCGACACACCCACTTTCTACCAAACATTGGCTGGAGTTACGCACTGTAAGTCCTTTTATTTTTGTTTATTTGTTGATTCATGTTCTCTTTATATTTAATGTAATCATTCAGTAACTCTTTTATATGTTTCTTTAATTGACCACAAAGACAAATTTGATCACACCTGCAGATCTTTTTTTCTTGTGTAGATTGTCCGTTACTTATGGTTGCATTGAAGTAATGGCTTGGTCGTATTCCCCAGTTGTATATACAAGGGTAGCATTCACAAACGTATTCACATTGTGATTGGAAAAAATTGACCCTAATGTGTAAACTGTCTGTATAGATGTAGATTAGTTGGCCTCTCTTTTGGCTACCCAAATTTGCCACCAAACAGATTTTCGGTAAACCCTGATCAACATCTGATAGATACCAAATTTAGTCCAAGGCGCTGCGTGCATGGGCAGCTCATCATAAATAAAGATGATCAGCAGCTCTCTCTAGAGCAAGAAAAATAAGGATGTTTCATATATTCAGGTTTTTGCTTGTGGGTTTTTCAGATCATTCTCAGTAGTTCAGGGTAAAACTTGTATTTGTTACTTAAGAGAGAATCCATGCAGTCTGTGATAATCTAACAGTGTTAACAGCAATCCTCACTGGTATCTCCTCACTCGTTCTGATTATCCAATATGTGCATGCTACTTTTCTGCTTGAAATATTAGTCTGTTGCATTCATTCATCCACATAAAACAAACAAAAAAAAAAATCACATGACTAACAATCTACGGTAATGGTGGTAGTATTGATCTTTGGCCATGAGTTTTCATTACCTAACATGCCATAAACATTTTAGCTGCCCTGTTTTGTTGCAGTTTGTGGCAGTTGTAAAAGAGTGTTTTAAAATTGTGCTCTACTCCAGGATCTGCGGTTCAGATAAGAGTTGTAAATGTGCTAAATGCTGGCCTGATGGTGATAGCCAATTTTTTTTTTCATTAAGTATTTGGCAATGTTGCCTGCTCATATAGGTCTGTTTTGTTACATAGTGTCTGATCACCTTTCTTAAATGTATGAGATTAAAAGCATTAATATTGGCTGCCTGTCTCTGCAATCACTTCTATACATTCTTAGCATACCCCCAAGCAGTCCTTATTTAGAGGAGACCTATTTTCTCATTGAAAAAAGTGGTGGCTCTTCACTACTTGGGAGTGGGGCATCACAATTTTAAGGGTCTGAAACATCACAAACTGCAAACCCAGAATGTTGGAAAGTATGTGGTTTTTTTAACACATTCAGATAATCACAATACTTAGTGATAGTGAGAGTAAAGAGTAGCGAATGTGTGCATCTGGGCTATAAGAGGGTTCACAAAAAGGCCTGTCATCAGGCCAGACCTAACAGATTTGTGCTAGTGGCAGAATTGTCACTAGTTAGTGCTTTCTTTGCCAGACTTGGAGACTTTCCAGAGCATAAAACAACTGACCAATTTTATTTTCCCTTTTAACTTTGAAAGATTATGATATTTTAAACTGCAACAGTATAACCTCCAAAAAGCCTTTAATTATTAATAGATGTAATCGAAGGTTGCACTTTGTGCACATAAAGAAAAGTAGTTTCTTTACACAAGTTAGATTTTTTTTTTCCCCTTATTAAATACTTGGTCAGAAAACAGACTCTTTAATGGACTATGTAGTTTAAGCTTAACGTTAAATGGACAATTTAGTCCTTATTTGTTTTGTGCACTATTTGTTTTATACACAGCTTAGTAGTTTTGTGACTTTTTTGTTGAAGTCAATTCCCTTACTTGCTAAAGCTGCTGCTGTTAATTTGGTAGCTTTTTTTTCTTTAAAAGCCAATGTTTTATATTGATGTACATCAAATGACGAGTATCAATTGACTAATATTCAAATAAATGTTTCCATGTCCCTAAAATGAAGTAATTTCATAGTGCACTATTGTTTGCTTAACCATAGATTTTTTGGCCTCAGTTCATATTTAATATCTTGCACCCTGCAGTATATACATGGTGCCCATAAAGCCTAGAATAATAGAAAAAATCCCTGATAGTAATTTATAGTCACCTATCTCTCTGATATATGGTAATTGTGTTTCAGTCTTTCACCCTCACTCTTATGGGGGGCATCCACTAGACTATTTTATCCCTGTCCAACCTCTTAACGATTTTCCCTTGAAGTTTCCCTTGAAATATGATCTTCCACTCTAAAAGATTTGCAAACAATTTGCAAAAGATCTAACAATAAACTATGTTGTTTTAATCTGTGATTTGAGAGCTTTCAGCTATAGTGGGCAGACAGTGGTTCATCGTTTGATCGTTCAGCGTGAACGATGTGTAAACGATGTGTAAACGATTTGTAAGCAATCAAGTGAAATTGACCTGCATGTTCAGTCGATGGAGGAGACGATCAAACGACCAGCGGGAGCGCGCATCATACATCGTTAGAAACAATTACTGCACGATTTGCAAACAATGTTTGAACGATTATCGAACTATTATCGAATGATTTTATCATTATCGTTCAATCGTTCAACTTTATCGTCTAGTGGATACCCCCCTTTACATTACCTTTTGGTTGTGTTTTTCCGCTACCAGCTCCTGTCACTTCTGCTGCAGCTTCCATCCAACACCACCTCTCTCCCCCCCTCCCCCCCCCCTGTCTCCATACCTTGACGTGAAGGGTGACTACCATACAAAAAAAATTATTGAAAAGGGTTCTGCCTAATTATAACTCATTTGAAAACGCTGCTGACAACACTAGTTTAGAGACAAATATACTACAAGGCCTATTAATTGGTGAAAAGCCTTGCGGAGATCGAGCTTCTTATCTATTCAAGATTTGCCATTCTTGTTTGCCCACACCAGCGAAAAGGTTTGCCGAGTCTAGATGGTGAACACTTTAGCAAGTATGGTGGCAGTACAAGTGCATTTGAGATCCTTCTTCTACCGTTATCTTATACTAGTCTTAAGTATAACTCAGCTGCCGCAGTGATATTTTATTATTAAATTGCAAAAGGTAACAGACTTTTCTTTATCACTATGCAGATTAATATATAGGCCCATGTGTGTTTATTTTTACACCAGGAGGCACCTAAAATGTTTTTATTTATTGGAGATATGAATTTAAATAAAATGCATGAAGTTCCTTTTTAACAATTTTCCTACCTTGTTATTTTGCTTTTAATTTTACCACAAGCTTTTTGAGAAACTGTAATGTTTGTTTAAAAATTAAGTTTCATACAGTGCTGTCCAACAGGTTTTTTTCTTGAACTCCAGACTGTATATACTATTTATATATTCTTTATTACCTGTATTTTATATAGCGCACACTTATTCCGCAGTGCTCTAGAGAGAATATTTGGCCATTCACATCAGTCCCTGCCCCAGTGGAGCTTACAGTCTATGTTCCCTATCACATGCTCACACACACACATACACACTAGGGTTAATTTTTGTTGGGAGCCAATTAACCTAAAAGTAAATTTTTGGAGTGTGGGAGAAAATCCGGAGCACCCGCAGGAAACCCACGCAAGCACAGGGAGAATATACAAACTCCACACTGCTGGGGCTGTGATGGGACTTGAGACCACAATCTCAGTGCTGCAAGGCAGTAATGCTAACCATTACACTGTCTGTGCTGCCCTATAGTGTGCTTTGATAAAAATTATTCCACAATCGCCTCTATTAATTGCACTAAATATAATCAGTATATATTCCTTTTTTCTTCTTCGTCCTTATCAAATGTATTTGAATTCTATTGGGAATGTGTCTTCAGTCTGAGTAGGACAGAATCTGCTGTATTTAATTTCTAAAAAATCTATATTTTTTAGTTTAGATTGCTGCTGATATAGGTCCTGTTTCATAGATGGACGGTATTGCACAGCCCAAAGGAAGCAGCCGTGCAATACTATCCAACGCAAATGCAGCTGGAGGTATCAGAAAGAAATAGACACCTCCTTGCTGTATCTGCGATCTGAGTGCAGCGTCCATTGACCATTATGACCGTTGGTCACGCTGGTAGCTCCTTTTCGCCAGGCTACGTAAGCTGAAATTTACTGAACCTGGGCAAACCCTGGCAGCCTGCCAGGCCAGGAAATCAGCATCCTTCAACGCAGTCCCTGGCTTCATCACTCCAAGAAAATAGGGTAACGCTGGCCAGGAACGCCCCCGCAAACACCTCAGCCTGTCAATCAGTCTGCGGCATGGAGACACTGCAAGTGAACTCGCAGATGGAGGGCTGCACATGCACAGTACAAATCCTGTGTGTATGCACAGTCCTCCCACCATAGGAGATGTATGTTAAGCATCGATTTAGGATACATCTCTGAACATGGCCCATGGCCCATTGGAAAATAAGTGCCCTTTTGCAGATTTCTGATCTGGTCAGTGAAACGAGATAGCAGTGTTTTCCAAATCATTGGGCTGAATCGGTAAACCTTCTGGTGTAGCTTAGTCTGAATCTATCCCTCATATTATCTTCTTTTCTCCCCTGTCTTTCTACGTCACACTAAGTAGATCCTTAATATGCTTACAGATTACATGCTCTGTGTGCTGTTTTTGTAGTGTGGAAGTGACCACATAATGGTGAAGGTGGTGTTCTAGTAGGTGGAAATGCTGTTGAATTTATCAACCTAATATACTTCAGTTGGTGGCACATACTAAATATATCCTCTTATTAAAATGTTTGGAGCATGGTATATCTCTACTGTTGCAAGGCAACAAGAATCGGGCCCATAGGTAGGTGAATCAATCTCCATTACATTGTCATTTCTATTATTTTGATTGCTAAATGTCACTAGTTTGTTATTCTTTGATAATCCAGGAATTGACAATTTGCCATTATTATTGAATTCAAACCTATTTTTTCCTAATGAAAACCAAAATTGCTTTTCTGGTGAGGAAATGTAAGATTTTGAGCAAATTAATTGGATTGCTCAATTCAATCTTTAAAATAAGTCATGAATGTAAAAAATGTGTGTTTTTTATTTTTTATTTAAATGATTATTATGTTTGAATTTTTAGCTAAAGCTATATATCTGCACACTTTGAAAAAAATTATACAGGAAAGTGTGTCTGGCTTATCCATTTGTCACTTTTTAATACTTTCCGTATTGAAGCCAAGTCTCCGCATTCAAAATGCAGATCATAACAGACTTTACAAGCTAAACATTGTAGAGCTGAAAGATTTTGGTGTAACAAAATTGTAAACATATTATCTTTTGTAAATAGTTTGTGCTGGAGAAAATGTTACTAAAATGAACGGGCCTGTGCACACAGTGTATGTGTTTTTTTTCCTGCTTCTGTCATCTCTCTTCAATTTTTAAAATGTTTATTTTCTTTTTAAAAAAATACATAAATCAAGCAAAAAAAAAAAAAATCAATCCTTTGATGAAATCAATAACAATGCATTGTTCTCTACGTCTATCTACTCAATTTGTGTCTCTACCCCATGTGGAAAGCCCCAAAGTTTGCACTTTAAAGTGTTTTTCTTCAGTCTCAGGAGCTGCGATGAAAAATTAAATATACCTTCTGGGGCTTACTACACTGGGTAACCCATAGATTCTGGGCACTTAACCCATAGGTTTTTTTTTTGTTATATAAATTTATATCACTAATGAATTACAAGTTTTAGTGTGATCTTGGGTCTAGTGAAAGAACGAGGAAATGTTCTTTAGCTTTATGCATCAGGTGTCCTTTGTAAATACATTTAATCACCAACACAAAATGATATAATAGTTTTGCTTTTAAATTTAGGAAGTCACTCATTTGTATTTTTAGAGCGAAGAACAACAATCGTTTTGCAATTTGTCAATGTATTTGGGTTATCTAACTCTACATGGAAGGACATCATGAAGGAACCACAATAACTTTTATTGCCAGTTTCTTCCAACAATTAAACATTGGAAATTACAAAGCAGGACAGTGCATGACTTCATCTACATTCAGTTAATAGAGAATGTAATCTTCACCTAATAATGCTAAAGCTTTACTCTGCACTCTTTAATTTCATGGCCCAATGAGCACCTATTACAAGCAGGGTATAACCTACAAAATTAAACCTATTGTTATAGTAGGCTATTTAAGATTATTGTAAAAGGTTAGTCGTTTAGCTACTGTTTCCTTGTGTCTTTTTTGTGATGTATGTTTTTTTTGCAGAATGGAGCAGTGTTCATTCTTTTATTATTCATCCCTTTGTTCTTTCAGATTAAAGTATTGTCTGTCCTTAAAACACTGCTAAACCCTTATTTGTTGTATTCCGATAGGAACCTTGAAGGTAAACTACATTTTTTAGTGTTAATCAGACAGCTGAAACTCTTCAGTGTTTATTTTCATGCGTGTCTAAAGGGCGGTGTACACGCTAGACTGTGTAGTCTGTACGACCTTGTCAGCGACGGCCCCGGCGGGGGTGCCAGCATCGGCAAGTGCATACTCACTTGCGGATGCCGGCAGCGAGGGAGCAATGGTGGGGGCAGCGGAGGTATGGCATCACTAGCGACATCCTCAGATCTTTCTAAATGTACAAAAGATCTGAGGATGCGACGGACGACCAGTGGGAGCGCGTAGTTTGGGTACACTACACGTTTTGAACGATTTGTTGTTCTGATGCGTGTAATGTCTACCCCTCTTAAGAAAGGACAAGTTAACAGTGTGTGTGTAAATGTGTCTCTATCTTTTTCTATCACTTTCATCCGATTTGGGTGCCTAGCTAGCACTTCACATGTATGTAGCTGCTCGACCAACTTAGCCAACATCAATGGATAGTGCTGAGATCCCATCCTAGCAACTTAAATTGTAGTGAAGGGGAGGGCGTGGCCTGACTAGCAAGTGGAGAGGCTGTGTTTTTTTGGAGCTCCTCAGAAGCCACTTCAAATTACCCCATTATTGCTGCCCCGGCTGTCTCAGCGGACCCCTTCATCCTTCCTGACCTCCTGCCACCCCGCTGTACCCCTACCTGAGCTCCGGGAGCGATCTCCGGCTCCAGCAGCATCGCGGCCTACATCTCCTCCAGAAGCTGGGGGCTCAATTTTGGAGCCCCGCAGGTCGGCGGCGCCGCGGCCAATTCTAATTGTCGCCGCTATCTCCCGGTCCCCCCCCCCCCTGGACTCCCCTGGCGGTGTGGGGATCTGCGGAGGGGTGTTCTATAACCCGGTGGTCCCTTAAAAGCAATCGCGTCCGGAGCCACGAATCGCGGGAGGCCGCCATCTTGAAAACGGCCCTGGAGACCGGCTTGCATTTCAGACCACGCTAGTCTGCTCACAGCATCTCCTGGTCACCTTCTCCCTGCTGTGCTATCTCCCCCCTGCCGGATCTGCTTCTCTGACCTGCTCTGCAGCGTGTGGGCCCCAGGTGACTCACCTTCTCTGCTGGACCTCCCCTTCACTGTAATTCTCTCCCCTTGTGTGCTGGCCACTTTGGATTAATAATTCTTATAACACTGGAAGTCCCTTTTGCAGTCTGTGGTCCACCAACTACATCAACCTGCACAGCGATCTAACATCAAGGGTCGCCCTCACCCCGGTTACGTCGTTTTGTTGCCTGCTACTAACCGGAAGGGTGAGTGCATTCACAATAAACTGAAAATTTGATTATATAAAACGTGGTTTTACTGGGGACGTGGCTTAGCAGGTAAGCCAAGCAGACGTGGATAAGTGCAGATTCTGACTTGCCCACGCTTTACATCACACAGACTGCACCCCTTCTTATGAAGACCACACCTGATAGAGTTCCCTAAGCCCTTTCATTCTCCGATACCGCTGGCCGGGCTGAAAAAGCTCTGAAGCAAGCACGCACATCCGACTCCAGCAGAGCCTCACTGCCGCCTATAAACCGCTCTGTGATACTGAGATAAATGTGTATACGATTTGAAGCAATGACTCCCTGAGAGTGTTGGGGCAGTGCCCTCTTGTGGTTATTTTCTAGACAAAGGCCTCACAACTCCACTCTGTGCATATTTGCAGATGTCCACTATCTTGGGTCTGTCACTGTTCAACTAGGCCCACAGAGTCCTCCCAGTCATCATACTTAACCCCTGACTACCGACCCCCTTACCACCACTATGAACAGGTCAAATACTAATTCCAGAAAACGTGTGGGTGGTGATATCTCCCAACATTTCTCTAAAGGTGACAAGTCCTCAGCGGCTGCCGACCCTCCTTCCCCCAGTGTACCCCATATAGAGGGAGAGTATACACCTTCTTCAGCTCTATCCACAAAAGAAGACATTATGGCACTGTGATCCCTTATCACAGATTTTAAAGAATCTCTAGAGTCCAAGCTGGATAAAGCAGTTTCCTCGATCAAATCAGATCTATCCTCACTTTGCACAAGAACCTCTAAATTAGAATCCCGCCAAGACACCCTTCAAAAATTCCAAAACGAGACTCATAGGGACATTGATCACATTGTCCAGGATCTCACTGATCTCCGCACCAAGAATGAGGATCTGGAGAATCGAGAAAGACAAAACAATCTCCGCATACGAAACATCCCAGAAACGGTGTCCCCGGATAATTTAGAGACTTATCTCCACAACGTGTTCTCCTTCATTCTCCCTGACCTAAGCCCTCATCAGCTGCCCCTTCAAAGAGCCAATCGAGCCCTCAGACCTAAACCAAGAGATGGTGAACCCCCAAGAGATGTAGTCATGCGCTTCCTAAGCTTTAAGAATAAAGAAAGAGTCTTGGCCCCCGACACGTGGAAAACCCAATATTCTCTATGATAACATCAAATTACAATTCTTCCAAGATCTAGCCCCCATTACAATTTTGAAAAGCAGAGAACTTCAAGATCTAACGAGGGCACTACGAGCACGGGGGATCCGTTATCGATGGGGTTTCCCCTTCAAACTAATGGTTGCCTTCAACGGTAAAACAATTATCATCAGAGACCCTAAAAAAGGCAGACTTTCTTTCCCATCTGGAAGACTCCGGCCCCCATCCAACCGCTTCAAAGGACATATAATATGATTAAGGTTACATGCTGCTTCTCCTTCCCATTTGGGTTTACCCACGATAACTGGACACTCTTCTGAGAAACATCCTACTATATAGCAGAGACTACCCTCCTCCGTCATGGGATCCTCATCTTGGCCCTGAGTCCCTACACAGATGGCCATTTCATATCCTTTTTCTCAGTCATATTACTATGCGTTATTATATTTGTAGTTGTTTCACCTGTTCTACTGTTTCATAGTAGTATGTTATGGCTATATGTTTACTTTATTTCATGTAGCTGTACCTTTAGTAGTTTATGATTCCATCGGGGCTACCGGAATGCTCTGCCCATCAGAACACCGCATTTGGGTTTCACATGAGTAATATTACCCTATTCTTTTTGTGTTCCTAGGAATATCTGGCGAAAATATTTGAACTGTTTATACATGTTATATGTTTAGTTATAATTGACTTTGTAATTGATAAGTATATCCTCATTTGGGCTTTTCTACTGTATGCTTTCTCTCCCCCCCTCTGACAACTCACATTGACATCTCTGCAATGTTTACTAGGTCTTCATTTACCTCTACTACACAACCACAAATGGAGGACCAAGGCTCTCTGACACTCTCACTTCTTTCCTCTATACATACTTTGTATTCTCCGGTATATGCAATTATCTGTTTTCTAATCTATTTTACTTAGTTACCTAAAGGTAGTTCGGATTCTTCTCCCTACTACCTTCCTGGACTGCTTAGTCCCACTCTCCGAGTGTGTTTTCCCCTGCTGGACACGGGGAATTCCCACCCGGTTCTCTCCCCCTCATCTTCCACACTTTTAACCCCTTTCCATTTCTCCTTTCTTTATTTTTCTCTCTCTATTCTCCCTCTTTCTTTATTTTCTTTTTCCCTCTGCCCCTTAGTGTAGATAATAATGTAGGTGGGAAATTCCTGACTCGCTGAATATTGCATCCCAGCCAAATGTCGCTAAATTTTGCCTCCCTTAACTCCAAGGGTTTAAGCACTCCTCAGAAGCGCTCATCGCTCTTCCGAACTATCCGAGATCTCAAGGCTGGGATTATTCTGATTCAGGAAACCCACTTTAAAGCGCAGTCACATCCCTCACTACATACTAAGAGTTTCCCCACCACATACTACTCTTCTAGTCTGTCTAAACACAATGGAGTAGCAATACTAATTAATAGCAAAATCCCCTTCTCCTTACACACAGTACATACAGACTCACACGGGAGGTATATTATTTTGACAGGCAAATTAGGCAGTTTAGAATGCACAATTGCATTCTCCCAACTCAGATCAATCATCATTCTTCAATTCCATTTTTTCTAAAATAAACAAATATAGGATAGGCAGCCTCATTGTTGGAGGAGACTTCAATGCAGTCCTTAGCCACGAGCTTGATAAAGGTCCTACCCCTACCAAAACACGACCCTGCCCAGCAACTCGCTACCTAAACAAAAACCTCCGCGAATCGGGTCTATTTGATATATGGTGGGCCCTCAATCCCTCATCCAAGGATTTTACCCTCTTCTCGATACCCCACCAGTCCTATTCGAGAATAAATCTTATTTTATGTAGCACACCAGCTAGCGAACACCTTATTGACTCCTCTATTTTGTCTAATGCTTGGTCAGACCACTCTATCGTCACCGCGTCCTTCGATTTTTTTCTTTTTGTTGTTGATGTTCCACCCTCACGACCCCCGTGGCGTTTAAATGAAACTCTGCTTACCATTCCAAAATTTCAGGAAAAGGTGAAGTCCGCCCTCGAGGACTATTTCTCTTTAAACAATGATCCTACTTGCACCCCTTTGGTGTGGGAAGCGCATAAAGCTGTTATCCGTGGGCACATCATTAGTTATGCTTCCTTTAGAAATAAAGAAAGTAGGTCCCAAATATAATCCCTGACCGCAGAGGTTCAACACCTTGAAACCGCTCATAAATGTACTCCCTCCCATTCTCTATACACCCAACTGACTTCTTCCAGGACGGCCCTCAATGCCCTTAACGCTGAAAAGACTGAGCAGGCCCTACGCTTGCTCAACCAAAAATTCTATGAAAAGAGCAACAAAGCTGACTCCCTACTAGCCAATAGATTGAAAGCTCGGAAAGCCAGGACCGCTATTCCTGTATTAAATGAGTATCGCGGCACTAGCCACTATAGTCCATCCACCATCAATTCTTTATTTAAAAATTATGAACACCTCTACAATCTCCCCCCAACAACTGACACCAACACGGACACCTCAACTGCGGACTATTTGGCCTCCTGTAATCTCCCCCAAATCGATACCGCCACCTCTTCCGTGCTAAATGACCCTATCTCTGCAGAAGAAATTGTTTCAGCTCTCAAAACACAAAAATCTTCAAAGGCACCCGGTCCTGACGGACTTCCAATGTCATACTATAAAACTTTTCAAACTTCCTTGATACCTCACCTAACTGTGGCTTTCAACTGTGTTTTAGAAGGCTCCTCATTCCACCCACACACGACTAAAGCTACCATAACCGTCATCCCGAAACCTGATAAGGATCCCCTTTTAGTGTTTAATTACCGTCCCATCTCACTACTATACTGATCTAAAGCTTTTTGCTAAGGTAATTGCAAATAGACTCAACCCCCTCCTTCCCTCATTAATCCATCCTGACCAGGTGGGCTTTGTCCCGTCCAGACAAGCACTGGACAATACTAGACGGACAATCGATCTAGTTCACTATATTAATATCCACAAACTTCCCTCTCTGGTGCTTGCTCTGGATGCGGAGAAGGCCTTTGACAGGGTCTTCTGGCCTTTTCTCTTCCAAACACTGCGCCAATTCGGGTTCCGAGGACAGTTCTTACAAGCTATCCAAGCCCTCTACACCAATCCCTCTGCTACGGTCTCAGCAGGAGGCCTGCTTTCCGACTCCTTTTCAACAACCAATGGAACCAAGCTGGGATGCCCTTTATCACCACTCATATTTGCCCTTATTATTGAACCATTGGCTACAAGCATACGGGCCAATCCCGACATTAGTCAAGGTTAAACACTCTCAATATACCCTGTCTCTATTCGCGGACGATATACCTTTTACGCGAACAAAACCACTCACTTCTCTTCCCAATTTGTTTCGAGAACTCTCTAACTCTGTAACCAGACAGGGAGTCATATATAATCATACCAAATCCGAAGCTCTTCATCTTCATCTACCTGGCAGTATGAAGTCATTATTGCAATCAAATTTTGATTTCATATGGAAAAAAGATTCTCTCAAATATCTAGGGGTATTCATTACTAAATCCTATGAATCCCTGTATAAAGCCAACTACCCTCCCCTCATCAGCTCAATCCAGAGAGACCTACAACAGTGGCAAACACATTATCTCTTATGGGTGGGCCGCATCAATGCTGTAAAAATGAACATTCTCCCCAAACTCCTATAACTATTCCAAACTCTCCCTGTTCCTATTCCTTTCCACACCCTCAACACACTTCAAACTATGCTCTGTAAATTCATCTGGAACTACCGAAAACCCCAGATTTGTCGCGTTTTACTCACCAAGCGTGCTTGGGACCGGGGCTTGGGGTTTCCCTCTCTACACCGCTACTATAATGCAATCCGGTTGAGTCAGATGACCTTCTGGCACTCAACCCGCCATGTTAAGAGATGGGTTGATCTGGAGAGCGACTTAGTGGATGTACACTCAGTCTCGTATCTACCCTGGCTGCCCCGTAAACATAGTGCTACAGTGGGAAATAGAAGAGCGGATATAGGTCTGACACTTAGTAATTGGGTCTCCCTTAATAAAAAACTGGATCTCTCTCCACACCCTTCCCCTCTAACCCCCATTTGGAATAACCCTACATTCCCCCCAAGTCTATCTCAAACAGTGGCGTGCCTCTGGATATCAGCAGGCATCACTAGGCTTCACCATGTAGTTGAGGTATCCTCCCCTAGATCTTTCTTAGATATTCAAGACAAGCATAAAATTCCTAATAAGCTCCATTATCAATATTTACAAATCCGCCACTTCGCCAGCTCAAATCCCTCCACTTGCTCCTCTCCTAATCCCACACCCATTGAGAGATTATGCATTTATAGACCTAACAACAAAGGGGCAATTTCGCACCTTTATCACTTCATACTGGCATTAAAGCCTCCTCCGCTTGAAACACACGAACAGGCTTGGGAAACGGATCTTGGCCTCTCTCTTGGGGAAGAAGCATGGGACACTATACGCTTGACCATCTCTAAATGCTCCATCAGTGTGGCCATCTGCGAGAACACATATAAGGTGTATACCAGATGGTACTTGATGCCAGAACATCTACATCAGATCTACCCCAGCACCTCTAGTTATTGCTGGAGAGGCTGCGGCCAACTTGGAACTTATTTTCATACGTGGTGGACATTCCCCTTGATTGTCCCATTCTGGAACATGGTCCGTTCCCTACTCTCCCAAATTGTTACCATTCCGACCTCTCCTACCCCAGCTACTCTTCTACTTTGTGCTCCGATCGACTCCATCCCCAACACTACAAATAAACTAATCCTTCATATCTCCTGCTCAGCCAAACTTCAAATTGCCCGTAATTGGAAAATACCACACACTCCCAGCCGCCAGGAGCTACTGAACAGAATTTGGTTCATAGCAAATATGGAATATATCGCCAGTCTACAAAACAATGCTGTCCGGAGGTTCCATGCCGTGTGGAATCCCTGGTATACCTTTCAAACTCACCTCTCCCAGGTCTTGGTTAGTTTCGGCCTGATGCTCCTCATGCAACTATACATAAATATACTGCATACTTGTGGCTCATTCTCCTATATTTCTCCCCCCCCCCCCTTTTTTTTTTTTTTTTCTTTCGCTTTTTCTGTCCCCTCTTCTAACTCACTCCTTCCCAACACTCCATTCTCTCCTCCCTCTCTTTGACCCCCTTCTCTATAGTTTTATCCCCTTCCTCCCTCTCACATAAATCCTCTCAAATTCAATTCTCTGTTAGTCCTTTTTCTAACCCACTATACCTATATTATAAACTGTTTTTGATTGTTAAATATCTTTACATTTTTTGGCCAGTGTCATCTGACTGTTTTTGATATGCTATTGAATAATTCTGTCCAATACGACAATTGTACAAATTACTGTGCTATCATTTATATTCAATAAACGAATACAAAAAAAAAATTGTAGTGAAGGGGTATGTGCACTGCGTGTGTAATTTAATTGGATTAAGTCTTGTATAATCAGAAGCCCATATGCTACATGCTTAGTGTTAGGAAGTTTCAACTACCTGCCTAGCTATGCTGACTGCTTCCTATGATGTTAGCCGTGCAGCACTACAGGACTCCTCTTTAGTGACAGAGAGCCCAGTACCAAAAATGGAGGCCTACGTAGAGGAGTTAAAGGGAGAAGCAGAGCTACCAAACTATGAGATGTTGTCTAAAGTATCTGGCATCTCCACGTGCTGCTGCCTTTCTTCATACTTGTAGTTATCACAAATCAGTATAAAAAGCTATGTTGCTTAATAATGGTTATTTGTCATGTTTAACTTCTGCCGGAGTATTTCCATTTTGAAGTTCTAACACCAGTTATTGCCTTTTAGAGCATAAAATTAAAGTTTTGCATACTTCTATATTTGGAGAAAAAAAATGCAGGAAACAGCACTTAAGACAGAAAGTAGTACAGACTGCAACTGTACAGTGTAGAAAAAGGCACTCTTTTGATATTGTTGCTGAGCTATTAGCTGTTGAAGTAAATAATTTAAATTGGCAGTAAAAGCTGTAAAAAGAAATGCCAACAATGGCACCTTAAGTACTTTTACAGGTATCTGCACATCTTTTAGGAGCTATCCGGACAGGTCTTGTTTAATTACCCAACTTTAGATTCTGGTCAGGAATTGTCTAAGAGTCCAGGCTAATGTACTAAGTGCAGCAGTTCTTGTAATGATGCCTTTAAGCCAGCATCTCCTTATTTATTATACAGACAGCACGTCATCTCTCCCATGGTTATTGAATAGCAGATTAATTTCATCTTCTCTTAACTGTAGTTTATATGCTGAGCTGCATTTTCTTGAGAGTAGGAATAGGTTCAAAATAAATGTGCGATATATTTGTGCTTATTCTGTAACAAGTTACTGCATCTTGGTAAAACCATGCTGCACAGCAGGTGGGGCAGATCTAAAATGTGTAGAGAGATTTAGAGTTGAGGGGTGTGGCCAAACTCAAATCTAAATTGCAGTGTAAAAATAAATCTGTCCAATATATGTATGGGCTATGTGCAAAAGCAGCCAGTATTTACCCTGCATGCAAGAAGAAGAAAAAATTTTGCGCCCCTTGCAGTGCAATATGGTTTGTCCAGGGCAAAGTTATATGCTGTTTTGTTTTTTACTCTAATCAGAAAACATCCATTATACCTCGTGAATTCAACCATATTAATAAACTTCAGGATTAAAGAAGAATGATTTACATATAATGGCAAATATATTATTTAACCACCAGTCTAAGAGCTGTATTCAATTTGAGCCGAGCCATGATACTTTTTCGCGTCCCGGACTTTTTGCCTACTTCGCCTGTTTTGTAGGCGGAAAAGTATCGCGCCGGTGCCCGCATTACCCCGTATTCAATTTGAAAGTACGCGAAAAGGGGATCCAGCAAAACTTGAACAGGCAGAAAGTACTGTCAGTTTTGGGGAAATCGGTCTGACCCCCCCTCCCCCAAAAAGATGCTCTGATATGGGGGTTAGCTATGGTACCCCCCGATTTGGCTTGCTCAAGGTATTTGGTGTTTTTAAATGGGCTCAATAGCTGCTAAATAGCATTTTTTCTATTTGAGGTGCAGAATAGTATTCAGGGGTATTTTTTCCAGAAAATAAGTTATCCCAGCAAAATTGGGGTACTTGAAAATGGGGTTCAGCATATTTAAAAGTTGCTAAAGTGAAGTTTAAAAAATCGTGAAAAATCCACCTGCCGCAAGTACCTGCAATCAAAAAAACACTTGGGGCATACTTGGGGACTGCCCCAGAGTCAAGTTCGCTAGTTTTTAACTTTGTTCCCCAACATTTTTTTTTCGCTCCCAAAATGAAAGTGATTTTGTGAGGTGTTAAGTGTTTTTTAAAACATTTTTGACACAGTTTACCTTTGGGGCACTGTCTGAAGGCTGCAGGGGGGTTTCCGCAATGTTGCACCCCAAAACCCCAATTCTGCAAATTCTTCTGCCTGCTATTCATAGGCTAAACTTTTTTGCCTATTACATTGCATTGACTTTCCGCCTAGGCGGAAAGTCTTTCAAATTGAATACGGGGTAAAAGCAAAACAGGTGAAAATTACGTTATAGGCGAATAAGTATCACGGATCCGGACTTTTCTCTCAAATTGAATACGGGCCTAAATCAGATATTTGCAAGCAAGCTTGAGTATAGGAAGAAATAATAAACATAAAACTGACATAGAAATAGTCTGGAAAATAGGACTCTTCTGAAAGGTTATAATCTTAAACACTGAAGAGCCAAACGTCATGGGATAGATGCCTAGTATCTTGTAGGACCCTCTCTAGCGCGGCGAAGTGCAGCAACTCGATATGGCATCAATTCCACAAGTGTATGGAAGACCTCTAAAGAGAATAACCCATGCCACCTGGATAGCTTTCCACAGCTCCCTGATATTTGTAGATGCAGGATCATGCGTGCTAATGGACCTCTCCATCACATCCCATAAATGCTCGATTTGGGTTCATGTCGGGCGATCGTGGTGGCCACATTATTCATTGAAACTCTCCAGAATGCTCCTTGAACCAATTCTGGACAACTTGAGACTGATGACATGGTGCATTATCCTGCTGGAATATTCCATCGTTGTGGGGGTACATGATGTCCATGAAGGGCAGCAAATGGTCATCAAGCAATGCAGTGTAGTGGTTACCGGTCAATAACTTGTTCAGGCGGACCCAACCAATGCTAGGTGATTACACCCTTATGGAACCACCACCAGCCTGCACGGTGCCTTGTTGACAACTGGGGTCTATGGGGTTTCCACCACACCTGAACCCTACCATCAGCCCAAAACACTGGAACTTTGGCTCAGCAGACAATGCCATATGTTGCTAGTCCTTCAGGGTCCAACTAGCGACGTCACAAGCCCAGGTGAGGCGCTGTGTCTGGTGTCGCAGTATTAACAGGGGCACTCTGGTGGGTCTTTTGCTCCCATATCCCATGGAAGCTAAAGGACGCTGCACTGACCTGCTGGATATGTCTGGTACCTCCTGCATTGAATGTGGAAGTGCATTTGACTCAGTGTCGCTTGTCTTTTACCACAGACAATTCTGACCAGACGACTCTGTTAAGCACCCTTGGTCATTCACTGTGATATCCACAGTGGGTGATAATGCCTTCCATGAGGTATTCCCGGTACACACATGACACTGGATCGAAGAATGTTGAATGTCAACACAACTTCGGAATTATATAATACAGTGCATTTAATGTCCAACAGAACACAAACCAAATCAAATATACATACCAACCAACGTTTCGGTCTCACCCGGGACCTTTATCAAGGTATTATCATCTGGAAACAACGCAGCACAATTCAGCAAAAGGAGAAAATAGCCGAGCTCTGGTTTGTTTTTTATTTGGGCATTAAATGCACTGTATTATATACTTTACAAATAGTCTGGAGAGTGCCATCCTTTCCATATAGGATCTATGTGGGTAAATTTGGGTCTCTTCTGCACATGGTAGAACAACTTTTTATGAGCACCCCAGCAGTTGTCAATACAGACATGTGAATGCAGGTCTCTCTCTTTTTTTTATTTTACCAGTGAACTGTAAAAGCGTAAAGATAAATCTTTTTATGTATGGAATTACTGCCAGATCTTTTGCATCTGTGAAACCATTTGTCTGATCTGCTGAAAAAATATTTCAGCGTATGGCCAGTTTCACGCTAATCTTGAATATAACTATTGTATTCATTTTCCTCTATGTTAGAGGGAAATTAATACAGTTTTAAGCTTCCCCTGCTTTGTAATGCTGGCCATACACTACATAACGTTTAGAGACAATGCAACCAATAGGTGTATGAGCTAAGTGATGATACAATCACTACATGCCTCCATACACTGCAAGATGTATGGGCACAATCATCAAGTTGATTATCTTGACGATCAAGCATTTTTGAAAGAAAATCAAACTGTTCAGGCCATTGTTCTACAGTTTTCAGCGTTGAACAATTATCGTTCATGTACAATACACTACACGATCATTTTTAAAAACAATTGTGTATTGGCCAGATCTGAATGATAATGTCCTATCCCAATTTTGATTCTTATTGTATTTTTTGTGCTGCACTCAAATGTTTGTGAAATTTCTCTAAGCAGTAAGGTTTTTAAGTGACATGTAAATTATGTAAAAAAAAAACAAAAAACATTTACTTACTAAAATCTGATCAAAAAGACAAATTTGTAGTTTATAAAAAAACTTTACAGTATTTGATAATGCATTTACATGTTAGAAATGTTCTTGATGTAAACGCTCACTGTGTTCGTTGCTCACCACACCCATATTTTCCAGACAAAAGTCCAAATGAGAGTCTAAGTAATTAACCTTTAATGACAAATTGCACCCTACTGCTTTGTAAGATGTAGGGAGGTCACCCACAGTTTCAGAATAGTTTTCAGCCTGTTGAGTCCCCAAAAACTTTGTGCAGGCACTTTGAAACTCTGCCAGGCTGCGTCCAACTTAATCTCCTATCTCTTAACAATTCTCTGAGGGCCTACAAAAATACATTTTAATATCTGCATAAACCGACTTTTAAGGAGTCCATGAGCAAGCGCCATCCATCCACTTTGTGCTCAAGACCAATAGCCCCCGATGACTGAATAAACATCGTATCCTGCCAGCATTGTCAATTCTACAGACTCTGCTTAATATTAAAAATAAATATATCGATTTTTATATACTGTAAGTTTTTATATATAAAGGAAAAAAACTTGGCACTATAAGAAAACTAAAGCTGGGTACACATTAGACCAGGGGTGGGCAATAAGCGGCCCTCCAGCTGTTATTGAGCTACAAATCCCAGCATGCATTGCAACATTTTTAGCATGGCCAAATAGCAAAACTGTGGCAGGGCATGCTGGGATGTGTAGTTTTGCAACATCTGGCACCCCCGCCGGGTCCTGACGCTAACAAGGTCGTACACACTAGACATCGTCTATTGTGCACCAGCCTTAAGTCTGATAGAAAAAGAAAAAAAATTATGTGCATATTTGGATCTGGCATTAATAAAAATATGCTTGGTGCACCCAGCAAAACCCTTGGGTCAAAATTATTGTTTTCCAGTGTATCAATCCATGTATTGCTGGCTTAAGAGGAATTTGCGCTATAAAAGCCAACTCTTATAATGATATGTTAGGTGTAAAGCTGTTCCTCAGATATTTAGATAGTTGGAAAAAGAACATGCTACATTGAATAACAATTGTCTCTCTGCTAGCTCTTGAGCAACTACATTGCAACATGTTGCAAGTTATTGGTACTAAATGGATACAATGACATCTCCTATTACAGTATGTATGCAGGATAAACCATCTGACAAAATACTTCAAGTATACTAGAATCTATGTATATATATTCATCTGATATTTTTTTTAATTAGAAGGAAGGTTTTTCTAGCATTATTTTCAATAACAAGGGATGTTTTTTGAATGATCAATAACAGCAATATATAATATGTTGAATCTAACCACTTACAACAATCGCCTTTTGCCTTTATTAACAAAGATTGGCAGTGAACTATTTTGATTTCTATGTTTGTTTGTAATTATTGGTTGTATTTAAATATTATTAGAGGTTGAAAAATTATTTCTTCTCCCTTTATATTCTAAAACAAAAAAAAAAGTTAAGTTTGAATCTATTCATATTACTTTAATAGTGCCTCCAACAAAGTCTTCTTTTCTCTCCTTCTCCTTAAAGTAATAATTTGTCAGTTAGTGCTGTAAATAATGTATATCTATCCTGGGGTACCTGCTCATATGTGTTCTGATGGCTTCTTAAAACATTTCCTTTCAGCAATGATTAGTATATAGTTATAGTGCTAGTTTTCAATAATACACAATTAAAAAATATGGGCATAGATCAGTAGGCAGCAGTACCATATATTTTCTCAAAATATATTTACATTTCTCATAATGAGCAGCTATTAATATTGTTTCCTCAGTTAAAATAAATCTTATACATTTATATTTGTAGTATTTTTCCGCACACTGTGATACATCGTGTCACTTATAAACTGTACTGACCTTCTTACTTAACAGCTATTCCAGCTGGTGGTATGAAAAAGAAAACCCTGTGATTAGCTCTCGTTGCATGGAGATTATGCTGCAGTACTACACAATCACAGGGCACATAGGTGTTTTATTTTACTGGGGCACTGCAGCCACACTTGGAGAGTTGCAGTAGTTTATATACCCCACTCCGTATTCTGGCTTTGAATAATACCCTGAAGCTCATTCTTGCAATATTGTGATAAGTTATACTTTGATATATCCTGTCACAGAAGAAGAGATCAATTAGTCTGTGGCATTTGTTACCATGGAACTTTGTATTTGAAAAGCCTACTGTGTTGGCTATTGCCTGTGCTTCTTAAGCTGGGTACACACTGACTGACATATTTCGTGTGTGCGACGGTTAGTGTGTACAGATGATATGTCTGTGAACAATGTCGTTCACAGACATATCGCATCAGCTGTGCAGCACAGCCGATGGTTGATATATCGGATCATCGTGCTGTGTATTGGTGTTCAGCCGACTGCCCGTACACTTGTAGCAGAGGTCGTGAGTGTCTGACATCACAACTGATTGGGTCGACGATTGATAAGTGTGTATGCACTTGCCAATCGTCAGGACAGCGGATCGGCCGGAAGGCTGATCCATCGTCCATTGTATACCCTGCTTAAGGAATGTACTGTATTGCCTTATCTACCCCTCGTAGTGTGTACCCAGCTTATGGAATGTACTGTATCTGCTTTATCTACCCCTTGCATGAATAACAATCTTTCTTGGGTGTAATATATTAACATAATATTATTGAACTGGATTACCAGCATTGAATCAATCAGCACCCAATGTAACACAGATTCTAATGCACAACAACAAATAAACAAAGTGGGTGCATCTGTTTTTTAATCGCTTTATTCACTTTTGTATACACTTACTGTTGTTTTTAATATTTCACTGCTTTAGCTTATCTATTTTAACTGTACTCAATAAAGGTAACATTTTATTAGTGCGCCAAACAGGACAACGCTTTTTTGTTCTTTGCCGTTTTAGGTTTTCACGTTGTGAAGACTCTACCCCCTTTTAATATACACAAGAATTTGTGGTGAATGCTAAGTGGCAAATGTAATTAGTACAATACTAACAGTGTTGGACTTGTGCAAGGATCCATTTTTCCAGTGTTCCCTTTTCCTTGAATTTTGACCTTATCTACTGCTTGTCCAGATTCAGAATAGGGCACTTTCTTGTAGTTACCAAGTAATACCTCTCCATATCTATATAATAACGCATTTTCTGTTTCATTTAACTTCAAAGTTTAAGTTCAAAATAGGTATTTGTTATGGGCCAGCACAAAAATATAATTGGACCAAAATGTGAAATGCAAACCTACTGCCCATAAATATACAAACAAATATTGATTTCATTCATTTGCAGTTGCCTGTTTTTCTCATTGGTATTTTTATCTTTTAGTTGGAACATTCACATACCTTCAGAGAGCTTACATTATTTCAAATTGTATTTACACTGGTTAATCAACTATGTGCACTTGTTTGCATTTCCAAGGACAAGTATTTTAAAGACTTGCCCTTGGAATTGTCCCTATTTTTTAATGTTAGCCAATTGCATTTTACAGGTCTACCTATTTTGTATATAACATGAAATGTTCATGATCTATTAAAGGTGAGTGTTTAAAGCACAGTATATTTATGAAACAATTGGTTGTGGGTCACCAAGTTATGTTTAGACCAGTAGTCTCCAACCTTAATTGGAGTGTGAGCTACTTAAGAAAAATCAAACCTCTTGAAGAGCTACATTTTATTCTTGAAAAAAAAAATAAAAAAATCTGGCTAATAACCAAAGTTTAACCTAATACTGATGAGATATACTGTGAGCCTGTGAAGTCTGTATCTTCAAAATATCATATACAAAAATGAGCTATAGTGCATGTATAAGCACTTTAAAAATACTTGATGTTGAGTACTATATGTAGAAGCAACGGGTTGGGGACCACTGGTTTAGACTGTACTCCACAGTCCATCATTGGGATTACTGGGAGGAGGTATTTTCTAGTGCTTGTCATGGTTCTCAGTAAGACTCTTTCTTGCGGTTTCCTTTATCTACACACTATTATATCTGACATAAGACAGTCTTTATGGACAAGTGTGATTAGGCAAAAAATTAAATACAGACCAACTACCCATAAACATTTGCACAAATATGGATTTCATTAATTTGCAGTTACCAAATTTCTCTTTCTGTATTTTTATGTTTTTTTTTTTAAGTTTGTATATTAGTAATTAACTCACACTGCTAATAACCACTTATTTTGGCTTGCCTTGACAGTGGAAGAATCTGACATCATCGACCTGGAAAAAAGATATTGGCTATTAAAGGCTCAGTCGCGGACTGGTAGATTTGATCTGGAAACATTTGTCCCATTGATTTCACCTCCAATTCATCAGTCTTTGAGTGAAGGTATTTTACTTAAGAATACATATAACTGTTTTGCAGTTTAAACTTTTTGGGGCTTGCCAACTGTTAGTAGCTTAATTGTTGGAAGCTTTCTCTATCTCACATATGCCTTACCAGTGGTTGAAGTGGAAATTTAGAAGTGGGGGTATGGAAGATTTAGAAGTGGCGGCAGTGCTCGAAGTGTGCTAGTATGAGACGTCATGACATACCGGAACTTCTAAGTTTGCACTGGCCCTAAATTTTCTCCACAATCTGCAAGCCTGTATTTTACCTGAAACAAAGCGTTGACTGCACTCAAACAGGTGAAGGGGAAGACAATTAGCTGCGGTAACTTACCGTGGATGAAAAGGGTGGTTGCCCGGGGCTTTTCAATTTTCTTATTCGGTAAATTATATTGTAAGTTTCAGGATCTATGGTTTAACATTTTTCCCAAAACATTTAAAAAACACAATGTATGAAAAACTTCATTTTATAATCTCACTCCATGGAATGGAAACTGTTAATAAATAAACATGGCCGTGGCACCCGAAAACAGGCTATTTAACGCAGATTTCATGCCTGCTTAGGGGGGTACTAATTGCCCACGCTTGATGGGGGGCCCGGGTCCACCTAGTGACTTCCAGCAGCTGCCATTAGCAGCCTCCCATCCACTCTGCATCCCTACACCCTCCCCCAATGTCTGCTGATCAGTCAGCATGGCAGGACCCCCCCACTCTGCAGCTGCATAGAGGAGCAGTCGCTGGGTAAATCTAAATTAATCCCCCCGCCCCAGCCCCCCAATGTATACCTAAAGCAAAGTACCCGATGGTCAATTTCGGAGCATGTTTTTTTTTTTTGGTGGAAAAACTAAATTTGTAAGTTGAGTGGTTAAAGAAGAACAATTCATATCCAGAACATACCCCATCAGTTATATTTGCTGCTCCTCTATCCTTTTCCAGCTTTTAAAATTCAGTCATAAGTGTTCCTGTAGATTGAAACACAATTTTGATCCCTAGTTCAGTGTTTAAAACGCTATGAATTGAATGTGCTATGCTTGCAAATAAATATGCATTTGCTTGTCCTATGAAAGTAGTACAAACAAGACCGTATTTGTCTTTTGAGTGACAGGCGCATGCGCTAAAGTAATTCTTAATAAAAAAATATATATTTACTGATATTTTATTGTGCTAAATTTCATAATCAGGACTTTAATGCTGATTTACCTGTTACTTAATGGTAGATTGTTGGAATTGCAGAGGTGTGACATATAGCTACTGTACCCCAATCCCATTTGCAAAAGCTATGAACTAGTATTTGCAGAATGTTTCCACAGCCATTTCCAGTCCTTTTCTGAGGTCTTCAGCAATCATGTTAAGGCCGTGATTCATCATCTCCGTTTACTTATCTAATTGGTAGACAGATCTGACGTATATTAGCACTGTAAAAATTTTACTTATTGCAGATGTGTTACCTTTTTATAGATTATATAGTGGATATTGCATAAATGTGCTAAATAAAATGTTTTTCTTTTATAGCCTATTCTTTAAAGTGGTGTTAGAACTTCTATGAGATTTACATCACATTTTATGCAAAAGTAGTGCACTACCATTTATAATTTCAGGTAGGGATGTGCAGGCTCGGTTTTACTCAGTTCTTATCGCCACTTTACCGCAAATTCGGATTTATTATATTGGCTATCCAAAACACATGATAGGCGATAGCCAATAAAATGCCGTTTAAAGATCCGAGTAAATCCGAGTAAAACCAAACCCGCTCACTCCTAATTTCAGGTGTCACAAACTTTCTTTTCATACTGTTTTTAGTTGTTAAAGGTTTTTCAATGTAAATATCAAATAATTTAGTTTTCTTTTTTTATTTAGGTTTATTTAACGCATTTGATGAAAACCGTGACAACCACATAGACTTCAAGGAGATATCCTGTGGGTTGTCTGCATGCTGCAGGGGACCACTAGCTGAGAGACAAAAATGTAAATATCATCGCTCAAAAGGAAGAAGTAATGATTTTTGGCAATGATAACCTCTGCCTAATGTACTCGAGGGTCTAGACACCCATTAACTTAAGTGTGAATGTGAGGAGGGAAAAGTACATCAAAACTGCTTGCATCGCAGTATTTTTGAAGTAGTTATATGTTTAGAAGTTCAACATTAATATGGGGATTATTACAAAAAATATATATAATTTTTATTTGCCTTTTCATTTCCAAAATTTACTGATGTCCTATCCTTTTTCTTTTTCTTCAGTCATTAATTTAATTTAAGGTATTTAGCAATAATTCTTTTTCGGAATATCCATTGTATTGGAATGGTAGAACTGCGAAATGTAATAGCTCAATCAGACTTTGGGATGAATTGTAATTAGTTTGCATGTGGGATCTCTGTAATTTTGCTAAGAGTACAGTTTATAATATATATTTATAAAGAGTTCTTTAATGGCACTATCTAGTTTCTAACATACTTTTTTTTCTCTAAACTAGTTTGTTTCAAGGTATTTGACATAGATCGAGATGGTATTTTGTCCCGCACTGAACTGGAAGAGATGGTGCTTGCACTACTAGAGGTCTGGAAGGATAACCGCACTGATGCCATACCTGTAAGATCTCAATCTTCTAATGTACACGCCACAAACTGCTATCCTTAATCGTGAAATATGTATGTAATAGCGTAGATCAGCATAACAGTAATGCTGAACATTTTGATTTGGAAAGGGCTCTTTAAACTGTTCATTATAATTTGCTCAGTTAGCTGTCTCCTCAGTGCAGACACAGTGGAAGCCTGGGTGTGCACCTGAATGGCTCCCAGGGCGTATCTGAATGGCTTTTACTATGGTACAGAAGAGATGAGTGTATTGGAGAAAGGCACATAAGAGTAGCTACTTAGGTGTACTCATTAATTCATTATGTGCTTTAAAGTTGACATACCAGATGAGGTGCGAATACAAATAGCAAAAACAGTCAGGACAACCTTGGAGATGTTTCATTGGAATCGGTATGTTTTTCTGCCAGACCTAAGCCCAACAGTATTAACCCTATCTCCCCCCCCACCTCCCCTAACCCTCCCTTAGCGGTGCCTAACTCTAACCTCCCTCCCTATTGCCTAAGCCTAACCTCCTGCACCCTAAACCTAACCCTTCCAGGGGGGTGCCTAACCCTAACCTCACCCCGGGGCTGCCTGACGCTAACCCCCCCTTCCCTAGCCTAACACAGCCCTCCCGAAGTCCCCCAGGGAGTCCCTAACCATCCCCCCACCCCCTCCGGCGCGCCTAACAGCTCCCGACGCCTGGTTTACTTACGATCGGTGTGCCGGGTTTTCGGGATTTTGTCGTGGGGCTAATGATAGACGTTGGTATTTAGACGCTTAGCATTAGTCCCATGCCGGGCTTTCACTGTCGGGAAGCATGCCGACCGCCGGCTTCCTGACTACATCCCCTGACATTCCTCTCTATTATGTTGCTGAGCTTTTCATATGCCCAAGATGGCTAGTTTTGTGCACTTTATGGAGGCACAATCTCCGTGTGGGCAACTTCATGAGCACAAGAGCTTACACAATTTGCCTTATTCCTGTATAATAGGATATACTTGAAAGAGTGAATTGACATAACCAACTTGTTTATGAACCGCATTCCTCATGTCCCCATTATTAATTGATAGATAAACAAGCAGTAAATTAAATATTTATGGCTTATTTGGTGGTGGTCAGAGGCACACAGGTAGGCAGTGCTTACACTGGCCAGGTACATGAAACACAGAGTTGCACAGCTGGACGTATGTTCATTTGTTGGCTTCTGCTTAATTGTGTGCTGTGCCAAAAAAGCAGACCCAACAGTGCAAAAACTAGATACAAATTTGTGTGATGCACCGCTAATGTCTCTGCTTTTGTTTCATAGAATTTTTCATGTGACTAACGCAGTAGTAAATAAAGCCTTTTGCTCATCTCATTTCCTTTATCATTTACAGGAATTACACTTGAATCTTTCTGATATAATAAATCATATATTAAAAACCCATGATACGACAAAGGTAGGCTATATTAATGTTTGTGTTGTACATAAATCTATAGTTTTCAGAAAGCAATTACGTTTATAATATTTATTATACAATTTTACATAGAGCCTTCATTTTACACACACACATTTGTTTAAATTATACTACACCGCACATCTTGGAAATGGATACAGTACATACTATTTTACCTTTCAGAAAAGTCTAAACCAAGTAATATTTACTGCCTACTTTATGATGGAGAAATGGTTTTCTCTAATGCCAAAAAACACATTGTATTAACTTAGTGATCATTCATTTCATTTTTGTACCTACATCTTGATTAAAGTTGTTTTGTTTTTCGTTATAATTTATCTGTTACAGAGTGGGCACCTTACACTGGAGGATTATCAGATATGGAGTGTTAAAAGTGCTCTTGCCAATGAGTTTTTAAACCTTCTTTTTCAAGTGAGTGAATAAACAATGCATACTTTTATTCTGGCAGGGAAAATGATATGTATTTTTTTTCTTACATGTAAGATGAGCTTAAAACGGACTTTCAGCAAAGCCATATGTATTTCCTTAATGCATTTTTAAATCCATTTGGGAATGACTTGTGTGTGTGTGTATGTGTGCGAAATCTTTGAATGCCATAGCTTCATAACATGCTGCTCTAAATTCACAGCTTCTTCTACTAATTTCTAAAAACTCCTTGCTCCAGTGATGGGTATATAATAGTGTTCACTCTAGGTCCGTCACCAGACAGAGCGACAGACTGTAGAAAGAGCACTCTAGAGCAAACACAAAAAGGGGGCATGGCCACATGAAAAGGGGAGTGTCTTTAAGATCTTTGGGGCATGCCCAGCATTTACATACTGCCCGCAAGCTCTCCCCTCTCTATGAATAGATGCCATGCGCATGCGCACGTTATCTATTCACTGGCAGTGAGCACTGCACTGCAATTTTTCTCACCCGCGGGTCATTTCAGTCCGCAGGTTGGTCGGCACCCAGCATGATGTTTTAGCGGTGCGCCGCCAAAAGGACGGGGGGGGGGGGTTAAAGGGGGCGTGGCCATGAGAAAATGGGGAATGTTATTAAGATGCACCCGCTTTTCATCACTCTTGGGGACATGCCCAACATTTAAGATATGCTGGGCTTGCCCCTAAGCTCTCCCCTCTCTGTGAACGATCTATTCACTGGCATTGAGCCCTGTAATACAATTTTTCTCACCCGCGGGACACTGCAGCCAGCGGGTGGGGACAGCACCCTGCATGTTGTTAGCGGGCCGCCGCCAAAAGTGCAGGGTGCATTCTGCTCTTTCTAAAGCGGGCATGGCGCGGCGCCCCTCTAAAACAGCATAGCGGGAACGCTATATAAAGGGTGCATGGTGGGCCTTAGCTGTCTTTGCATCCGCAGTCTATTTATTTATTTTATATTTTTGTTCCTGAAGAAATTGCCATATATAGCGTATTAGCAGAAGATTGTAAAGACTGCACCAGAGTCTATACTATGTTGTGCCATGTTTCCAGGTTGAGGAGGCCCATCTGCATGACTACTAGTTCATAGTGTTCATAGTCCTGTTGTAGCACATTAGGATTTCATGCACATATTTAGGTTACTGGTCTCCCTCATGGTGGCTGCTAATTTGTTATAGATTTTTCACATTTATCACCTTAAGTAAATGCAGTTATGTTTCTAATTGGATGAATGGCGTCATTTATAGTGCAGACAATCTTAAATGTAATTGCCTTCCCAGTTGTGATGTATGGCCAGACTTTTCATGCGGCCGATTGGTAAGTGTGGATACTTACTAAATTGGTCGGCCGGATGCTGCATTCATGCAGTTTGTACACCACATAACTGAAAAGTATAGCAAATTGTTGTGACACAAAAACAAATGTAGATCTGATTCAGCAGAAATACTGACAACTATTATTAAGGGCATTTGAAGAACAAATTAAACCTATGTTTGCTTTTATCAGTGTGCTTTGTCCTATAAAACATGCATCAAAATAAATCTTTTTCATAACTGTATTATGTCTTTTATATTTGCTCAGTGGAAATAAATCTTCCCATGCTGTGCCAAAATATTCTGAAATTTGATTCCGGAAAATGAATCATCTCATTTAGAATCAACATAATAAGTGTCATCCTATGTAAACTGCAAATAAATATTACTTTTGATTTTTGCAGCTTGTGCTAAATGTGTTCACACACTTCAAATATAAACCAGATAATATGTATTAGTAACCACATCTGTTTGAAGAACGCAACACGTTTTAAAAGCAATTTAATCATAATGTAACACTATAACAACTGTGTAGTTTTGCAAATGCTCAGTTTTGACCCTTTGCTGTTTTTTTCTCTAAAAAAAAAAAAAAGTCTGTTCTGTGGAATTGAAACATAAAATTTTCATATGAAGCCTTCCAGAAAACCCAATTACCATGCTGCAATAGATGCAAGCTGACAGTCACCCCCAGGCCTCCCCCAAACACACACTTTGAAACTTCACTTTCAAACCATTTTAAGCAGTATTTCATGTTATGAAATCTGACATTATGCTACCATTCTGTGTTGCTAGTGTGACATTGAGGGGTAAATGGAGTGAGAATTTGCCTTACTTAAAAGATCATCTGCTTTCTACAGAACGCAAAATATGGAGTTATATTTCTGAGAAATATAAGAGACCACTTAAAGTCTTAAACTAGATAGGCAAATATGTTACAATGTCATTTGTTCTCCAGCAGGAGGCAGAAGGATGTACAATTGCCTGTTCTTTCCCCTGCGGTGTCAGTAATTGTAGCAGAATGCAGCTGTGTACTAATAAACAGATGGATGTTAATTGAAATTCTATTAACATAAACTGTCAGTAACAGAGTATGACAATATACAATATTGACAATATATAGGCTGGGTGGAAAATGCCTGATGTCATTTTGGTGCTGATCTAAAAGTACTTTTTCTCAAATACTGCCCTACTGCTACTTTGCCATATGTAGTTAATATATTTATATATGGGTTGGGTACGGTGGTTGAATCAATCCTAGACATTCAGGATGATGAACCAGCTCATAGTAAGAACCCACCAGTGTTTAAACACCATCAGAAGGTGGTCAAAACAGAATTCCCTGAATCTGAACAGCTCACTGGGCTTTATGGATGAGGCATGGGGTAACCCTGAGAAACTGTTTTATGTGAATAAGAGAATAACATTGTTGTATAATTTCCCGGCTTCTGTATATGCTAAGCGGGAGGTACCGCCTACTGTGGATGCTCATGTAACGCATTTAATTAAAAATGCTACATTGCCTATTCCGTCGGCATCTTCCCTGAAGGTTTCCACTGATTAAAAGATTGAGGCGTGTCTTAAATAATTTTTTCATCATCAGGAGCGGTTACTCGTCCAGCTATGGCTGGAGTCTGGGTAGCCAAAGTGGTTGAAGAATAGATGGGAGCATTGGAAAATTCTTTACTAAATGCTACTTTTAGCTTCTAAAGCATCAGCAGCTTCAATAGTGCCACGCAGGGCTCTTTTGGTTAAGATCCTGGAAAGCTGATACAGGATCAAAGAGAGTGCTAGAGGTTTTACCTTTGTATGGAAAAGTACTTTTTGGAGCAGAGTTGGATAGCTACTCTGGCAGCTTCAAAGTCAGCAGGTCTGCCATCTATGGCAACTATAAAGTCTAGATAGGTTTCTTATCGGTCTTTCGGTTCTCAGGGACGAGCAAGGGAACAGCCTCGCTCTAAGGCGTCTGGTTTTCACAAAATATCAAGGTGTCAAACTAAGAGGTCTGGGCCAGCAAGACGTCCAGCTTCTAAGCCGGATAACAAACCCTCTGCCTGATGGGGCGGGCCACCTCCTGAGGGATCCCAGGGTGGGAGGCCAACTTCTTCAGTTTACGGATTGTTGGCATCAAACAACAACAAATGCCTGGATCCGAGAAGTGGTCTCTCAGGTATGCCCTCACTTTGACCTATCTCCCATCATATGTGGTCAAGGCCTTGGCTTTTCAGGAAGCCATTCACTCCCTGCTGCAGGCGAGGATATTAGTCCCAGTTCCTGTGTCGCAACAGAAAAGGGGTTATTATTTCAATCTATTTCTAGTTCAGAAACTGAATGGGGCTTATCGCCCTACTAATTCTGAAAACCCTCAACAGGTTTATCCATGTACCCAAGTTTCGTATGGAAACTCTCCGATCAATTATTTTGACAATGTAGCCAGGGGATTAAATTCAGGATACATATCTGCATGTTCCTATTATTCCATCCTGCCAGCAATTTTTACGGTTTGCTGTCCTTTAGCAGCATCACCAAATTGGGGCTCTTCCCTTTGGCCTATCTACGGCTCCCCGGGTATATACCAAAAATAATGGCAGTCATGATGGCCTATCTCAGGCAAATTTTGCCATATCTTGACGACCTTATGATAATGGCACAGACTCTGGTTGTTTTACAAAACCATCTTCAACTGACCATAACCTGCTTACAAAAGCACAGCTAGGTTATCAATTGGAAGAAAACACTCGCTCCAACACAGCAGATGGTACATCTGGGAGCTCTTATGGATTCTCAGATGGTGTTTTTGCCAGAACAAGATTGTGAGATGCTCTGTTCCATTCCAGACCTATGCAAAGATTGATTCTCTCCAAGTAGAACAGACCGTATCATCGAATAAAGTTCCAGAGGATCCTTCTTACTCCAGAGGTTCGTCACTCCCTCCTGTGGTGGCTGAGAAAGGATCATCTGAACAAAGGGTGCCCATTCTGGATTCCAAATTGGGTACTACTCACCACAGATGCCAGTCTTCGCAGATGGGGAGCAGTGATAGGTCATCACACCTTTCAGGGAAGATGCACAAATCAAGAAAGTCATCTGCCAATAAACATTCTAGAACTGTGAGCAGTATACAAGGCACTTATCAGGGCACAGGACCTGCTTCAGGGAAAGCCGGTCCAGATCCAGTCCGACAATGCGACAACGGTGGCCTACCCCAATCATCAGGGAGGCACAAGAAGTTGTGCAGCCATGAAAGAGGTGACAAGGGTTCTGATTTGGGCAGAACATCTTCTGGCCATCTCAACAATATTCATACCAGGAGTACTAAATTGGGAAGCAGACTTCCTAAGTCGCCAGGACATAAACGCCGGAGAGTGGTTCACCGACATACTGAATCTATCCATAGACAGTCCGTATCCTCTTCCTCTATGGCCGGATTTGTTAGCACTGGGTCCCTGCCTGCATCCGTACTTACCTTGTCTGTCTTTGACGGAGTGGCTTTTGAATCTTCCATCTTAAGGGCTAAAGGTTTCTCCAGTTCTCTGATCCATATGATGTTTAGAGCACGAAAGCCTTCTCCTGCCCGCATTTATTACAGGGTTTGGCATTCTTTTGGCCGATGGTGTTCCCACAGAAAATATGACCCGAAGGTGCTTATGGTTTCCCGGGTACTGGATTTTCTCCACGCTGGATTAGACCTTGGTCTACGCCTGGCCAGTTTGAGAGTGCAGATTTCTTCATGGTCAGTTTGGTTCCAGAGAAAGATTGCTTCCTTTTTTTCAGGGGGTTCTCCGAGTTCAGCCACCCTTTGTCCTACTGGTAGCACTTTGGTTCTCAGAGGGCTACAAGCTCCCCCATTTGAACATCTGTACACTGTAGACTTGAAATGGTTGATAGCGAAGACACTTTTTCTTCTAGCTATTTCTTCTGCGCGCAGAGCCTCTGATTTGGCAGTACTCTCTTTTTTTTGTTTTGTTTTGTTTTTTTCACCAGGATAGAGCTGTTCTTCATACAAGGGAGGGTTACCTTCCTAAGGTAGTGTCCCATTTTCATATGAATGAAGAAATTGTGGTTCCAGCTTTTCAGGCTTCAGATCTTTCTGTAGGGGAAGCCTACCTGGATGTAGTTCGTGCTCGCCATATCTATGTGGAGCCTACAAACTCTTTTAGAAAATCAGATGCTCCTTTTGTGTTATGGTTTTGACAAACTAGGATGGCCAGCTAGCAAACAGACTCTGGCTCGATGGTTACTTATGACTATAAGGTATACACACAGGCTGATCTACCTGTTCCAAACACTGTGACAGCGCATTCTACTTAGTCTGTAGGGCCATCTTGAGCGTTTAGTCGTGGTGCCTCTGCTGAGAAATTGTGCAAGGCAGCCACATGGTCTTCTGTTCACACTTTTCTCAGGTTCTTTGGTGTCCCTGTGGACCCTATGGACCTCGAAGAAAGAGTTATCAATGGTAAGTCTACCAAAACTCTTATTATATTGGGTAATACAAGTTTCCATTGTTGTAGATTAACTCACTGTGCTGGTGGGGGAGATGTATTAAGTGGGCGGTATTTGTCAGGTACCACTTCACCGCCGGATGTATTATTCCGGTCATTATCGAAAAAGGTTTGTGCAAAATCACTGTCTGGTAATGTTTGCACAGCTGTCATCTTCGGCACTACACTGTATACTGCCGCTGAGCCCCCTGGGAATCACCCGACTGGCAGTTCTGCGCTGGTCAGGTGGGTCCCAGAGGGCTCAGCAGCAGTATCCAGACGTATTTGTGGTGGGTACTGAGGGACGGAATTGGTATGATTTACCGTCGGACGCCCGACAGCGGCTGCCCGACATGGGTGGGAATCCCGATCGTCCCTAAGGTAAGTATAGACCTAATTCCCTCCCCTAACCCTAACAATCCCTTAGGCATGCCTAACCCTAACCTTCCCCCCAGTGCCTAACCCTAATCCCCCCTCCCCCTAGCCTAACCCTAACCTTCCGGGGGGTGCCTAACCCTAAGTCGCCCCCCCCCGGGAGCCCTATACCTAACCCTCCCCCCCCCCTCCCCCCGCGGCTGTCCGCACCCGGCAACCTTTTGATCGGGTTGCCGGGCGCCGGTCTCCCTGCGTCGGTAAAATGACAGGCGTCTAGATTTAGACGCCTGTCATTTAACCCTCACCGGGATAAAGCAGTTGGGAAGCCGGCTGTCGGGATTAGGTCCGCCGGCTTCCTGACTGCATTCCCTGAGGGACATAGACAAACCTTTCAATGCTCAATAAACTTTATTCAAAGCAAAACAAAAAAAAAACAGTGTGGAAACTGTCAGCGCCGGACCAGCCTAGCGAAATCAATAAAGGTATTATTCCTTACGGTCTCTTCTAAAGAACATTCATACATAGCTTCACCTATCTGCGTTTCTATCTGATGGATAGAAGTGCCGTTAAACACAGGATCCCTTAGCGCTTCTGCCAATGCTGCACACACCGCGCCCTTCAAACATGTGTCTGCGGCACATAACGTGCGCATTTACCATATATCCCCTTAACGTCTTTTTAATACATCTGCCCCTGGAACGATCAATTGATCAAGCTAGAGATTGGTTTGCAGTAGATTAATTTAAACCATGGGTGATCATAGACAGTGAGGTTGCTCGTCCACAGATGGATTATGTTTGCTTTCTCCAGCTCTGTCATCAAAGGGAATAGCACATTTAATTCCTGATGTGAATTTAGACTCATGGTCTGGGGGCGGTCTCACCTCCCTGGGTGATGTCTTTACTGAAGAAGGACTACCATCATTATCCCACCGCCAAGCCCGCTATGCAGTTTCATCACAAGATTTTTATAAATATTTGCAATTGAGGCACTGGCTTCAAAGTTGTTTGCCTGCCCCGCTCAGTAAACAGTGTTTCCCAGCATTTATTACATGTCATCTACAGTCTCCTAACCATATGGGTGGCATATTGGGGTGGTACCATTTCCAGCTATCAGACAGCAAACAAGAGAAACTGGTGTGTCAAGTTAACTGGGAAAGGGATCTTTCTAGGTCACTTTTGGAGAATGAGCGGGAGATCGTACATGCTATAAAGTTTCCTGCTGCATTAACCTTTCAGAGATGTTCTTTAAGCTGATTAACAGGGTGTATTTTGCCCCAGACAAGCAGCACAAAATGTGGCCCTCTATTTCTAAGTACTGCTGGAGGAATTGTGGAAGTGTAGGGGATATTCTCCACATATTTTGCTCCTGTCCTTGTATTCAGCCACTTTGGACGTAATATGATTGGCTTAATATGATTAGTGATTGGGGAGACTGTCTTAGTAGATCCATTAACTGCCCAGTTTAATTTCTACCTGGGTCAATTATACAAAGGGGATCGTAATCTCATGGGCCTCATCTTAGTAGCCACCATAGCAGCTATTGCCCAGCTATGAAGGACTTCCTCTGTACCATGTCTAGTGGCCATAGGAAATAAAATTCAAAATCACTTTATTTTTGAAACGGCAGATTGCAAATCCTCTACTTTCGGCTTCTTCACCCCACATGATCTGGTTCCGTTGAATACCGGGAGGAACAAGGGTGGATGCTCAATTCACAGTAATGTTCTAGTTCTTGGTGTTTTACATTTTCCTACCACATTATATATGTCCAGTGTGCTTTAGTTTTGGTATTTTCGTTTCTTTTACTAGGTTTTGTAATTTTGGGCTGTTGCCCCCCCTTTTTGCTTTGTAATCCCCTATTTGCTTTCCTTTTTCTTCTCTGTATCCTTATTACTTAGATGATCAATAAAAACTATTGTTTAAAAAACAAAAGTGGGTCATTCAATGGATGAAGTATTAAATACACCTTTCTAGTTCTTGATAGGACCTGCTTGATGCCAAAACAGCCTAAAGATGCTCTTTTGGCTTTAAGTCTGGTGACACTGGTGGTCCTTGAGGTACACTGACTGTACTCATTGTGTTATGTATCTGGAACCAGCCTAAGATAACAAATGCTTTGCCACTAGAGACTGGGTAGACTGTGGCCATAAAGGGAAGCACATGGTTTGCCACTATACTGTCAAATTTAAACATTGCTTAATTGGTGTTAAGTGGCTTTAATGTGTGCTGAGAAAACATTCCTCCCACCATTACACCACTACCGTCCTGAACAAAAGCCAGTATGGATCCACGGGTAAATGTTTATAACAGACACTTGCCTTAAAGCACAGGTTCTCAAACTTGGTCCTCAGGACCCCAAATAGTGCATGTTTTCCAATTATCCTCACAGAATCACAAGTGAAATAATTAGCTCCACCTGTGGATTTTTTAAAATGTGTCGGTGAGTAATTTAAACACCTGTGCTCCTGCTGGGTGACCTGGAAAACGTGAACTATGTGGAGTCCTGAGGACCGAGTTTGAGAACCACTGCCTTAAAGCATTATATAATGTGTGTATATACGAGAGTGTATGTTGAGCGTGTGTTGACTGAAGTGGAGATGACAGTATGGAAAATGTCAATATATGGAATGTGATAGTATTACTATTTCAACCGTAGCAAAAGTGGGGATGTGTACCATAATGACCATTAAGTCTACTTGAACTTAATTCACATGCTTAAATCCTGTCTGTGCAGTATGTTATGGTATAAATCACCTGCGTAATCTCCTAATAGTATTTTATTATACAACAAAAGACAAGTAATTTTTTAACATCCATAATGTTCGTACTCATGTCTCCCTTAACTTTTAGGTTTGCCATATAGTTTTGGGTTTAAGACCAGCCACCCCAGAGGAAGAGGGACAGATCATCAGGTACAGTCAATTTATTATGGACATAATTTATGAATAACTCCATAGACCATATATCACACACTAAATCTATTGGTCTTTGCCTACAGAGGATGGTTGGAAAGAGAGAGTCGGTATGGCCTCCAATTTGGGCACAACTGGTTTCTGATCTCTATGCAGTGGTGGCACCAATGGAAGGAATATGTTAGATATGTAAGTCCTTATTATGCACATGGCAATCTGTATACAAACATGAAAAAGTGTTGGAATATAGCTAAATTAAACATTTTGTAAAGTAATTGTAGTCAAACAATGGTATCTCGCTTTATACTTCTATAACCATGCACATGGAATTATAGTAGCTTTGTGACCTAACAGAGTGGTTTCTAGAAATGGAATAAGGAATATTTATACAGGGAAGTTATTGGTGGTAAGACCTTTTGTGCTGTTACCTGGAACTGTACAATGGAATAAGTAATTAGGGAGGCCAGAAAATAGTATCCATATATATAGCAACCATAATTACTTCACTTAAAGTCCCTAGTTTAGTAAATCCAGAATATATTATATTTGCTGTTTCTACTTCAGGGTCCATAGGGTATCCACAGGATACCTTGGGGTATAGGTGTGACGTCAGTCGCAGGGCACCAAAGAGTTAAGCTTTCAGCCTCCCAGGATGCACTAGGTCCCCCTCCTATACCCCGCCCCCGGGCCAAGGCACCTCAGTTTAGTTTGGTGCCCGGCCGGAGTCGGGTGCACCTGTTGGAGTGGGGGCTAGAAGAGCCCCTGAAGCTTATTCTTCATGCAGCTGTGGCTGCACAACTGGATGTACAGCATGGACAGTTAGTCATGACGACCATGCTGTCTTCCCTACACCCCGCCGGTACCAGAACGCCGGTACTGATCCGGGGATGCTGGTGGGCGTCTGGGGTCACAGCTAGCGGTGACCCCAGATGCTCCGGACCATGGCCGGATTCAAGGGGGACAGAGGTAAGCAGCGGGGTCCCGCGGTGGGTCCCCGCTGATCACATGGTCCTAAGTCCCCAGGCAGGGGGCTCCCTGGGGACTGGCTGCAGCGTGGAGCCAGGCGACCAACCTGCGCTTCCACTACCCCCTGGGACAGCGGACCGCAGCAGAGCGGTAGCGCTGCGGCGTCCCAGGGGTTAAATGCATGCCAGGGGAGCGCGCCTTCCCTGTCTCACAGCCGGCGCCTCCCCCGCTGCACACAGCCCTCTCTGCATGCTGCCGACTGGTCCTGTGGCAGCGCTCCTCCCCCAGGCCAGCCTCCTCTCTGCTCCTCGGCGGCCATCTTCTCCAGAACGCATGGTGAACGCTGCTGGAAGCGCTGGACGGAAGCATCGTGGTCTGGGTCCCCCCGCATACCTCTCCTCCGCTGTGGTCAGGTCTGTGTATGCAGCGCTGTGTCCTACCAGGCCCTGTGTCTGTGTAGTTGAGTGATCAGCGCTGTTAGTGCAGGAATTGTTATTTCTCTGCATTGTATGTGACTGTGCTAGCGCTGCTGCCTGTAATCTTTTCTTCATCTAAACTGTCAGCTTTATTACTGTCCCTGTTCTTTCTGCTAAAGCCCTTGCGGTGCGGTGCTGCAGGGTGGTCTCTCGCCTATTTAATACTTAATTGGTGAGAGAGGTCACATACGTGGTGCCATCATGTCTGAAAGTGATTTTCCCCTCCGGCTACAGTGTACCACGTGCAAAGTACCGTTAGCGGAGGGGGAGGGTAGCGCGGAGGGCCTTTGCCGGCAGTGTTTGTCCATGGCGCGGCCTATTACGGTTACAGCACCGGTACAGGAGCCGCCCTGGGCTTGTTTCGCTCAGGCGTTAACAGCTTTAGTGGGCCAGTTAGCTCCGCAGCCCGCGTTTACTCCGATGGGTTTGTCCCAGCAGTCTGTGGTGTCGTCACCCATGCAGGGGTTCCCACGACAATTGGTGGTACCCCACAGTCTCCCTATTTCCCCGCTCCCGGGTTCTCAGGAGCCAGCGTGGGTTAACTCCCTGACGGGTTCTGTACAGCACTTGTCGGATGTGTTGCAAGGGGAGTCTGTGATGCGGTCTCATAAAAGGCCGGTGGCGTCTCTGTCCGCTCCTTATGAGGATGACGAAGGGACGTCTGATGATGGGGAGATTCTAGATCCTTACGATCAGGAACCTCTCCATACTAAGGACGCTGATGCTAAGTCCAAAGTATATATTCCTGGACTTATTCGGGCGGTCCGCACAGCCTTGGTGATTGAGGACGAAGTTCCCCCAGCGGCTAAATCTAAGTATGCCTTTTTCAAAGATGTGAAGGGCGATGCCACAGTCTTTCCTCTTTCGGGTCAGTTGGTGGACCATTTAGAGGAGGCGTGGAAACAACCTGGCAAAAGATACCAGCCGCAGAGACGCCTGGCGGTGGCTTATCCGTTCGCGGATAATTATTTTGCGAAGTGGGAATCCCCTCCACAGGTGGATTCTCACGTGACCCGTCTTGTCCGTAGTGCCACATTGCCGATGCCATCCATGTCCTCCCTTAAGGATGCTACGGACCGCAAGGTAGAAATCTGCCTGAAGTCCGCTTATTCCCTTGCAGGGGGGGCAGCACGGACGGCTATGGCCATTTGCTGGGTTGCCAGAGCGATGGAGCGCTGGGCGGATTCATTAGAGGCTTCTTTTGAATCCGACTGTCCGGCCGATCAGGCGGAGTTGATTGGCAATCTCCGTGATTCGGCCACCTACATCAACGAGGCGGCTCTAGACATTAGTACTCTGGTGTCTAGAAGTAGCTGCTCGTCGCACCTTGTGGCTGCGATCCTGGAAGGCGGACGCAGATTCCAAGAAAGGTCTGGAAGCGTTACCGTTTACCGGAGAAGTTCTCTTCGGTCCGGATCTGGATAAGATTGTGGCCACGCTGGCGGCAGCCAAATCTGCCTGTCTCCCGTCGGCCGCTGCTCCTTCTGGTTCGGGACCATCGTCCTTTCGGTCATCTAGGGCCCAGGGCAGGCCCAAACCACAGTCGTTTCCTCGACAGGCTGGCCCTAAGAAATCGGTCAAGCCCCGGAAGCAGGCATGGAGTACCAGACGTCCGGCCCCCAAGCCAGATGACAAGCCTGCGGCCTGACGGTCCGGGCCTCCCTTTGGGGGATCCCAGGGTGGGAGGCCGCCTGCTACAGTTCGCCCAGTGTTGGTCGACCACTACGACAGACACTTGGGTTCTGGAGGTGGTTTCTCACGGATACGCCCTCTCCTTCCGGCACAGACCCCCGGCTCGCTTCTTCACCACGGGTCTCCCATCAGACCGGAACAAGGCTACGGAGCTGCGGAAGGTATTGCACACTATGCTCCAGGCTGGAGTTATAGTGGCGGTTCCATTCTCCCAGAGGGGCCAGGGTTTCTATTCAAATCTATTTTTGGTACAGAAACCCAATGGGTCATATCGTCCGATTCTCAACCTCAAAGCACTCAACAAGTCTTTGCGGGTCCCGAAGTTTCGGATGGAGACCCTACGGTCCATCATTCTGGCGCTGGAACCTGGGGACTACTTGGTGTCATTGGACATACAGGACGCTTACCTGCATGTCCCTATTCTTTGGCGCCATCAACAGTTCCTCAGGTTCGCAATCAGCAGCGACCACTTCCAGTTTCGGGCGTTACCTTTTGGCCTGGCAACAGCACCACGTGTTTTCACCAAGGTGATGGCGGTCATGGCGGCTTCTCTGCGGCTGCAGGGAGTCCGCATGTTGCCGTATTTGGACGACCTGTTATTGGTGGCAGGATCTCCAGAGCTCCTGTTACGCCACTTGGACCTGACCATTGCACTGCTGCAACGGCACGGCTGGCTAATCAACTGGCAGAAGTCCACTCTAATCCCGTCTCGGAGGATTCTGCATCTTGGAGCCTTATTGGACTCGGGACAGCAAAGGATCTTCGTGACGGAGGACAAGATCTCTGCTTTACAGTCAAGGGTGCGCAGTTGTCTGCACAGCCGCCGGGTGTCCTTACACTCGGCGATGAGGTTACTGGGCTCCATGGTGTCGGTGTTCGACATGGTGGAATACGCCCAGTTTCACTCCAGACCTCTGCAGCACCTGATCCTGTCCAAGTGGAACGGGCTGACTCAGTCTCTGAAGTCCCAGACGATTGTGCTCACCCAGGAGGTTCGCCTGTCCCTTACGTGGTGGTTACAGACGACCCACCTCAACAAGGGACGTCCGTTCTGGGTTCCAAATTGGGTCCTGTTGACAACGGACGCCAGTCTTCGGGGCTGGGGAGCAGTTTCGGGTCCACACTTGTTCCAGGGCAGGTGGACGCCGACAGAAGCGGAGCTTCCAATAAATATCTTGGAACTCCGTGCGGTCTTCAATGCTCTCCAGCAGGCACAGCGGTTTCTCCAGGGTCGCCCGGTGCAGGTCCAGTCGGACAACGCTACCACCGTGGCCTACATAAACAGGCAAGGAGGAACTCGCAGTCGGGCGGCTCTCGTAGAGGTCTCTCGGATCCTGGTTTGGGCGGAGCGCAATCTTCCGGCCATATCAGCGGTCTTCATCCCGGGAGTGCTCAATTGGGAGGCGGACTTTCTAAGTCGCCAGGACGTTCATCCGGGGGAATGGTCCCTGCACCCGGACGTTTTTCAACTACTGGTGGACAGGTGGGGTCTTCCAGAAATCGACCTCATGGCGTCCCGGCACAACAACAAGTTGCCGGTGTACGGTTCTCGCACAAGAGACGAAGGGGCGTCTCTGGTGGATGCTCTGTCCGTCCGGTGGACGTTCCGGTTCGCATACCTGTTCCCTCCGGTCTCCCTTCTTCCACGGGTAATCCGGAAATTCAAACAGGAAGGAGGGACGCTCCTGTTGATAGCTCCCGCGTGGCCCAGACGGCACTGGTTCTCAGACCTTCAGGGTCTGTCCGTGGACATTCCTCTGCGGTTGCCGCTACGACCGGACCTTCTGTCTCAGGGTCCTTGCCTTCACCCGGACCTGACTCGGCTGTCTTTGACGGCGTGGCTGTTGAGACGGCCATGCTGAGGTCCCGGGGGTTTTCCAGCTCTGTGGTGCGTACCATGTTGCGAGCTCGGAAACCGTCTTCCGCGAGGATATACCATCGCGTGTGGCATACGTTCTTCCAGTGGTGTCGACCGAGAGGTTATGCACCGCGGGAGTTTCGTCTGTCTCGGATTCTCGCCTTCCTGCAAGCGGGACTAGATCATGGGCTTCGCCTTGCTTCTTTGAAGGTACAGGTTTCGGCCCTATCTGTCTGGTTTCACCGTAGGATTGCTACAATCCCGGATGTGCGCACCTTTATGCAGGGTGTTCTCCGCATTCAGCCGCCCTTTGTTCCACCTGTGGCGCCTTGGGATTTGGCTGTGGTCCTGAGGGCTCTCCAAGGACCGCCGTTTGAACCACTGGGCTCAGTGGATCTTAAATGGCTAACAGCTAAGACTGTTTTCCTTCTGGCCATTGCTTCGGCCAGACGTGTTTCTGAGTTAGGGGCTCTTTCTTGTAGACCCCCTTTCTTGGTTTTTTATGGGAACAGGGCAGTGCTCCGCACTCGGCCCGAGTTTCTTCCCAAAGTTGTTTCCCAGTTTCATATTAACGAGGAAATAGTTGTTCCGGCCTTTAACTCACCGGGTCTTTCCGTGGGTGAGGCCTCTTTGGATGTTGTGCGGGCCTTAAGGACTTATGTTGACCGCACTTCTTCGTTTAGGAAGTCGGACGCTTTGTTTGTCCTCTTTGGCTTCCGTAAAAAGGGTTGGCCTGCTTCAAAGCAAACTTTGGCAGCCTGGATCCGTATGGCTATTTCTGAAGCTTATCTTCATGAAGGCCTACCGGTCCCTCCTTCTCTGAAGGCTCATTCCACTAGGTCTGTGGGTCCTTCGTGGGCAGCTCGACGTGGTGCCTCGGCAGTTCAGATCTGCAAGGCTGCTACGTGGTCTTCTGTCCATACCTTCGTGAGGTATTACAGGTTTGACACCTTCGCCTCTCAGGATGCTTCCTTCGGGCGGCGGATTCTCCTTTCTGCACAGGAGCGTCCCCACCCTTAAAGGATACTGCTTTGGGACATCCCCAAGGTATCCTGTGGATACCCTATGGACCCTGAAGTAGAAAATTAGAGATATGGTAAGAACTTACCCTTGTTATCTCTATTTCTACGAAGTCCATAGGGTTCCACAGGACTCCCGCCCTGTCGCACCTGTGCTGCAGATGGGCTTTGCTCTGGTCACCGGTTTTCCGTCTCCCTCTGGTGAGAATGTGATTCTTGTATGTGTCCAGATCTTTGTTCTCTCTCTTCCTTCTCCTCCTCCGGCCTATGGCTTGGTAACTAACTGAGGTGCCTTGGCCCGGGGGCGGGGTATAGGAGGGGGACCTAGTGCATCCTGGGAGGCTGAAAGCTTAACTCTTTGGTGCCCTGCGACTGACGTCACACCTATACCCCAAGGTATCCTGTGGAACCCTATGGACTTCGTAGAAATAGAGATAACAAGGGTAAGTTCTTACCATATCTCATATTTTTTAGTTTTTGTAAATATAGCTTTCATATAAAACATGAGGCACATGAATATACTGTGTGTATAATCTCTGTTGATACAATTACTTTGCGTAGGTGCGAAGTGATGTCATGTTTTTGTTATTCATTAGGAACGTGTTTATATGTTACATTTTACATTAATATTTTAAGTCCTTTTCGAGTTTCATGAAGGGTATCAAAGTACTTGGCCTGCATTACATGGTCACTTGATCCCGTGTCTCTAATATCTTTACCTGTTAAGCTGCATACACACGTAAAGATTTTCTGTCCAACCATCCAACTAGTTGATTGGTTGGAATGAAAATCTGGTAAGGTATGAAAGCAAATGACAATCAGCAATTTGCTCCCAAACACTGGAAAATGGACAAAAACTGTTGTTTGAACAAATTGTTTAGATCAAACATTTAACAAACTTGTCTGACGACCATTTTCATCTGTTTTCTGCCATTTCAGAGCAAATTGCTGATCATCATTTACTCCCATACATTACGTGTGTATGCTGCATTACACTGTGATTGCATTATCCCATGTATACTGGACTCTTGATAACACATTTAATTGGCATATAATTTTCAATAGATAAGTGAAAATGTGTTGTGACAGTGGAGTGTGCCCGTGTCTCTACCCACTGTCATTGCTTTGACATGTGCTGCATTACCAGCCCCAAGGATTGATCATCCACGTAATACTAAAAAGCAGAAAACAGATTTGCAATGCATAAATGCTTCTCTACCACAAATACCATACAGATTGAATAAATATTATTGTTTAAAAAAAAAAGTCTTACTTTGCTTACTACCAAAATATGGGCAATGATAATTAAGTATTTTTGGAAAATAACGTACAATGAACAGACTAATATATGGTGCACACACCTGGTATGCATGTTCTTAGAAAGCTGTGGGACTTTTTTTTTTGTCTCTGGGTTGTAATAAAAGCATATTGGGGTCTATTAAGTTAGGAGCAAATTACTCGCGGCTGCGTGTAAATGCTGGTGTGCCAGAATTGTGGAAATCCAGTCGTCCGAGGCAAAATGGGGTGGGTGGATGGGAGAGCAGCTGCCATTTCCAGCGTTTCTAAACCATTGCAACGGAAATTCACCCCAATAATGTGTAATTGAATTGAAACCCTTATACCGTTGGGCCACTAAGAGGTCTATACAGTCATTTTTTTCACAATCTTTTTTTTTTTTGGCTGTGTTTTTATTAGTACCATTAATGCACAATATTCATATGAAAGTTCATGGCCTGCAGACAGAATCTATTTTTTCTAAGTTTCTGTTTTGCTCTTGAAAGCTGCCATAAGTGCATTTAAAAAGACATTACAAGGCACAGACAGTATCTTTGGCACCACAGGTTTAGAAAAGTGGGTTTAATAGAACATCTGTTTAATTACAATATATATGATCCTAAAAATCCTTATCATTAGTGTAATTTACTTAAAACAATTGTAATTTGCTGTTACTGCATGAAAAGCTTTTTTTTATTTTATTTTATGGAGAGCTATAATTGTTGCTTTAATTGTAATTGGCTTATTGTGACTGGTAAATGAGATGGTGTTTCTGAGGGTATTTGCTCATGTTTCTAGATCTTACTGTTTGGAGGTCTTTTGTGGAGGGGTTTATTTTCTTTTTGACAATCAGTTGAGTGTTTGTTAGACACATCTTTTAAGTCAGCACTTTGCAATCAAAGAGCAAACATCTACCTCTTTACCTGCTCTGTCATGTTTCCAGATCTTTCTGGAGCTGGTTATATTCTTAGCTGATAAGCTTGGGTACACACTGAGTTATGTGTCGACATATCTGATTCTGGGTACACATCAGAACGATGTAATGAGCGACGAAACGATCACTCATTCCGTCCTTTATTACACTGCATGGCGCCACATGTGATATCGTCAGGTCTGATTTACAGCACATTAAACCTGATGACATTGCATATGACCTAGGGAGCACGCATATTGTGCATACACACTGCACTATATGCACGATTTGTTGTTCCAATTTGGCATAATCGGCATGACTTCACTCCAGTGTTGCCCAGCTATAGTCCTTCATGCAAGTGATGTGCTGGGAAGGGTAACTGCAGGTCTGATTTAAACCTGAGAGTAATTAAACCCTGAGGCCATTAGGGGACATGGTCATGTGTCTTTTGCAATTGGGGTGGTTGGGAAAAGGGTAAATTGTTACTCCAGTGAGGTTCGACTGTTTCGGTAAATTGGTTGTGATTTTTTGGTTGGCAAGGGATGTGTTATCTAGTTGAATTATCTGTGAGTTTAACTTCCTGCCCAGCCTCTTTGTCCAGAGGCTTTCCCATGGTATGTTAGTAGTTTCCTTGTCTCTTTCGTGGTGTCCTGATGTTTTTGTTTTGTGACTTGATGTTTGGCGGTACGAATGGCTGTTTGTGTTGATTTAGTCAAATTAAATGGTTGAGTCCTCCTTTAGTTTGGCAATTGCTACTGAGAGCCTCTGGGTTGTCTGCACCACTCGCTCGAGTGGGTCCACCTAAGTTGTATATAAGGGAAGGTGGTTCACCAGCGAATGTTTTTGTTGTTTATGGTCATTTTGTCAGCCTTTCTATTTGCCATCATTCTCACTTCCTGAGGGGATGAGGGGTGTTGCCTGAGTAGGAGGGATCCTGAAATGGTTTTGCTTGCCCCCATTTTAGTTATGTCACAAACATCACACTCCATTAGAACATGCGTCTAAGACACTGTCCTATAAAAGAAATGATAGGAGAGCTTTGGCAGGTACCTTATGGAACCACTACTTAAAGGGACAAAGTCAGTGCACTTTGTCCCATGAAGTGAGGATTCTCCTTTTGGGCCTCAATCATCACATTATAATTAGGGGTAGATTAAATATTTCTTCTAAAAATTAAAAGTGGTTGTGTTACAGTAGCATCCAGATTTTGTCTATCATTTTCAAGGATGCAATAGAGAAATAATAGACAGAATCTGATTGATTGCTTTCTGCTGTCAGAAAACTTTAACTCTAGAGGTTTTCAACTATCCATAGAATTCACTGTATTGTGGGCGGAGCAGTGTGTGAACGTGACGTGATGTGACTGATCACAAGTGCTATTCTGTCAGATGTCACATTCACTACACACCTGGCACAGTTATTGGAACGGCCTTGCAAAAATATAAATAAATGCAAAAACGTTTCTTTTTTTTTTTTGTGTTTTGTTTTTTAAGTGATAATCTTGAAGGCTATACTTGTTATCTTGTGTCAGTTTTCCTTTTGTTTTATTTTAGGAATCTAAACCTGTTGTTATTGAGCCTTCTCCATCATTAAACGGCAGCCGACATTCACTGCCTTCATTGGATCAAAGGGAAGATGACAGGGGCGGCACTAATTTACATGGCACTACAGAAGATAAATCTTCTGATAACATATCTACTGCTTCAGAAGCTTCAGAATCGGCAACGAGCAGTAAGAGTAAAGGCTGTTTCCAAGCAGTGTTTTTATGTCTTGTTCCATCTGAGGTGAAGCCCACAGGGAAATTAATGTTTCCAGTAATAATATATGGCTGAAAATAAAATAAGATATCCATATTTTTGTTTTGTACGATCATAGGCCCCTTAAGTTCATTTATTTGTATAGAGAGAAATAAGTTATGCACAACAGAGTAATATCCATTCCCGCAATGCAGCTATCATTTAGGGTGAAATTTAGAAACGGGCAACACACAAGTGGACACTACCCGTATAGGTATAATATGCTGGATATTACAAAAGATAAAAATAGCTGTACAAAAATAGGCTGGAAAACTGTCTTTTAGTGCAAGGATAACACTTTACCTCTAAATGCCAATTAGTTACTTTTATAAATATGTCAAAAGTTCACATTTTGTGTTTATATTTATTTAAATCATTTGGTGTAGGCTTCACATACATGTATAGGATTTCTTATTTAAAAGCGTATTACTTGGTTTTTTAAATAACTTTCTGTAATTTTCAGCACCATAATTAAAATATGTCAAATAGAAAATAGAAAATACCCTTTCTTTGCACACATTGTTATCCCTATTAAAAGGCTTATTTAATTAGCCATGCGTTTGATGAAAATAGCTTAACACTGTTAAAAAGCTGTGTCCGCGACTTTTTGTTACTCAGTTAGAAATCAACATAACGTTAACGCCGGTTTCAATGGGAGTTAACTCAGATTTTAGGTTACAGACTAGATGAAAATCAATTTTAAGGCAAATTGTGGTTACACAGTGCAGTACCCCCGTGACACCCCTCCCAATGAATAATAATGTATTTTTAAATTGGAAAATGTGACCAATAAAGACATCTCATTGTTCAAGTGATTTACTCTAAAAAGCAGAAAATGGGTTAAATGATGTGGGGACATGTACAGTATGTTGGCTGTTGTATTGCTACAAAATGGGTGATCTTGTAGTTGGGAGTTGAAAATGTTTTTTTCCACCTTTTTACACACTTGTGTATATATACACATTTAATAATCACTATAGAGACATTTTAATGTACCCCAAGCATCGCTGAACACTTTTATTTGCTGAAACACACTTGTTGGCTATAATTTTTCCATCATTTTTAAAAGTTGCAAAAATCAACAATTTGACACCATTTAGCTGCCTCCTATACTTTGCTTATGGGCACTAACAGCCTTCTACACTAAACATAACAAAGTGGAAGCTTCTCAAATCAATTCGGCAATACTCTTCAGGTGCATAAAAGGGAGGGGTCCTACTAAACAACAAAAAAAACAGAAAGGGGGATGTACCCCAACAAATTGTACCTGCAACAATACTTGAAAACTATATGGTGATAGAAATTCAGCGATTTGTTGCATGCATTTGCAAATACATGGTAAACCACCAGGCCAACTTCACAGCTTCTCTGATTCTGGTGGTCCCTACACTGCATGATAACAGTATCCATCCTTGGCCATGTAATTGTCTATTGTAAGGCCTCATAGTAAAGCCTTCTACACTAGTCTGCTATCTTATTTTCCACATTTCAGGATGTTTTCCCCACTCTTTCATGCACGTCACGCACAGTTGCACACTCCAGAAATAACGCTTGAATTGCCATTTCTAATAATTTGCGTGGGAATCGGGAGCACATTTCATGTAAATATCTTGTTAAATGTGCGTAATGTTAACCCACAAGCACAGGACAGGAGCACAGCGTCTAGGTTAATAGCCCCCAAGTCAGAGGTTCCTAAACTCCATCATTTACAGTCCGCTTTTTATGGATATCCATGCTTGAGCACAGGTGACTTAATTAGTACCTCGGTCAATTTGATTTAACCTTCGGGACTCAAGCGTGGATATCCTTAAAACCTGGACTGTAATGGTGGGGTTTGGGAATGTCTGCCCTAAGTATTTACTGTAACTGTAGGAGGATGCACTAAGGAGGTTGTGATAATGTCCGTGTCATGGTTATATGTATAACAAAGTTTCACTGGTCACTTTTATGTCTTTCTGGTTTTCTGAACCGTGTTGGTACCACACTTGTGCTTATATTTTGCCACATTTTTTAGTTGTCATGTGCATGTAAAGTAAGGATAAACACATAGCAATCTTCTTTCTCTTTCAGCTTTCATTTTTTCAAGCACGTCAGGTGCAGATATGTGCTTTGTACGGCAACATAATACTTCAGATAATAATAACCAGTGTATGCTCGGTTCCATTAGCAGCGTATTATCACATCTTAATCCGCAGAAACCTGGGGCCATTGACAACCATCCTCTTGTAATGCAAGAGAATGTAAAGGTAAGTTGCACATTTAGCAAGAATTGTTTACCATTTGTCACTTGGTGTTACAGGTAAAGAAATGAAGCATTGAATACTGGGATTCTGATTACTGACATTAACGTTTTGCTGTCAATGATGGATGAGCTTTTTGCTTTTAACACAAGCACTGCTTTCACTTGTTTGCAAAGCATTGAACAAGTAATGAGGGAGCGACCACTGGCAATGTAGGTACATTGCAGTGCAGTAGGTAGGTAGTGCTTTTATTGCTGTTCCTGCGAGTAGTGCACACCTATGTGTGTACACAGCGCAGGGTGCCGCTCACCGCAGACACAATGAGAGAGCAGCTGAATGTGGGAAATACCTCGGGTAGCTGGTGGGGATTCCTGTCTGGCCAATTAGGACTAGAGGTCCTGTCGTGAGAAGTGCCACTCCAAAGTCTGACACGCGTTTAGTCATGGAGCTTCATCACAAGTTGATGGATGAGGATTTTTTATATTTTAGCATGAGCACATCATGGGACAAACTGCTTCATACTGTATAATAAAACAATTTAGTGTTATTAAAGACCACTGGCAAACAATGTGACTTCAGCAAAATTCCATATGAATATGTGAACAGACCATTAAATAAATGAACAGACGAGTGGATGAAGGTGTTATGTAACAATTTCAAGAAAAATTACTTTTTTAATGGATGAAGGTGTTATGACCTAGGGATCATAGTAACAATGTCCTTTTAAATGTTAGTAGACTATTTACTGATCTTTTGTGGATAAAAGTGCTATGTTCAATTCAAATGAAGGTTTTTCTTTTCTTCTAAACATAACACCTTCATCCACTCGCCTCTTCAAATGGTTTAAATAATGTCCTGGAGAACTTGACTTTTTTCTAATATTAGCAAGGTCAACAAAGAAGTCCACAACAGTAATCAAACATGAAACATTTAGTTCTTCTTGAAAAAGATTTAAAAAAAATAAATACATATCATGTATTTATAACTCTGTACTTAAAAACTGTTTTTGAATGGTTCTAGATGTACCTGTTCATATTATGTTACTGATTCAGAGCAATTTAGTCAGAGCTCTGTAAAGTGAAGTAAAATCTCTCTTAAACTGCTTAGATATAAAAAAAAGCAGATATTAAAGAAATCACACCTGTACCTCTTAAAATCTAGTGAGATGATACTGTCAGTGTTTCCCGCAATATGACCAAAGATTTAAACTTACAGCAATACAATGGATAGATAATTGACAAACATACAATAGGTTTTTGAAAGGAGTTCAATTTATCATTTGCCTTTTGGATTAATAACTACAGTTTAAACCTTCTGCTGTGAACCCCACAATAAACTTTGAAAAAGCGCTCAAAGCAATGAAGGTACCAAGTCATCTCCCCCGCCTCCTTGATTTTTATGTTAACAATGAATGAAAGCGTTGAATATGGGCAAAATTTCTCAAAAATGGAGAAAATAGAGCTTCAGGGCTGTACCCTGGCACCTGATTTATGTGCTGAATTTTCAGAAGCAACATCAAAATCTGCTGATGATTTAGGAGTAATGTTAAGCATCTACATCAGTCCTATGCTAACAGATATTGGACACCTTACATTGTGTTGAAATTTATCTCCTGGCCCCCATATTCCTTCACAGCAATAGGTTGTGAAACTTAAGGGGCCTATCCATTTTCCGACTTTCTGCACGATGCGCCCAAAAGCAGGAGGTTTTGGTCGGAACGTGCAGAAAGTCTGCAAGTGGATAGCTGGCAAGGACCAGCGATGCACGTGCACGCTGGGTCCTTGTCGACCCCGACTATCTATCGAACATGCCCATCAACCTGACGACGGTCATCAGATTCGGCATGTTAATAGATAGGGAGGTTGGGCTCCTGCACTGAAGACGTTCAGTGAATGTCTTTTAGTGCGGTACCTGCACCTCAGCGACATGAAAGTCTGAACGCTGGACGTTCAGACTTTCATGTTGTTAAATGGATAGGCCCCTGAACTGCTGAGGGAAGAAAAAAAAGTTATTCTATACTTAATTAAAGGAAGTCAGACTATGCATTGTATGAGCAAATAGGGACAATGCAGCTCAAATATTGTATTTAGAAAAAAATTGTGTGGCATTTTCCCTTTGAGCTCCACACTGCGGAACCAAAACATAACAAAATATAAGCACCTACTGAAATTGGTATTTAAAAATGCTATAAACCTCAACCTTTATTTTCTTACACTAAAACCTCACGGGAAGAAAAATGGTGGAATAGCAAGTGAAAGTCTGTGTTTGTTCTTAATTATAGTGTATATGATATGTTGTTGGTAAAGTAACATTCACAGATGACTATTTGTAGAAATTTTGAATATTCTGGGGGAATTCAATTGTTTCCTCACGCCTGTAAGTAATGGGCGCCCCATAGGCGATATTCAACGAGAGAGAGTGCCCATTACTTAGTGCACATGTTGCTTCCAAATGCACCAGGTTTAGATGCGTAAAGCAGCTAAACCCATGCAAAGTAATAGCCGCGCAGACCAAACGCCTGACTTTTACTGCCCGCAACCTCAGGTGGGTGCGAGCAGAAATAATGGCTGCCCGCGACACTCTCTGCTATTGACATAAACAATAACAAAACTATTTGAGTCCATGAGATTACTTGAATAACTTATTTACATGCTGCAGCAACCCACAGCATTTTGCCATAGGACTTTCATAGTTCTGTGATAATGTAACGTAATTTAAAAGGATTAACGATATTCCCACAAAGCAGTGACGCAAACTTCTAGTTACACTTAATCACAGTTGTTTCATAGTCGATAATTTTGTTAGTTTTGCACTAAATAGACAACAACCTGATGTTAATGCCCTTTTTGTTATATTTCCATACTGCGACGGCAGGCATGGCCATATTTGACTTATAAGCATTGAAGGCATGTACTTAGGGCGGCATCTGATTGGGGATGGTGCTGAGGATTGGCTGGTATTCTTTCCCCTTTACCATATTTTTTGTCCTGCACCAGTGCTACTTAAAGTGTGTGTGGCATAAGAAGAAGGCTGTGGATGGCTCACACAGACAGCAATCTGCTTACAGTGCTACGTACTGTAGTCTGCATTTCTATCGATGTCATTGCTCCCTGTTCTATTGATCTGCTCTTTGAATATAGAAACATTCAAATGAGGTTGTCTCTGGTGAGATAGGTGCTTCTGTGAGAGTTCACAATTTGAAAATGGCTTTATTATGTTTATGACACTGGTAGCAGAAAAGGATGAGGAACAGTCCCATTATAAGTGATGGTAGAGAGAAATTATGGGAGCAGGGATTGGGAGAAGCACTTAAGAAACAGGTAGCTCATGATGCCTAGAAAGTATACATGGGGGGAAAAAGCAACTAAAATGTGGAAACGGGACATGCAACAGACATTGAGAATACATAAGGTCGCATACAAGAGATCTGGGGAGCACATAATATACCTTTTGAAGCACAAATGGCGAATATTGTTCAAGTAGAGTCTGACTTGACTCATCAACTGTCTGCAATTTACTGTGTCTCTGCTGCAACAATCTGTTTGCCATAGCAGGTGAAGACTCTTTGGAGGGTTATGTAATAGGTTCCAAGAATATAGGATAGGCGTGATTTTGTTGAGTATGCCGCTAAATTTATAATCGGTTATAAAGCTGTTTTCTCTGAATCTTGGAACCTACTACATAACCCCTTTTTGACTACGAAGACTAGGATACTAAGCTTCCAAATGTACCAATACTACCTCTAAATAAACTATATTGTAGCCTTATGAAACTATAATAAGAGCCTAGCGCCTCCCACAAAATTTAATGAAAACATACAGGGGCTACATCTCCTCTGAATTATAATGGTGGTTGCTTGGAAAATGCCATCTTTGAACAGTATCCACATAAGGCTGGTGCTACTCTTATGAAAGCTGAATTTCCATTTTACCTGAGTTTACTTGAGTTGCTCTGGTGAACATCTAAAGAGTCTGTTTCTTGGTAACAGATATTTCAGGTAGATTGTGGGATTATTTTAGTAAAAAAATCTACTCTGTACAGATAAATTAGGGTCCATACACAGTGGGTAAAACCATATAATGTTACCCATGTTGCAGTTAGATGTGTCCACCATAAATGACACATCTAGAATAGCTGGAATTATATAAATCATTGATCTCTGAAAAACATGACCTAAGTACCAAGATCAGGACACACTTATATTGGATCTCTCCCATGCTTTAGTGAGTATAGTCTTTCTTGGCATAGAGATAATCTGTTTCTACAATAAACATCCAGTGCCTCGGAAGTGTTACCCAGTGGTTTATGGCTTAATGAAAATACTATGTGGTGTTAACAAATTGCTGAACCCTTTTTGATTTTGTTTGTTTAGGTACCCACCTTAACACTGGAAGGAGGGCGCTTGAAACAGAGCCCTTCTCTAGTCCGTGGCAAAGATTATGAAATAGTACCAGAGCCCGTATGGAGAGCACTTTATCATTGGTATGGGGCAAACTTGTCCTTGCCTCGACCAGTAAGTATCAATTGTCATTTGTGTAATTCACACAGGTGTAGTAATTAACACATGTTCTTTAGATATTAAGAATCATTGGTCTATTTGCCATCTTGATAATGTAATTTCTATTAACCTTCTGTCATGATTTAAAATTCTAAAGCTTATTGAATTCAGTAATCAGGTTTGTTTTGCTTTTTACATTTGTTTGTTCTAGGAGCAATATATTCCTATCATTGTTTCTTCTGCTAAACCCTCTAGTAAACAATTTATTTTCCAAATAGTTTTTCAACAGTTGACATGCTGTGCTAAGGTTTATTTCCGTCATTTGTACATCGCAAAATAATACTTGTATATATCGCTGTATATATCCTTAAATGTTAATTTTTGAAGGGTTTTCATAAAATGTAATTATTAGTGAAACATTAAACAGTCTTTACTTATGCAATGAGTTCATATGACCAGATTAATCAAAATACTGAAATAGTCAACAACCTGTAGGACCTGTGGAATCTGTCTTACTATGTGGACTGCACTTTCCATACTTGCAAAATTTATTGTACACACACAGTCCAAAAGGTCCATCTAGCATTTGATATAAATATTACTATGACTATAGGCATTGTAATCCTCATGGTGTTTATCATTTTTTGGTAAGTCCAGTAACGCTATTGCTTTTTTCCCTGCAAATTAGTTTTTTTGTATGCAATTCCTGAGCAGGTGAAAAGATAGGGGAAATCTTTATTTCTTCTTCAGGGTCCATAGGGGGTCCACAGGGTTGACCTTGGGGTATAGGTTGGGAACTAAATCCGGGCACCACACAGGTAAAGCTTTCAGCCCCCAGGATGCACTGGGTCCACTCTCCCTATAACCCTGCCCCCAAGCCAGAGGCACCTCAGTTTTAAGTTGGTGCCCGGCCGGAGTCGGGTCACCGTTAACACAGGGGGGGCTGATTAGCAGCCCCTAAGCTACTTTTTATTTTATGAGTTTAAGGTTTTTTATTTCTTTTTAGACTCTTCAGAGCGGCAGATTCGGACTGTCCATAGTACGTCCAAGCTGCCGCTCCTCCACCCCACCGGCGCCAGTACAGATTTGGGGATCTCAACGGGACCCCAGAGTCTGTACTAGCCGGACTCCACGGGCGCCCAGGACTGCTGCCGGATCGACGGGGACATTTATGCAGTCCGATGCCTCCAGTCTCTGGAGGTGGGTCCCCCCCATACCCCGCGTGTCCACTAGACCACTAGGGACTTAATGATCGGCAGCTGGCGTCCCAGGGGTTAATAGCCGGCCAGGGGAGGTAGCCTCCCTGTTCAGCGGCTCCTCCCCTCAGCTCAGTGCGCCTTTCAGTTCTATAGTCTGGCGTCCCTGAGCTGCCTCCTCCGTTAGTCACGCTTGCTCTGAGGTCTCCAGGCGGCCACTTTATTTCTATGGTGCAGCACAGAACTCCTAGGACAGCAGTTGGTCCAGTTCCCCTGCGTACCTCACCATTTGGGTATGTGTACACAGCGCTATAGCCTTCCCAGACACCGAATCTGGGCAGTTGAATGTAGTGCCGTTTGCAGTATATTATATGTAATGTTTATGTATATATATTTCTGCATTGTATGTGACTTATACTAGTGCTGGCTGTCTGTGCTTTTTCTCTCACCTGTCAGTATATATCTATCCTTTATCTTTACAATCTTCCCTAATACAGGTGTACTTAGGGAGGTTCTGAGACGTTACTTATATATACTTGTCAATATTTTTGAGGTTTGTCATATACTATTGCGTGCTGCACGTTGCCATATTTTAGATGGAACTGTGTGTTGCATACGCTGATAAAGGGTCCCTGCAGGTAATCCTAGCATCAGTCAGGACCAGTATAATGCTGCTTGATATTTCCACAAGGATGGTTAGTCAGATAGGTCTGACCAGAAATTAAAGCACAATACTGCACCCATTTTTGCTATCCTGCAAGTCATGGACAGAGGGTTTTACTCCGAAAGGGTTATGTATATGGCACCGTCAGGTTTCTTTCTCAATATCCTGGCCTCCATTGCGGATCGCCTGGCGGCCCACATTGTTGTAACTTACTTGGGGTTACTTCAACATGCTGCCCTTTCATCTCAGGGTATCTCGCAGTTTCTTTCGGTTTACTCCTGTGACACAGACTCTCTCTCCCTACCGGGGTTTTTCACAGTACATGCAATTCCCTCATGTACCACTACAGTCTGTCATTTCCCTTGCAGGGATTATCACAACAGCCACCCTGGGTGGATGTAATTTCTACGAAACACAAAATGGCGTAATAAACGCCCTGTGGTTACTTTCCAGTCTGCACTGCTGTCGTCAGCCAAGAGTTAACTGTATAATGTATCGGACTCCTTCCCTCTCACACGAGGGGGAGCCTAAATAAAGTATTATTATCCCTGCTTTGGTGCTGGCGGTCAAGTCCATCCTAGTTATAGAGGATGTCAAACCTGCACCTAAATCAAATCACCCTCAGTTTTAGTATTGTTGTCTTCGGCTGTGTTCCCCTTCTCTGACGAGTGGGTGGATCACGTGGCGGGAGTCTGGCTATCGCCAGATAAGAGGCATCAAAAATGCGTTTGGCCTCATGTTTCCTATTCCCTGAGGGTCATTACAAAGTAATAGGAATTACCTCCTGGGGTGGATTTTCATGTTACTCGTCTGTTTAAGACCGCTACTACGCCTCCCGTTCCTTCCCGGACGGATTCAGCAGATCCGTAGGTGGTAACTTTGCCTGAAATCAATATACTCGCTTTCAGGGGCTGTTGCCCGTCCAACCATGGCTTTCGCATGGTTGGCTAATGTTATTGAGTCCTGGGCTGATGCATTTGTAGAGCTGATTCCCTCAGAAACTTCTGGGGATCAGATGTCTTTTGTTGCTCACATAAAAAAATGCAGTTTCATATGTTGGAGTAACTATATTGGATGCTAGTCTCCTCACCTTCAGGGTTTCAGCTGCGACTGTATTCGCCGCCATACCCTATGGCTGCGCTCTTGGGAGGCAGAGGGGACTCCAAGATAGACCTTAAAATGGATACCCTATATTGGGGAGATCTTGTTTGGTCCTAACCTTGACAAGATTATAGCAACTTTGGAAGTATCCCTAACTGCTAAATTTCAGCCTTCAGCTACTCCCACTACAAGGCCTCGGACTAAATCTGTTAAGTATTTTTGTCCTCAGGGACAGCCTAAAGGTCAGTCTTTTCCTAGGCTGTCGGCCTCCACGAGGGCTACCATACCCGGTACCGAGCAGACCTGGACATCCAAACGTCCTGCTTCTAAACCTAAGGATACACCTTCAGCCTGACTGGACACGTCTACATCTCGGGGATCCCAGTGTGAGATACCGACTTTTCAGTTCGCCCAGTGCTGGTGTCAAGTCACTACGGATACTTGGGTAAAAGTTGTTAATATTATTATTATTATTATTATCATTTATTTATATGCTGTCACAAGTGTTCCGCAGCGCCTTACAAAGTACATAAACAAATTGACCAGTGACTTACAGAACAATACAATACAGGACCAGGACATGGATAATATATATTGCTGCACTAGCGACCACAGCAACACTTCCAATTTTCGGGCTCTGCTCTTTGGCCTGTCCACAGCCCCACCGGGGTTTACCATCTGGGGCGCAGTGACTGGTCCGCACTCCTTTCGGGGCAGTTGGACGCCTGTCGCTTCCGCCCTGCCAATCAACTTATTGGATCTTCAAGCTGTCTTGGGCCCTCGCTCTGGCCTAACACATAATGTAACAACAGTGGCTTACATCTAGGAGACACTCGTAGTTGGGCAGCAATGACGGAAGTGTCACACATTCTGATACAGACCAAGGGCCTCCTCCCGGCCTTCTCTGCGGTGTTCATTCCGGGAGTTCTCCATTGGAAAGCGGACTTCCTCAGCTGTCACGACGTGCATTCCGGGGACTAGTCTTTTCTCCAAGAGAGGTTTCAACTCCTGGTGAGCAGAGGGGGCCTCCCAGAGATGGGCCTCCTTACTCCTTACTCTATCACTCCTTACTCTAGCCGGTGTTTGGGTCCAGACCTAAAGGTGCTGAAGCAACCTTTGGTGACGCGTTGTCAGTGAATTGGTCCTTCAGATTTGTGTCCCTGTGTCCTCCGGTCTCCCTTCTTCCTTGAGTTCTTCGGAAGTTCAATCAAGACAGAGGTACTGTTCTGCTGGTGGCTCCAGATTGACCCAGATGTCACTGGTACTTAGATTTTTGGAGTCTCTCGATTGACATTCCGTCCTGGTGCCTCAATATCCGGACCTGTTCTCTCAGGGTCCTTGCCTTTCCCTGGACCTGGATCGTTTGTCTTTGACTGCGCGCCTACTGTGGTCCTAAGGCTTCTCTGGCTCTGTCTTCATCGGGATGTTTAGAGCGTGTAGGCCAGCTTTTGCTGGGATCTACCTCAGAATGTGGCATACATAATTTTTTTATGGTATCGTACCTGTAGCTACGATACTCAGGTGTGTAGGATTTCCAGACTTTCTGGCATTCCTTCCAACTGGCTTGAGTCTAGCCCTCCACCTGGCCTCCCTGAAAGTGCAGGTCTCTGCACTGTCGGGATGGTTCAGATGTGGAATTGCTCCACTCTCGGGTATCCAGTTCCTCCTTTGCGGGTGTTTACTGGATTTTACCTCCCTTTATCCCCCCTAGGGTCACCTTGGGATTTGGCATTGGCTCCTTCATGTGAACCACTGGGGCCTTCATGTGAACCACTGGTTTGGATAGCCCTTGCGTGGTTTATGACTTAGACTCTCTTTCTTATGGCATTTGCGTCTGCCAGGAGAGTGTCGGAATTGGACGCGTTCTCATGGGACTCCCTCTTCTGGATATTTTACCAAGACAGGGTTGTGAGTCGAACTTGCCCTTTGTTTCTTCCTAAAGTGGTTTTTGAGTTCCACATTATTCAGGTACTTATTGTACCGACATTTCAGTCTCCAGTCCTATCAACTGGGGTGGCCTCATTGACTGTGGTCCGGCCTCTCAGGATTTACGTAGTCCATTCAAGTTCCTTCAGGAAATCAGACTCCTTATTTGTGGTCTATGGATTTCTGGATTTCACAGGAAAGGATTGCCGGCCATTAAACAGATATTGGCTGGATGGCTTCGTATGCCTATCTCAGGGGCCTACACATAGGAAGGCCTTTCTGTTGATGCTTATTCTACTCGGGATGTTGGCCCCTTGTGGGCGGCTCACTGTGGCGCCTCGGCTGTTCCGCCTTGCAAGGTGGCCACATGGTTTTCTGTCCACACCTTTCTAAGGTAATATGCATTGGATTCCTTTGCCTCTCTTTATGCTTCCTTTGGGCGACGGATTTACCTCTCAGCACAGGAGCGTCCCCACCCTTATAAGGACTGCTTTGGGACATCCCCAAGGTCAACCCAGTGGACCCCCTATGGACCCTGAAGAAGAAAATTATAGATATGGTAAGAACTTACCCTTGTGATCTCTTTCTTCGAAGTCCATAGGGTCCACAGGGCAACCGCCCTGACGCACCTGGTTTCATATGGGCTGTGTTACTGGTCACCGGTTTCCCTTCTCCTTCTCGATGAGTATGGTTCTTGAGTGTTCCAGTCTTCTCTCTTTCTTTCCTCCTTTGGCTACTTACAAACTGAGGTGCCTCTGGCTTGGGGGCGGGTTATAGGGAGAGTGGACCCAGTGCATCCTGGGAGCTGAAAGCTTTAACTGCGTGGTGCCCTGATTTGGTTCCCAACCTATACCCCAAGGTCAACCCTGTGGACCCTATGGACTTCGAAGAAAGAGAGATAATAAGGGTAAGTTCTTACCATATCTCTCATTTTAAAAAAATTAGACTAATTGCAGAACATCTGGCTCACCCCTCCTACTGAATAATCACGCACTTTGCAGGGTTTAAATAGCATAATTAGGCCATTAAAGACATGTCCATTTTTAGATGAATTTCTCTCTAAAAAAAAAAAGGACAATAATGGGTTAAATGATGTGGGACAGGTATGTGGAGGTGTAAATGATGTGGGACAGGTATGTGGAGGTGTAAATGATGCGGGACAGATATGTGGAGGTGTAAATGATGCGGGACAGATATGTGGAGGTGTAAATGATGCGGGACAGGTATGTGGAGGTGTTAATGATGCGGGACAGGTATGTGGAGGTGTTAATGATGCGGGACAGGTATGTGGAGGTGTTAATGATGCGGGACAGGTATGTGGAGGCGTAAATGATGCGGGACAGGTAGGTGGAGGCGTAAATGATGCGGGACAGGTAGGTGGAGGCGTAGATGAGGTGGGACAGGTAGTTGGAGGCGTAAATGAGGTGGGACAGGTAGGTGGAGGCGTAAATGTGGTGGGACAGGTAGGTGGAGGCGTAAATGTGGTGGGACAGGTAGGTGGAGGCGTAAATGTGGTGGGACAGGTAGGTGGTGGTGTAACGAGCGTTTTTCAACAACACAAAAAAAAAATCACATTAAACGCATTTTTGTACCTCAGAATACTGTAAAGATTTACATTTGCTGAAAAACACTTGTTGCCTATCATTTTGCAAGAACTCCCAGTACTTTCCTCGTAGCCACTATAACTGCCTTCTATATGGTCCTACTGTCTCAGTTGTCACTTTTTTGGGGTCCAGGATGTTTTCCCCACTTTGTCATGCACTTCTCCCAGATCAATTTATGTAGAAATCTTATGGAGTCCCGTATTGACCCTTATTTGTTCTTGCTGCATACTTTGGATAATTTTTTCTACCAGTTACGGTAATTGCAGCTTGATACTATGTATAATGAGATGCTTTCTTTTATTATATCTTTTATTAGGTCATCAAAAATAGTAAAACAAGCCTTCCAGAACTGGAACTCTTTCCACGCTATTTGCTTTTCTTGAGACAGCAGCCAGTGACGCGTCAGCAACAGTCTAACATCTGGGTGAATATGGGTATGATGAGCCTGAGAATGTTTCCTCAGCATTTACCCAGAGGTAACGTAAGAATGCAGCAAGAATGGGGTGGCATAGTTTTCATGCCAGTGTTACGTCTGTTAGCTCTGCAACCTGCATATCTGTACAATTGGGCTTTTACCTAAGGTCATGCACAAGAAAACTTAAACTAAAAATAAAATTAAATGTTAGTAATAAAGTATTAAAGAAGAGTTCCACTCAGTTTTAAATCTTAAATTGGATGGAGTTATATTTATGTCCTACCTATGCCTATGTACCCCAAAAACCTCAGGGTTCCCTGGGTCCATTCCATTCTACTGTGTACTGTACTATCTCTAGGCTCACCGGACATGGTGGTGGTTTCAACAGCCCTTCCCTATGTACTTTCCATAAGCATGCAGTAGGAAGTACATCTGGAGCGGGTAATTGACAACACCACCGCCTGTTTAAATGGGACGCAAATTACAGAACAGCAGTTGGAGGCTTCAGACACCCCTACAATGTGTTATATGTGAATAATAGAGTAGGTTTAATGTGAACATGGCGAGTTGGGTACAGGATGCTGGCTCTCTGGATCCTGGCAGTCAGAATCCCGTCGCCGGCATCCCGACAGGGTTAGGATACCGACACTGGTCATCGGTCACTATCCTAACCCTCCCCCTCTCCCTACCCTAACCCTTCCTCCCCGATGCCTGAACCTAACCACCCCCTCTCCGCACCCTAAACCTAACCCTCCCCCTTAGTGTCTAATCCTAACCCTCCCCCTAGTGCCTAACCCTAGCCCCAGTACTTACTGTCGGGATGCCTGCGCCGGGATTCTGACAGGTGTCTGGATTCCGACGTCAGTATTCTAAGAGCTGGTGTCCCAACTGTCGGGGTATTGACCGGATCCCGAACATGGCAAATGCCATAGTGTTACATTTTAGGTTCCTGGGGCATTCTTAAAACTAGATACCAGATATGTCCTCATACACTTAGTGTCTATACGCCATACAGCGAAACGACCCCTGCTACTGAGACGCTTCGAGAGTAGCATACTGATTTTTTCTTTAAATTTTACGTCTTATACACAGTGTAGAATCAGTCAAAAGCCACTCACCATGTACTAGAGATGCTAGGCTGTGTCATTAACTGCACAGGAATTGATTTTACACACACACAAAATTTTAGATTAAGCACAACGGAACTTGGCGTGGTGAAAAGCCGCGCCCGCTGGCATTCCGTATTGTTGACTTGCGTCTCCTTACGCTTGGAGAGGCAGAATATAGTGGGTAAGAGCAGATAAGCATAGTACAGAGTAGTGCAGTCAGGGTAGGCATTACAACAGCTGAGAGGGGCTGTTTTATGCAAATGTTGCCGCAGTGTAAAAGGACACATCTGTATGACTTCAGTCACTAAAAATAAGGACCTGCAGCATGCTTTGCATTTTTATTTAAATACAATAAATAGTTTTAT